>CAXAMN010004180.1:77431-104905 GCA_963970005.1 Durusdinium trenchii
GTTCATCAGCCTTTTGCCATTGAACTTCAACTCGCCACGATCACCTCCCTGGCTTCGCCGCGAGTCTTCTTCTGACATTTCTTGCACTTTCGCTGGCTCCATGTCAGTTGGGATTGTAAGGCCACTTTCGAGGAGTTCCTGCTGAAGGGCCAACCGCAAACCGAGGACCAAGACTCGATTGGCACATCCCAGCTGGCAACTTCAACTTCATGCCAAACCCTCTCGCGAGAACTGTAGGCCGTGGACGCCACCCACAGCTTTTTGGGCAGCTGTGTAATGACCAGGTCCTCGCCTGGCTTCTTTTCCAACATGTCCGTCGGCGTGTCCCTGACGTTTTCCTTGCTTGCACTGGGCTCCGCAGCGGCCTCGCTCTTCTTGCCTTTGGAGCTGCCTCTATTTGCCAAGTTTCTATTGGCTGGCTCTGATTGTAAGGCATCTTCGGCGTAAGAAAGCACTACTGTGGACTTCCACCTGCCCAAGAAAGCCAGCTCCTGAATTGGCATGCCCAGCCTGACGTAGTTCATCGCTCCCGTCCTTCTGGCTGAATGACCTTGTATGTGTTCATTTGTGACCCGAGCCCAACCTTCCACCATCTTGGCTTTTGATAGTTTACGATGCTCGGAGTCCTGGAAGATGTATTCATGTGGGTCACGAAGGGGGCCGCGGTATGCCTTGAAGATTTCATTCCACACTCTCCAACAACACCATCTGAAACAACTCTTGTTCATGCAGCATTGAAGCGTTCGTCTCACTCCCAAACCCTGCTGGTCACACTTGGAGAGGGGGATGAAAATAGTTATCTTCTTGCCCACTTCGCACTTGGTGACGTCTCGCCACTTCATTGAACTCACCTCAACCTCTCTGAGCATCCATATTACGGCCCAGGCGTATGACAATGCCGGCCTCAGAGTGCTTTTGGTTGAGGCATAGCACGACATCCAATTGAGGGGCTCGATGTCATCCAGCTTGAACTCCGGGGCTCTCTTCACTGGACCACGGTTTCTCTTCAGGGACCTCTTGCAGTCTGTCAAGAGCTTGTTCATCTGCAAGCTCACCTCGAAGCCTGCCTCCACGTGCATCAACTTGAGCTCATTGACATACTGGTCTCCCGATGTCCACCCTCCCGCTTTTATGGCCGCGGCCACGTCCTCAATGGTGTTCAGACTCAGCGGGAAGACGTGTCCTCTCTCGCCCACGCTCACCTTGGCCATGGCCAGCACTTGCTCCCTTTTGGACCTTTGAGCTGCCTTGGACGACTTCGCCAAGAAATCTCCCCTTAGCGACTCCCTAGCCCTTTTCAGCTCACTCTCGCCCTGCAGGATGTCCATGACTGCCTCAAACGATCTCTTCTTCGTGGGCATTTCGTGGTCCTGCCTCATCTGCTTTTCCTTCACAGCCGGGGCGCTATCCCTCTTCACCTGGCTGTCCTTCGCTTCCTCTCTCTCACACTTTCCTCGACCACCTGCTCCATCACGAATTAAACCTGTCATGCACTTCATGGGGTCCCCGAATTTGTAGCCCAGCACCCCCATCGTCCTCCTCGGTGTCATGGGAGTCGGGAACCACGTCGTAGCGTTGGCTGAGGACCCCCACCACCAAGGCGATGCATGTCTTGGAGGTCTTGAACCACGGGTTGAGCACGTTGGACCATTGCTTCCAGGATTTGTGCCTGTGCCCATTTGGCTTCTGGCGAATCCTTCATGGTGCTTGTTCGGGATTGCCTCTCTGGCGTTACACTGCTTGGCCGATTCCCCTCTCGTTTGGCTGGTGGGGAGAGGTCTCGTGGCAGGTCTCTTCTTTTGTCCCTGCCCGTGTCCTTGAAACATGAGGGGATCTCCTTCTCAAACTCCGCCTCGAAGTTCCTCCCTGGTTTCCGCGGAGTGCTGATTCGGCGTGTGCAGCCCAGATAGCTGATCAGGGCCCAACTCCACCGAGTGAGCGTCCACAAAAAGAAAGCCCACCCAGCTAGCACCGCGAACTCGCCGTAAGACCAAGGCTGCGCATCCACCCCGTGGGGAGGGCTGACTTGCAAAGCACCCTCCATTGAGCCCACGCTACGCGCCGCTGGTCCCCTGTGTCCGTCCCCCGGTCAAGTCCCCCCCCCCGGCGAACCCATCGAACCGGTGCCTTCACGAGGGGCAAACGGGGAAGGCGACACCGTCTCAAACCGTCAGCGAACACACACCCGCCTCTCCCGGTGGTGTGGGTCCCTCCCTCAAGCCGAGAATGGTGCTACTTTTGTACACCATCCGTTCACAGCAGCTCGAAGGCTCCCGACACTTGGCTTGCGGATGCGCCCCACAACGCCGGTGAAACGCCCGGTGGACTCAGGTATGAGCCATGGATCAGGTTCCTCGGGAAGGTCTTGATTGGCACGTCTTTCAGTCGTTCAGGCCTGGCGGGATTGCGCTCATGAGGCCTGGACAGCCAATCCGCCTCGACATTCCAGTTCCCTGGGATGTGCTGCGTGATCACCCGCTTGACTCCGTGCCTGTCGCACCTGATGGCCAACTCTGCCCCGATCCAGTTGATGACAGGTGAGGGTGATGACAGCCGTTTCGTCATAGCCAATGCGACCACGCTGTCACTTCGCAGAATCACGCTCTTCCCTTCAAGTCTCGTCCCCCATCTCCTGAAGGCCAATTTCACTGCCCATGCTTCCAGTGGACCCTGGGATGAAGATTCTTTCCACTCAACGCCCAACCACTTGGCGTCCTCCTCCAACACGGGGATCTCCAGCGCCTCCAAAATCGTGAACGTCTGGCCCACGTTGTGGTCCACCGTGGCCAGCACTGCCCCGATGCCCTGTGGCGAGGCGTCCGTCACGATTGCAAAGTCCGGTGGGCGTTCCTCCATGGGCTCCTTCCTCAGCGCCAACACGTCCGGGTCCTTGAAGAAGACCATGAACCACCGCCTTGGCAGCTCCAGTCGCTTGACTGACACCAATCCATGCTTTGGCCTGGTATCTGACCTCTGTGATGCCCGCCTGCGTTCATCTTCTTCTGCCCGTTTGACGTCAGCGATCACGGCATACATTATGCTGACTGCCCACCTTGTTCTCGGAAGGATGCCAGCCACCCAAGAAAGCCTGCCTGTAACTTGCTGCACTTCACGAAGGCTAATCATCCCCTTCGATTCCCAAGATTCCAGGCTGCCACGAATCTCCTCCATCATCTTCCTTGGCACTGTGAGCTTCACTTCAGCCTCCGCCTGCATCACCTCAAACATCACCCCGATCCAAGTCAGCTGACTTCCTCGGGAGCCTTTGTGCCAGGCCAGGTTGATGCCAAGCGCACGGGCCGTGTATAGGAGGAGTGCCAGATTCCTGTTCCGTCTGGAGGTCGGACCGCGTAGGATCCACATGGGGTCGTCCATGTACAACTGGCTCTGCATCTCCGATGGTGCAATGAGGGATTGCCAGATCCGAGCTAAGCAAGCCGCAAACCTTCCCATCAACAGAGGCGCACCACGGAAGCCAAAGAGCATTGCTACCCACATGAGCGTCTCCGAGGGGTAAATGCCCGGCGATAGGCAATTGTGATGCTCATCTGGGTGGACTGGAAGATGACAGTACGCGTCGCTCAGATCTGCCGTGACCATCTCGAAATCATAGATCCCACCTTCCGGCCTGTCCTCATCCAACTCCCATTCTTCATCTCGTGCTTTGATGGGCATCCTGTCTCGTGTCTTCCACAGGTACCTGAAGCTGTCCACCACATCCATTACCCTGGGGAGAACAATTCTCTCCGGCACCTTGCACCTGGCGTTGCCCCCGGATCGTAGTAGGTCAATTATGATCCGTCTCTTCACGGTGCCATCCTCCTTAGCTTTCACCAACAACGCCAGTTTCGAGACCGTGCCCCTTTGGTGCATAGCGCTGGCCTTGTTCGTCGGGAGGACCACCGCAAAGCCTTCTGCCACCAACCTGCCCAACTCTGCTTTGGCATGCTCTGGTTCATCAGTGAAGCTCTTGTAGTTTTCCATCCCCAGCTGGTTGGCCAACTCCGGCGTCTCCTCAACCTCCTGTTCCGGGTCATCTGACATCGGAAAGATCCCGCAACATGGGATCTCTTTGCTCATCCCCAGCGGCACCCCCTTCCGAATCCATTCCACCAGATGCTGCTCTGGGTCGGCCGCTGTCTTCAGCCATGCTTCCCACAGTTCCGGGTCCAGCGGGGAGTCGAATTCATACTTGTCCTTCAAGACGATGTCCGTGAAGGCCCTCGTCTGGAAGAACTGCTTCAGCGCCCCCTTCCAGGCCATTTCCACTTCCATGTTTGGTCGATTGCCCTGGGAGCTGTAGTTCTTCGCCACCTCAAGCGCCTCGGGATAGTCCTCAATGAAGCGGTCCCAGATTCGGCCCACGTCCATGCCGACTCTTCTCAACACAGACAACTTTTCTACTGCTCTACCGGGGTTCCGCATGCCTCCAATGTAGCGCTCATTCTCCTCCTCGCGCCTAGCCTTCTTGGACATCCCCATGATGGGCCTCAGATCCTGATTGATTTGGGTCGACTCCCAAACTCTCTTCGATGGATCCGCCGTCGGACGTCCTTCAGGGGGTCCCCGATAAATCTTCTCCTTGCTCTCAATCCACTTCCTCTTCAACCCCGACACCTCCTGCTCCTTCGTCTTGAGCATGTTTCGCCAGTATTCCAGTTGGAGCGTGTGCTTGAAGGCCGTGATCAGGAGCTTGCAGTAGGCCTCGCACAACTGTTTCGGATATTGTGCTGCCGCTGCCGTCTGTTGATGTCCTACAAGAGGTTCATGACGAATCCATTGGCCACAGGTGCAGGATTTCTTCAAAGTCTCAAGGTCCAGCAACCTCCCTGCAAAGCGACCAGGTTTGAACCACCTCACACGCTCCTCCGTCTGAAACGAACACGTGTTGTAGTCTGCAACCTGACCCTCAAACGCGTCCATGAACGCCTTGATCTCTGGAAGCTCCCACGCGGGTCCTTCTTCTCGCGTGCTGGAACCTGGAGGGTTTTCTAGGGTCCCCGCCTGTGGAACCTGCCTCAACCTCTGGCTCTTGAGGATGGCCCCGATGACGACGACCGATCTCGATGCCAACAACGTCCCAACATCCGCCATCTGCTGTTCCTCAACCGAATTGGATGGGAGCCCATATATATGTTGAAGGGATCTCACGGGTGGGGGTCCGCGAAAGTCCATATTCCATCTTGCCCTGCTGAAAGTATTACAGGGAAAACCCGCGTGCCCGGCATCAAAGGCATGAGCCTCCACCTCCTCCTTCAACTCGAGAAAGGGGTGGTCCTTCGCGAGGTCCACGTCTCCTTCGCCCTTCTTGTCCAGGCTGTACACCTCAACCTGCAAGCCCTCCTTCTTCGCCATCTCCTTGAGGCACTCTCCGAGGACATCTCGTTCACCACTGAACATGTGAAGAAACCTGAACACCCTCAACTCTTGGTATTCGGGGAAATCACGTGCTTGTTCCAGTGCCTCCTTGATCCTCTCGGGCATGATGTTCATCTCGCCCCCCGGTCCATCCGTCGAGGCGCTCGCCATGAGGTCCACCGTCCCCCCACGCGCCGCTCTCTCCGCTCCGCCCGCCTGGGGCCCGAGCTGCACGGTTCATTCACCGCATACCGCTGCGCGCGCACGCGAACGCCCCGACACGACCCACGAACCCGAAACAACCCCTCCGAGTCCGTGAACCATCACCTCAAACTTCCCTCAATCACCTCCCTATCACGCATCCCTACCACACACGTACTTACCCGCACACCCCTCTTGCCAACAACACAAGAAGGCGCAGCACCCTTTGTCCCCAGTCCACTTCGGGATCACGAGGGGGATGCTGCCTTTCGCGGGCATTCCGCGTTCGGATGCGAGGGTGAAAAACATGTCATGCACTTGTGCACTCTCTTGATCTTCCCTTTGCACTCAGACCCTGGGGGAAGTCCAGCACATGGCCCAACGCTCTTGGCCCAGCTGTAGCAAATCTCCTGACCTGCCTGGTCCTTTCCTTTTCCTTTGCCTTTGCCTTTGCTGAAGTCACCTTTTGACCTTTGTTCTCTAAAGTTGGCCAACTCTTCCCTCTCCGAAGCCCAACGCTTCCTCTTCGCCATGCGCTTGTCTCTGTTCGCCTGTCTGCGGCGATCTCCTCTGTCTTCATCATCACCACGTTCTGCAGGAGGTCCAGGAATGTGTACCATGGCTATCGTCTCAGCCGGAGGTTTCGGTGAGCCATGTCCGCCGCTAGCTAACCATGCCGCCGCTGGGTGCCGCACTTGCTCGTTCCAAAACCTCTCGTCCAAGGCCAGAGCCCTAAAGCACGCAGTCCAAGGTTCGTCCTCGGTGAACTCTCTCGGAGCCGTGCCCCCTGCAGCAATGTCCAAAACAATTGCCCTCCTAGTCTTCTCCAACTTCTCCGCCCTGGCCTTGTCATCAGCCTGCGCAATCAAGCCCCAAGCCTTTGGCCATTGTAGCACCAGCTTTTCTATGACCTTTTCGTACAGGAGGAGGGCGGCCAGGGTCACCAAGTTCAGGGAGATGCACGCCACTTTAAACACCCGCCAGCTCACCAACCACTGCTGTAGGTTTTGTGGTCCTGGAAGTTCTTTCATCACGAACGAACCATCGCCTATGGGAAGGAAAGCCCGAAACTTTTGGTTCTTGAGGACCCTCCTGCCAAAAGGAAGCCACACGGAGAAGTCCATGTATGGTGGCTGTCGCTGAACACGAACTCTGTGATGTAGTGCCGCCAACTGTGCATCTGTAGGCTCTTCTTCTTCTTGAGGGGGGGCGCCCATAGTTGCAATGTATCGCTGTGCCCATTCGTTGAGGAGTACTGCATCGGGAAGCCTCGTCTCCGAGTCATCCGTTTGGTCCACGATGTTTGACATCTTCAAGACATTGTCCTTGCCTCCACTAGATCCTCCTCCCGTTCCCGCGGGTGTCCCCCCCGCACCACCACCGGTACCTGTACCATCAGGAGGTCCCGAACCAGTTTCTGGCACCCATGGATCGCGGTCCACGAAGGCCTCTGGATTCCCTCCTCCACGTACATGAATCACCCAACGTGCATTGCGCCAAACTAACCCCACCTGAGCTGCTTGGATGGGTGTGAGTCGACTGCCATTGGGGAGAAGGGCAGTCCCAACGATTTGAGGAATCGTCCAGTAGGGCATAGCCGCCAGGAGCCTCACGTCATTTCCTGGATCCCCAGCGGCCGCGAGGAAAGCATCCCACAGTTCATCTTGCACGTTCAGGTGCCTCAGGAGGTCCGGAATGATGTGGATCTCCTGCGCGTCGCTCAAGGACAGCAGCACCATCCATCTGCAGGCTCGCGCTCAAAAGAAAACAGTCAGGTGGTGGAGGCTCTCTTGAGCCTTCACTGAACGAGGAGGTGACTTTCTCTACCCTCCCTCCCATCCATTCTTTCTATACAACCACTTTTATGTCCCTCAGTACCGCTGGTTCTTCTACCTAATCACGGTTTATCCCCATGTTTGTCCATGTGCATCAACTCGATGACTGGATGACAAAGCTCAAGCAATCAAGAGTGAGGCTCGGGACATCGCTTCGTAGCTATTCGGGCTGAGACAAACGGACACCGGTGAAGGACTGTTCGGCCCCTGGAAACCCCCAACCGGTGACCAACCCTTGTGGTGAAGCTGCCAATCAAAGGCCTGACTTGTAGGTGTATAGATGATTATAGATGTACAAACATGTCTATGAGATGTACCCATACATCGACCCTCTAAACCACTGCGGCAGAATGTGGCACTGAGTGTCTTTCCACTAAGCCACACTCCAACAAACATAGACATCTACAGATTGAATACCTTACAGTGTTGACAAGATCTGGCCACTTGATCAGGGCAAAGAGTCCTTATCCTTTCATGCCTTGCATACTGCTGTGTGCCACCTAATTAAGTCACCCAGCCGCATGCAGCTACATAGCCTCCCTCCAGCAACGAAGACCAGGGCTCTCAGGCCCCTCTGGGCCGCCGGACGCTTGTAAAGCCCCTCCCTGGCGTCCTTTGGCAAGTCCATTGCTTCAGCTCCTAACGTGACACCGTGACACGAAAAACTCTGGGAAAAATGAGTCAAAGATCGCAGGACCGCCGGACGCATCAGCAGGTGTTGCGTGGAAATGGCTAGGAACTCGGGAACGTTTGAAGTCCCAAACCTTCTAGTGCGAGGATAAGCACTGCCTCATGGAGGGTGTCCTTCCTTAAAACCATGTTATATTTTTAAAAATATAACTCAAAAAAGGTGACCAGGTCTTGACCCTGCCTCGCTTGCGCCAGCACAGTAGATCATCTTCGTAGCCTCACCACTGAGGTGCCATGAGTCTTTCGGATCAAGCTTATTCGCTTTCGTTACGGTCAAAATTCTTCGTGGAGGATGGTCATCCTACAAGTACCTCTACCAAGAGTGACCAAGAGGTGGATGACCCATGTTTTGACTATGGCACACGTCCACGTCCACATGTACTACTGGAGCATGTTCATCGTTGACTTGAGCGACTTGCTTGGAGCTCTGGCTGAAGTTGGTCTTGACCTTGCTTTTGCTTCCAGCTCGAGTATAGTACTGTAGTAAGTATATAGTAAGTAGTAGTGTTCTATGTTTTTTCAAGATCATCAACGTCCCAAATATCATCACCATCTTCGTCAGCTTCATAACATTGTCATCGGTTTCACAGCATTGTCATCCAACAAAAGTGTTCTGAAATTGGGGGGTTCTCAGCATCTTCATCGGTGTCAAGGCAAACATGCGGAATTCACTCCGTCGCATCAATAAAGTCAAGATCTGACATCTAAGACGGCGGGCATACCCTGCAATTAAGCAACGTCAAAAGAAGCAGCAAGGCGTTGGCATAGCCAGTGAGGAACGGAAACAATTAAAATCTCGGTTTAAGGCTGCATTGTAGTTGGGTTTCTTGCCAAACGACAATTTTCAAGGATGGGCTCGAAATTCCTTTACTTACATGTACAATGTACAACTCTGCAGAAAACCACAAACAACTTCAAAACACACAAAAACACGACTGATGAGTTGTCTGGGCCGGCGTCAGAGTTGTTGATTTGCCAGCCTGGATGAGTTGAACAACAAAATTCGGACATGCGTGCCGTTTCAAACAGTTTCCCGTTGCATTACTCAATGAACGCGTCAGTCATACCTTGTCCCAACTGTTAGAGTCCAAGTAACGATTTAAAAAGTCTATGTTTTTAAAAGGAAACTTATCGCAATTCATTGCATGTCATTGCTATGTTTCTTCTCTTGAACAAACAGGACCAACGCATGTTATTACGTAATTATATGAACCGCATGAGGTTCAGCCTTATTGGAAAAAAAACATGGCGCCATATGGCGCCTATGTCCCTGAATCGTCGGCGATCGGCACCAAGGCACACTCCGCTACTCCGATGCGCAGCCCAGGGCTTCCTTTGGCCTCCCGAAGCGGTGGAGCAGCGTGTACACAACATGCAGATGTTTTACAGGGTAGCCGCATGCAAAAGAAAACTAGAGGGTCCAACACAGCCCCCACTGCGACGTCCAATTGTCCTTTGAACATATTGAACAAGGCTGTTTCCTTTAGTTTGTTACTAGTAGTTTCTTGCTACAAGTTGTAATGTTCTTAGCTACTAGTAGTTTTTTTTAAAACCTATACCTGGAACTTTGCCTCTCTGCCTTTCACAGCGGTTCTTCGCTCTCCAATTCTGATTCCATCCAGTCCAGTCAGGTTCCATTTGAATGGGTGCGGAGGCCCAATCCTGTGACCCATCAAAAAGAGATCTCTGATGCAGAAAGGTCGGTTGATGGACCTTTTTGGCGCATGAGGGTTTACACAGATGCTCAAAGTCAGGAATCCTGGAAATCCTTTTAACCTTTAACCGTCATAACATGTCACAACTGTCCCACTGTCAGATGCCAGATCTCGGACCTTGCCTCTCCCACATAGTAGAGGCGCCAAGGCGCGTCGCCCACCGGAGCCACGGCATAGGGTGTCCCCACCACACGGCTGTCCCAATCTCCATCTTCGCCCTACACAGGGGTATCAAACGCAAAGAAATCGCAAAGAATGGTTCCACGCCAACAGCTTGAAACCTGGACACGCAGTTCCAGCACAAATGGTTGCCTTTCGATCTTCAACTGTGATGTCCACTCTCTTCAGCCAATCTCCTTGTGGCTCGGTCCTCTTCCCCCCCCGCACCGCCAAGCTGCCTTCCGCAGCACTGGGCCACCGGCTGCGCGGCCCGGCACCTCCTGGCGTCGCCAGGTGAGGCCGTCGGAGCTCACGGCAAGGCCCACCGCGTGGTCGCCCTGCTCATCCACCGCCTCAACAACGGCAGGACTCCATCTGCTCAAGCGGTGGCGAAGCCGCTTCTTCACCCAGCGGTTATCACTTTTGCAACATGTTGGGTAAACGGGGGGGGGCTTGTCCCGACTGCAACATAGAGGGTCAGAAAGCCTTGCGCTTACAGGGTTTCGTAGGTTTCCGGACACTCAACTTTATCGCCTTGGAATTCACTAATTCCAAGACGATAAGCTGAGTGCCTTTTGAAGACCATTCAGTCCAGTCCTCGGATCCACCTGCTCCATGATATGCATCTGAAGGCACCTTTTCTTTACACGCCAGATCTCAGTCTTGTTCCCAACTGAGCCATGACAGCTCACTGTACATTTGAGCTGGCGTACAAGTGTCTTGCGCAGCTTCTCTATGTATTCTCACAGGTTGTGAGCATTGAGTCCAACCCTGGATGTTGGCTGAACCACAAAGCTGCGAGGCCTTCAACGTTGCTCTCGTTGCAGCTTTGCATCGCAGCGGCCAAGAAGACCCATTCTACGCAGTGATTTCTTGATCACTGCTGCCAAGCTTTCTGTACCTTGGCCTCCACCAACGACCGTAACCTTGCTCTGTTTCTCGAGCAACATGGGTCTGGCAGAAGAAGAGGAACGGCTGAAGCTACTGTGCTTGAACGCTTGCAGGACCTTTTTTGGAAGGTGTCAACTCACTCTGGGAGTGACTCGCCGTGGCAGCAGTCAGGTTCATCTCATTGTAAGCACCTTGAAGGCCCTTGGAAGCGCCACTGCCCACGATATGTTTGCTGCTGCAGAGCTTCGTTTTCAAGAGCGGTAACACTTCATATCCTTGCACTCAGGCGGTCCCGGGGCGCCTTTCTTGGTGATCCGTTTGTTCAAAGGAAGAACTGCTTGCTGATGCTGACCACTAGTTGTGTGGATCATGGAGGCTGGCTTTTTGGAGGCGGCTTTTCCAGATCGCACTGCCGGCTTCTTGCGCAACTGCGCCTTGGCTTTGGCAGTCAAAGCCCTCTTGTCAAAAGGCTTCAGCTTGCCAAAAGTTCTCGCGCCGTTGACGTCCACCGTCCCGGGGTCATCAAAGCACATGGCTTTACTCTCCTGCAGTCGCGCGAAGGCCGCGCACACACGTAGCCGTCTTCAGGAGACCCTTGCGCATACCCAGAGGCAGTGGCATTGGTGTCCGGAGATTCAAAGACCAAATGGTTAGTCGGTCCCGGCACGTTCGAGTCTGAAATAGGTCATGACTAACCAAAAAAGGAGCCTTTGCGTGGGGCATTCACAGGATAACCAACAAGACTCGCGAGAAGAGCCAGCAGCCCCGCTATTGATTCTCTGCGGTTGCTCTGCCGCTGCCAGGGCTGGTGTGCTGTTCGTCCAATACTCAATCTTGGCTCGCCTACACGGCGGACTGTCCCATTCATTTGGCTGTTTCCGGAAATAGCGGAGTCGGCCATGCATGTTAAGCCTAGAGGTATGATTCGGAGGTATGTTTCGGGGTATGTTGCAAGGTGCTAAGAACAACCTCAACTGCTGTCGCTGGAGGAGGAGCTTGAACCAGAATCCATCTGCAAATAAACAGACAGAGCAGCTTTTGCCTGTCTCTGCTTTGCAGATCTTTTGGCTGCCAATTTCTCTCTCGCGGAAGGTATGGATCTCGTCGAGTCACCCCATCCAGAGACGTAAAATCTCAGTGTTCAGTCGATTCTTTTCTGGCTGGAATCTCTGTATGAATAGTGCCAAGCGCCATCCCTCATCAGCTTTGATCTGCAAACAAACAAGGGGGCTAATGGTCTCTCCATGTAGCCGATCCAAAAAGATCATGTCTTTTGCCCGGACACGCCCACCAGCAATGCGTTCTAGCGTGATGCAGTAGCAATACTCGATGTTGAATTTGTTCGCTGACACATCCAGCTTCTTTATTGTCTGGGGCTTGGGCGGCGCAAAGGCTTTGACAAAGTAACTGGGGCCCACATGGTCTCCTGCATCCCATGCTCAACGCCTTTCCGCGTGTCTTCAAGACAAGAAATGGTATGCTCCTGTGCCCAATCCGCAACCCATCTTCGCTGCAATCCGAAGGCACCGTCGCAGCGTCCCTTGCCGTGGTGTTCGGCAAAAAAGTTCTAACATACTTGTTGGAAGGAAGCTCCATCTTTGCAAATTTCGATCAAGTTCCACAAGAACTCCTGAGCATTGCGGCAGGGGCACAGAACTAGGAAACCAAATGGGGATTACTACTGCGAAGCAGAACACAAAAGCTTCCTTATATCCAGCACCGATGTCATTGCCAAGGGTCACACGACCTAAAATGAGGACCGCAATCTGCCCACAACACAAGCTCAGTGTGAGCGACAGTTAAAGAGTGAGATTTGAGCAGGTCATTGAGGCATTGAATTGCAAAGGAACTATCATGGTTCAATATTTGGCTGATGTAGTGGTGGTATGAACTTCTCTTCACGCTTCTTTGGGCTGCCCCAAATCTTGTAGGAGAAGTCCTGAAACACATTTGGCGTTAGAGAAAAACCCTCGACCTTGCGCAACAACTTGAGGGCAAACGGTTAGAACAATAATATTTGGTAGATTCGAGGACATCTTGGCGTGGAAAAACTTCTAAAGCAGCCTGTTGGTACGCCAGGGTTCTCTCTTCTGCGACGTCTTGGGTGGAGTTGGGCCATCTGCCAGTGAAGCCTTTGTGGCTCGCTTTTTTGGACTGTCTGGCTCGGGGATATTTGCTTCTACAGTGCCAGTGTCTTGCTGTTCTGGACTGTCTGCCTTACAGCTGTTGGCCTTAACACTGCCAGTGTCTTGCTCTTCCGGACGTCTTGTTTGGTGCGGTCTGCTTGTGAGGTGTCTGTACTTTGCTTGTCCAGACTGTCTTGTTTGGCGCGGTCTGCTTGGTATGCGTCTGCGTCTGTCTTGCTTGTCCGGACTGTCTAGCTTGGAGCGGTCTGCTTGTGAGGCATCTGTGTGTTGCTGGACTGTCTTGCTTAGAGCGGTCTGCTTGTGAGGCGTCTGCGACTCGCTTTTCCGGAGGGTCTTGCTTGGAGCTGTCTGCCGGCGAGGTCTTCGTGGTGCTTGGCCCGGAGCTGTCTGCGTGGGCGGTCTTGGTGCGTTGCTTGTCAGTGCTATCTGGCTTTTCACCTTTGCACTTTTCACCAGCTCTTTCAAGTCACTCAAGGTTTCTAACCCGGACTTTTCGCGCAACTCTTTCAGCCGCTGAACCTCCTTCTGGTCTTGCCATCTGCAGACCCAACGGCTCCTTGCGCCCACTGACAACACAAAGGTTGTTGCATAGCCATTAGTTGAAAGCCGCGACTCTTGCCACACCAAGAAATCCGGCATGAATCAAAGGATATCAGAACCGTGAGGAGACTGAGGCCCCAAGCCAAACAATTGGCAACAGCAACACAACTCAACAAAAGGTCCACAAGCAACATCTCATTTTTAGTCAGGTATGTTTCGAGGGTATGGTTCGGGGATATGAATCGACCTATGTTTCGATCTATGTTTCGGATAATGTTAAACATGCGTCCTATCTAAAGTGCTTAGCACCGCATTTATGGGAACACTCATTTGGCGGTGACAAAGACTCCCCTAAAATGTTTTGTCCAACAAGGCATCCGGAAAACTACTTCTCCGATTTTCGAATAACCACTAACAAAGTCAGATAATTTAACATAGACTCAGACATAAAGCTTCCTCCATCGTCGGTCTTCGCGCGTCCGATGAACACCGCGCAGGAGATTCAGTCAGATCTATACAAAGGCTGCCACTCGCACCGCTTGGCCATAAGATCGGGTGAGTCTAACACGAGAATCGCCGTCCGCGTGGTCCGAAGCAGAGAACGCTCGCGAGCTTGCGACTCTGCGTCCGATGCCAGCATCTCCGGCGTCACACATGGCGTGTCCATTAAAGGCTCTGTAGAATTGTTGACATGTCTGTTTTGTTCAACATCTCTCTGACTTGCCATAAACGTCTAGAAAGAACCCATACTGAGCCATAATGCACTCCACATGAAAGGTGTAAAAGACATATTGTTTCGATGCAAGTAAGAATTCCAGGTATCAAAGAAGACCAAACGAAAATCGACGAGACGATCGAAGCGTAAGGGTGACCGACAGCTTAACAATGAAACCTTAAAAGATATATAGTCGGATCGGAGACATGGGTACAAACGTCAATGTGGGCATCCAAAAGATAAGGGTCAGCCGTGAAAAAGACCCGCAAATGCTCATTAATTGGGGGAAGGGCACCTCAAACCGGCCAAACGCAACAACAGAACTAACGACAAACACAAACAAGCCTCGAACGTCGAGCCCGTCATGTCCTCTAAGCCAAAAAGCAGCAACGCGAAGGTCGAATTACCCAAGTAGTCCCGCGAACGACACGTCACCAAATAGACAAAGAAACGTGAAGGTCGATCTACGCGAGTAGTAACACGGACGAAACTGACCCCACCCCCCCCACCCCCACCCACCCGAAAACCCTGTGAACTCGGATACATGTTGACGCTGGGGCAAAACCCCCCCAGTTGGCCGAACATGTTGCAAAGCACCAAAAAGGTGCAACATGGGCTCCCACATTCATGTTTCTTTTTTTTGTGAGGCAAGGAATCAAAGACGGCAACATCACTCTTGAACCTGTAACATACATCATATACAGCGTGATCCCACGCTACGAATGGGAAAGGTTCAGGTGGACCCCTCTCCAAGTCCCAAAGGGTCCTCCGGAACACCCGCGCCCGGTGAAGCGGGAGGTTCACCTCGTGGAAGCACAACCGCGCGAGGCACTGGGAGCCTCGTAAAGCATCGTGAGCGCCCCGTCCTTGACCAGCACATGTCGCACACCGACCTGGCGCGATGCATCCGGATGGCCCTTTGAATGACCTCAAGAGCTGAGAATATTGAGAAGGAACTTGAGAAGGATTTTACCAGATTTGACCTGTCAAAGGATAGACCAAAGGGTTTGACATGCTGGTATTTTGGACTCTAAGAAGGGCACCTGAAGCTATTTGTCTACCCGTCTCCCAGCAAGCCCAGTCACCAGCAAACCAATTAGAACAACAGCTACCAAGTCGCTATCTAGCCACCTTCCATGCTAGGCTTGTGGGTACTGCTTGGACCAATGTTTCATGAACCCCAGCTATATTTTAGAAATTTTGAACCTTCAGCCCCCCTTCAATCTGCCCTCGGTCATCCTCGGTTAATTGCCAAGTGGCGCCGAGGGCATCCCAACCACCACCACTGGGGCCCAAAATTGGGCCAACCTGAGGCTTTTCGTTCTGGAAACTCCCAAGGGAAAAAGTCGGGGTCTCTGGCTGGCTCCAAACTACATAAAACATATCATGTAAGATATGTATCGAGATGTTGGGCATCTAGTTTTTGCGGCACCCGTCCGTTTTCTACATGACTCTCAATCCAAACATGCACTGGGATGCGCTGGGCCGGCATTCCCTTCATGCATGCGTTCATGACAGCATGAGGGTTTTGTCAATTGAGCCTCACTCGTTTCATCCATATGCTCGACATGGAACCTCCAAGAATTCCAGAGAATGTCCACGAGTCCACCCTGTTCGTGCCATATAACTGTTGGGAAAGTCCGGTCCAAGTGCTGCTGATCTCTCAAACCTACGTAGATCCTGATCCTATAGAGGTCTTTTAAACTATTTTAAAATACACAATACGTAACAATGCAACAGCTTGCCCTCGTACTTTGTGTATGAATCAAATCCAGTATCATGGTGGTTGTGGTTGTACCAAGAACGAAATTCCTTCTGTTTCGCTGACATGACTGACGGATCCGCTTCATACCCTCTCGCCTTGCTCCACACCAGGCCATCTTCACTCAATGCGGCGCCAGCAGTCCAGCGCAAACCTTCGGGGCCAAACTGGGCGGTGTGGTAGGTCATGTACCTGCGATGCTCATCGGTGACTCACGGATTCTGCAGCCGGAATCCGAGCAACCTGTGAGCAACCTGTGTTTGGTCTCTTAATGGTGCGTAATTAGCGTTTTTGGATTAAATTCTCAAAGAAAATGTGTGAGCTCCCATATAGTATAAAACAGTATTATTACACACATATATTTCCCGGAGTCAATGAGGTTGAACACCCTTCAGCTCGGTTTGAGACTTTGGGCAGGTGACTCCAGTTGAAAGCAATTCCGTGTAACGCTCAAATTTTGAAGCGTCGAGCTGGTGAAAGGAGAAGCCTTTCCTGGTTCGAGGGCCCCCTGCTTGAGTCTTTAGATCAACCCAACAGCCGACAAAACAATGGCCTCATTCTGTCTTGTGCAAAGGAGAATTTCTCTTCTGCCTCAGTTTAAAATGTCCAACTGCCTCGCCTTTTGGCTAGTAGAAACATCTACAACTAATTACAGTAAGTGAGACAAAAAACATGTTGCAGTGACGACAGTCCTACAAGTATCGCCACTACTCAACGTCCCCGAAATATGCCGCTCCCACCTTTCCTTTTCGACCGGCGATCCCCAAATGGGCCGCCGGACCACTTCCCAGACAGGCCAAGCACATCGCGGGTCTGCCAGGGCGGTAGCACGCGAGGCCAGGCCTTGCGTTTGGAAGATGAACTGGATAGCCTGCTGAGGCTAGTCACATGATGTCACATGTATCTGGCATCATCTGGCAAGGTTGAAACTACCAGGTTTGGCGTGTGCCGGTGTGTGCTTGACTCGACTGTATATCATTCTGGGGAAACCCACCAAACTGCCCAAACTGAACACCCCAAACGTTCTCCAACGGTCCAACAGTCACCGCCGCTTCACAGCTCCGCCCCCAACGGGCTCCGCACCACGAAGAGGGCATCGAAGTCCTCTCCGCTCGGCGTCAGCAGCGCGTCTCCCGCGCGGTGCCAGGTGAGGCCATCGTCCGAAGTGGCCAGGCCTCCGGTGAGGCCGGAGGCTTCTGGTCCTCCACTGGGGTAAGAGGCCCTTTTGGGAGTACTTTGGAGTCCATGGATTCAATGTCAAAGGCACAATATGAGGATAGAGAGGCAATCGAGATGTGCCAGCGACGACTAATTATGTTGTAAAGAAGGGAACCAGGACGAGCTGTTGTACCATAGGAAGATCTTTGACTATGGTTATGGCGTAGTATCACAAATAGTCAAACTCAATCAACATCATCTGTTCCCCTAATACAACCTACTTTGTGGCCAGTGTACCCAAATGACCGGAGTAATTCATTGTAATTCATTCACGTTAATTCTGTTTGGTTGATCTACCTCTAGGGTGGTGGTTAGAAGACCCCCTACTCCCCAGCCACGTCTTCCACACGCTACATCTGCCAGACAATCAGAGACTACTCCATGTGAGTCTTGCAGAGTGCATGTGAGTGGTGGCTGGCACCTGTGTCTTTTGTGACTTTCGCACACACTTCTTGTAGTACATGAGAAGCCGGCGTTCTTTGTTGCATGTGGGTCCCCGCTTCACCGGCTTGTGACAACTTGTTGACTCATGACTTAGCATTGTTAAGTGTATCAAACACGAGCATTCATCCATGACATGAAAAGTATGTTTCTCGAAGTTGTGCACAGTTTGACAACCCGGCTTTGTTTCTGACAGATGTTGTTGGTTTGGTGCATTCATGTGAGTATTCCTTGCCGTGGTCGGTCTTCAGAAAATAGAAACATATCCACCTCCTTCAGACACATGCGTATCTCACTCGAAGATACAACCCACTCCTTGTATCTCCTTGTCAGAACGAAGCAAAGGACCTTCATAGTCTCACAAAAACCCAAGTTGTACACTCTCCAGCGCGGCGTGCAAGTCCATTTCCAAATCTTTGAGAAATCTCGTCTCCTCTTCAACTCTGCGTGAATGGAGAGTTGCTGAGTGAGTGATGCTGCTAGGGGCCCGGTTGCCTTCCTGTACAGCTCACTCTGTGAAGTGTGTCAACAGCTGGTTTCATCTCACCGTGGTTGAAACCAACCTGTCGAAGCCGAACCTTGTGTTGCAGTGGAAGGCATCGCGTTTTCGGTGTTGCAGTGGCTTGCCGAAAGCGTCAGCCTTTGCCTTCTGAATTGTTTCTCTGAAGATCCAGCGATTTGCCTTACGGAACATCCCAAAGCCATCAGGTTGTCGATGCTGTAGGCAAGAAGGGTGTTGTCAGTCCGAGTTGAGCCGCACAGGAGCGGCATTTCCGTGCCTTTTTGTGTGCTTGTGGTTACTTTTTCCTTGCGAATCACATGAGCTGGACCGAGAGTAAGTTGTCAAAGATCTTTGCGCTGCAGCCTCTTGTCAGTCGTGTCTGTGGACAAGAATGACTGTCAAATCTTGTACACACCTCCAAACACACAAGTCAGAGTGGCAACAACTTCATCATGGCTCCGGCATGATAATATGAGCAGCCGGAGCCAAGTCACCACAGCCGAAGCACATTCACTGGCAGGTCACAGTGATGTTGACACACACCCATTTCCTGGTGAGTCGTTTTCTCAAGACCCCACGTTGCGAGACTCAAAATTCAGCCACTGCCCTCTATGGCACATGATCAACTCACTATAATCGACATCAATGTCAAAAACATGTCCAGTGAACCCCACGTTCCCGCCACCTTCACTCACCTAGTTGCACCGGTCCGGTGCTTCCAGGCAGCCAATCTGCATGCGAATGCCTTCGTTGGGCAATCCATCCAGGCCTCCTGCGCCGGTCATTGCCAAGATATATATGTTGGAGGTCAGTGCCACAAGTGGAAAATGGATGAACGTGATGGAACGTGGATTCAAGGATTCTTGGTATCAATCAAGAAACTAAAATAAATTAAAACTAAATTGTCGTTGTATCATGAGCACCAGTGGTTGAACCATAAAAAAATCAGCGACGGACAGGGGAAGGCTGGTGACTGATCGTCGCGCATCCACGGACCAACTGGGAGGAGCGTTCGTTGTGAGGTAGCTGAATGCAAGCTTTTGCGTTCGTCATTGAACACCCGAAGTCTGGATCATCCACAGATCCAGCCATAATGCAAACATCATCAAACATCTTAGACCAACTATCTTCGCATCGTCCAACCGTCATCCAACCTGACATCCTTGGCATCTGCCCACCACTCTCTGTCTCTGTCACCGTCTCCGCCTCCAAAGTAGTACATCCAAAGGGTGCCATTGGGCAGCTCCACCACATCCCCTGTAGCGAGGAGCGAGACGCTGGGTGGGCCCTCGCCTCTGTTCAGCTCCATTGGAGGCCTCACCTCATCCAGAAGGCGGGTCCAACATAGAGATTATGTTTGGTCGTCTTCTCAAATATGATCGCATCTACAACGTTCGACTCAGCATGCCATCCAGCAAAACTGGAGGTTCAAGAAACATTCCCAACAAGTAGCCCACGGACTTTGAAATCACTTGGGTTCCTTTAGCAGGAATTACGTACTTATACACATCCATATACTATTCGGTAACTGCATATTCAAGTTCCATGCTCCTGTCCCCATGGGTTGTGCCACGTTCCGGTGAGTCCTCAACTTCTGACACCCAAACAGCGAGTCGTTTGGTGCAGCATCGGCCATGGGTCGGTATCGCACTGAGTGGCCGGACCCACCCCAACGTGCACGCAATCGAAGCCCTCCTCTGAGGGGTCCAAGCAGGCGCCACCCTGCTTGGCTGGAGACAGGCTTGGGTGCCTTTTTGGCAGGAGGGATAGTTTGAAGGGGGAAATTATGGAAAGCGCCAATGCCAAACTTGTCAAACATCAGAACAAACATGGTTCAATGATCCGTCACAAGTCAAACATATAATATATACATATACCGTATATAAAAATCTAATTGTCTTTAAAAGCGCCAGGGTTAGTTTCTGGCCTCTGTCATGACTCTTATCAGCCAAAAATATTCGAGTCATGTAACGTGTTGTTCTTGTTTATCTGCTGACTTTTATGAGATGTGACATCTCAGAAAAGTGGGGGGGTTGTGAGGGAACAAGAAATCAAACTTCTGATGAAGCACCAGCGGATCTATCAGTCCAATGAGAGGAACCACTTAGAGGAACCACTTATATAGTTGAACCAAAGATTCCACGACCTCAAGATCAATTCCGAAGTTCTTCCCTCTAGAATAACATGGACATATTTAGAAAGTAAAGAGAGTACCCGCTCAAGGAAACAAGCCGACCCGGCAAGCTGCTTATTGGTGGTCGTGAAAAATTCCCGCATGTCCCCAAAAGACCACTCTAACCGATCATCCGTGTCACACTCCGTGTCACATATCCTTACCAAACCCACTCCTATCCATCCCAACGATCACCACCGTCCTCAACGAACCCACCATCCCCTTCCCACAGCCCTTTCTGCCCCCCCTTTCTACGGCACCTCTAAGGGCCCCTTTCGCCGGCGCCACTTAAGGCCGTCGTCGCTCTCAGCGCAGCCGATACGGCCGGTGGGGAGGAAGGCCTTGAGGCCCTTCGACCACTCGGCACCTGGGAGCCGAGTAGAAGTCCATTGAGTTTGTGAGAAAAAGTTACCTCATTGATGATGTTCAGATATCTTCGGGTTTCCCTCTTTTGATCCACATCGATTCTCATCGAATCTCCAAACCTCCCGGATTGAACATGACTGTGAAAATCTCCACCCGCCTGCACGTCCATAGTACCACATCCGCCAAGGACCTGAGAATTTCAGAAGATGTTCCGAGCAATTCTTACCCCGATGTGAATCAATGTCACACAAACAATTCCCGGAATGCCTTTTGGAACTTTTCGCACATCCCCAACAGAGTTGCATCCGGTTTGGCATGTTTATCAACCCTATCCCTTGAAGGAGGCTGCTTCCGGGAATTCAATTTGAATGGACAGGTTGAAGGCTGTGAACATCCTCCGTCCTCCAGCATGGGCTCTTGACAAAGGTTTGATGAGGTCATCAAGAGTCAATGTGGGCGGCTTCCTCCAATGTGGAACAGAAGCTGTTTCAGTTGGTTATCAGTATGTCCGAACCAAACAAAACAACGCCTCCTGAACCCCTCAAACAGTGCGCAGTCCAGAGATGTAGCCATTTGGGTGGATGAGAATCTTCAGTAGTTGTCACTCATCGAAAAGAGCTGGAGAGTCAAGATCTAGTAGCGTGAGCCACCCCTAGGATTCCCTGCCACCTGCTTGGCTTGGTGGCTTCACCACTGGGCTGGCAGAGTTCCGGGCATCCCACCTGCGGATTGACGCTGGCTTCAGGTTCAAAGTGGGTTCTCCCTAGCAGAATCTGAGGAGATCTGAGAAAGCGATCCATGCAACTTGGTATGTGACACTGCACTTCTTCACTCTGAACCCTTGTAATCGGAGGGGGGATGAGTTTGGTGGAAATCACTCTCAGAGATTCCTATATTCCTTTGAAAAACCATGAACAGTGTCCATCAACATGTCCCAAGCACAGTCAGGTCGGGGCTCCCGGCCACTGTGGCCCCTCCTTCCGCGGCACCAGCAGCGGCTGGGGGCGCCCGCTAGGGGCTCCCCGCGGCGAAATGCCTGGCCTTGAATGGGAGCACGTGCTAAACCCTTTTGCTCCCCCATGGTTCCACACAAAGCCCAATCTCAGGCAGGATTCTTCCATCTGCCTTAAAGCCTTTGAAAAAATGGAAGAGTATGGAAGAGTGAAAAGATTTGAAGAGCTGTTACAGCCATTGTTTCTTTCAACTCGAAGTCAATTCTAAGCGCAGCAGTGCAATAGGCTAGATTCAGCTAAGTAGCATGAAATAGCATTGTATAAATAGCTAGAATGCCACGCAGTCTGGAGGTTGAGCGGCTGCTCCGAGCCCTGATCAGAGAACCCGCCCCGGTCGCACACCTGGGCGCGAGCGACCTGAGCGACCAGGTCCGGTAGGGTGACCATCTTGTGACCTGAGAGAAGCGATTTGGAGAGGCCTTCCAAGGTCTGGCCGAGGTGGAAAAACCATTGGAAACCATGGAAAACCACGTCATTCACTGGTTCCCACATGTGTCCTGCAACATGTTAAACGTTGACTGGTTTGAAGATCTTTCCCTGTCCTTTGTGCTTCTGGCATGTGCTGCTTTGTTGAGCTCTCCGGCAAAATTCAAGGAGATTGTGCAAGTTGCAGCTGCCAGCACCAACCACCTGACCGGCCAAGTGTCCAAAGATCTCGGCAAGTCAATTGATTTTGAACCATGAATATTCGTCCATCATGAACGGACGGTGCATCGACTTGGTGAATTATTGGGATAGAACCGGGTAGAGTGAACATCGAGAAAATGCACCGTGAATTCTCCCAGTACCACATATACAGCACACACAGCACTTCAATTCTTCGTCTGATTCAGGCCACCGACTCACCATGTCCTGAGTGTGTTCAATCATTTACTCACAGTCATCCAGGATCCGGGTCCCGGGTGATGCGGCGCCCGCTCAAAGCCGAGCTGCACCACCCGTGGGGCCAAGCGGTGGCCGCAGCAGTTCCAACCAGAGAATGGTCCGCATCCGGCCTGGGGAAAGCCAAGACTTCGACCAGAGTGAGGAGTAGTGCTTCAAGACTTGGCGGTCTGGCAGTGGGATCCTTGTATCCAACAGAGTTCCACTGTCGTTCATTGAAAGAGTTTCTGCATCCCGTTGCTACCGGATACTGAGGTTCACTCCCCCCAATTGATCCAAAAAGTGGTTATCTAAAATGATTTTTCAATATTCTTCACACTTCAAAGCTGCACATGTCATTTAACTTAACACGTGCAAAAAGAAACCCACTCTCGCAAACGGTTTTGGCCCAAACTGGCTAATTTGACAAGTGTGCAAATCTGTCGCTGCCAACCATTTTATTTGAGACCCATTTTAGATAAATTAATCCACTAAATGTGTCAAATAAAAAGGCTTTTCCGTGGTCGAGCACACTCACTTTAGATAGCCGGTAGCAACGGGGATGTTTCCGTAGCAAATACCATCAAACACCGTGCACGCTTCTCAAATGATAAACGATATTCCAAAATATTCCAAAAACCTTCAAAGGTGATTTTCCAAGCACTTCACCCCTGCACACGTTCAGTAATCGAATCGAATTACATCCCCTTTATGCATGAAAACACATAATTAAAATGCTGATATATACTTCCTGGTGGGAAAGTGTTTCAGTTCACTTGTCTTTCAAGGCTATACTCAGCCCACGGTCCTTCCAGCCGCGTTCAGCGCGGCGGCCCCGCGTATGCATGGCTGACAGGCCAAGCAGTGGAATTCAGAAGACCCTTTCGTCTTGGACTGGAGTCTCTGACATCCTCTCCGAGCTTTGATACCAAAAAGTAGATTCCATGTCACTCAAAAGATAGTGCTTCAAACGATTTTCGACAGGTGGAAAGAAGGGTGCTTTGATATAGAGGCTTTGCAGGGTGAACTTTGCTTCAGGATTCCCGGACATTTCTATTGGCAACCTCATAGCCCCAGAGTAAACCGTCACAGTAAAGCTTTCGTGTTCGTAAGCATCGATGGTTGGAAGACCTTTATGACGGACTTGGTGCTCTATTTTGAACCATGGCCACAGCTTGATTCGGTCATGTTTTTGGAAAAGTGTCTAGATGTTACATGTGTCAAAGCAAGCGAGGCTTGGTGAGGGTGAGAAAATGATTAAAACAGCAAGCTGCCAAGTCCTGACCTGGCACTGATTCGCAAAGACTTTTGACCAGCAATCACCAGGCGACGTTTCCACCTCTAATCGATTCTGATCGCGCGTTCCTGGTCACGCCGACGACAGGACGCTCATCAATCGCAGATGATTCACCTGCACCCTCTGACCTAAGCCACGGACATGCAAGCTGGGTGGGCAGGAATCATCCGACACAGCATGATCACTGGTAACCGTGGTGAACAGGGCAGGTGCCTGGTGGGTCTTACATGCTTTTGTGGAAGGTCGCAAAGCTCTGAGAAATGACATGAACAGTTCTAAGCCATTCTAAGCCTAAGTGGAATGAACCCGCAAGACTGGGTTTTAAGACCTTGCTCACGCTGAATCACAACTCCTATCACAGGCACTGACAGGCACCGTTGCTTATTCGATTCCCTTTAAAGTACAACACCTAAACACCCAACCGCCAAGTTTGGGTGGGTGCCACCATGAACCATTGCAGGTTCTCCAAGCTGAAGACCCAACATCCGTCGAACAGAAAAGACGTGTAGGGGTAGACATTCCAACATGAGCAAAGAAGTGGTTGCAAGTTGGTCTTTTGAAAGGGCCAAAAGCCCTCACGACTTCTCAAATGCCAAAAGCTGTGACTCGACAGGCCGCAAAATGTGCAAGTCCATCAAGTCTTTTCACCAAATGGCCACTCACAAAGCGTGATAGCTTGTGATATGGGAGAGATCCACCATTCCCATCAAGGAAAGCGAGTTCTCCGCTGGTGCTTTTGTGAGACGCCGCATGAACCATAGCAATTTCGAGTTCTCGTTTGAGCTCGCTAAGTGGCAAAATGGATCTCTGGATCGAAAGCATCGGACCTTCCTCAACAGTTTGGAAACACACCAAGGGCGGATCAGAAAAAGATCGCTGAAGCAACACGGGCGTCCCGAGATCCAGTCTCTGCGCCTCTGATCTTTGAAAGGCGGTGTGACAACTCCAGTGTTTGACATTATGGGCAGCAGTCCAAATCTCCATCACGGGGCGCGAACTCAAGTTCTGCTGCTTGCGTTGCAGTGGCTTATATGGTTGTTGTCATATTATGCTGCCTTCATTGTCAGTGTTTTTGTGTGTCTTGACCATCACCCATTCAGCAAGCGTCACACTGAAGCAGAATTCACTGGCCGGACGCCGCTCAACTCAGCTCTTGTTTCTCAGAATTCCCTCAAAAAAGCTCTACTTTTAGGGATTGCACATACCAGCCAATCCCTTTTCAAAATATTTCAATCTGTAAGGGACCTTTCCGTCCAACCGGACCTTTCTCGGAACCTCTACCATCCTGCAAGCTTCGAGAAAGGCACCCAGTTTACACTCGATCTCTTGACGGGTTCGTTAGCAGATGCTCCGTGCCCCAAACTGGGCTCCCTGACGGGCACTGTGTTTTCAATGACTTGCACATTGTTTTCAATGAACCTTGATGTGAGCTAGCCCTCGCCTCTTATCTGTGCTTGCATTCACTGCCTTGCCATTAGCATCCACAGCTATAGAAGGCTCACCTGCTCTGTAGCTCGGTGTCTCCACTGTGCCAACACGCGGCCAAAAAACTGCTCCAGTGTGTCACCATGTCCGTGGAAAAATCACTACAGCTCCTCCATGCTCTTGACACTCCCAGGAAGTTGGCCTCAACCAAACAGAAAGGACTTGTTTAAAGGCCGCTCTGTACCCCAACCTAATAGCGATGGCCTCCCACCTACAGTAATAGCGATGGCCTCCAACCTAGAAGCGATGGAACCACAAACAAACTGCAACGGACAACACATAAAAGTGTTGTCCGTCCAAGCTGGAGAGGAACCTCCTCGTGGTTTCAATGGAGGAAAAAGGAGCATCCTTCAAGACATTTCTTCTTCGACGTACACAGAATGACCTTTCAATGTGGATGACTGTTTAAACAGCTGACCAAGCTCTTCAGATTCAACACCAGTTGTATTGACCAATTATTCTATATTATATATAATACCTAGTACATCCGATTACCACCCAACCAGTTGAGGCTCAAAAACGCGAGAAAAAATCACACCAGTTGAGAGTCAGTTGCGACAATGACGCCCTCTTCAGGGCATATCCTCTATTTCCGAGGTCGTCTAGGTGGCTTATGGTGGCTTGGACGAACTGGTCCGTTCAGACTGTCCAAGTTCCCAGGGTCGCCGTCTTCCTCTGGCCAGTCGGGTGACGTTGCCACCCGCGAGTACCCACCAGTTTTCAGGAGTTGCCTTTGATTGCGGATGCGTCGCATGCATTGAAAGGACACATGGAGACGAGAAAAGCCGATGCTGCATGTGGTCGTTTCACACCGAACGTTCGAGGCGTTTCGTTCGAAAAGCAAAGTCTTGCTAAAGCGAAGGCAGCTGCTTGGCCAAATGCGCATGCGACTCCTTGTCACCCTGTTCAAACATCTGTAGTCCTCTCCAGGCCTAAGAAGTAAAGTGGTGAAACACAATAAACCCTGTCCAATGATGTCCAATGAACAACCCCACACCCACACCAAAACGAGTGCGTAAGCAACCAACTTTCCCTGCCACGTCAATTCACCAAGATTGAAACTTCCCAGTCCTATGGGTCCTACTATATCAGAATTGAGCTGCAGTCCGGATATCGAGACACCTGTCAAAGGAAGTCTCCCACTTAGGTTATGTGATTGCATACTCGACAGCATGATGCACTTGTCTAGTGCACCCTGTGGTTTCCATAGTAAGGAAGCAACCTAAGCAACGCAATCTTGGACCACCCAAGCCCCATGGGCGAATGCCCTCCCACTAGGAGAAGAGCTCTGGCTCTCTAGCGGCTCTGCCCTCCGAGCAGCTAAGTTCCAGCCAGAAACCAAGCTTTCTCCCGCATGGCCCCGTGGAGCAAGCCTGGTGCTGCATGTCGTCCCACACCCCCAAGCCGATTTCTTTCCCCGGCCCTTCCAGTCTTTTTTCCGAAGGGGTCCGCTTGAGATGTTCATGATTGACAATCTAATTAAAATTTGAATAATATATCGATATACTTCGATTAATGATCCGGAGCGGCAAAGGATCGAGGAAACTGATCTGACAAATGCTCTGCCTTGACAACCTGTTTTTCTAGTTCACAAGAGCTACGCTTGCAGCGCTCAGAGTATCTTCAGATACACAGTAAAACAAATATACAGGATACATGAGAGAAAAATAATACTTACAGTGATCGGTGATTGCTGGCATGCGGCTGGATAACATATATAGATGTGTTTCTACAGTGGATATTGAATGCTTAGCATGCTGATAAAACTTATTGTCCATCCTCAATTGAACGGTAGACCATGGTAAACCTGATGATCTTCTTTTCACGACCTTGACTCACCACGTCTCAGGCTGCCTTTGTTGTTGTCAAAAAGAAACAAGACAACGGACTTGGCCTGCGAACTTCCAACGGCATCTCCACCGGCGCTTGGAAGCGGGGACTGAGCCACACCTTGCGTTGGGACCAACGTCTTTGGGACATATATAAAATAAGCTACTAGTAGCAAAGGGCATCGCTACAAGGAGCAAGAACGCTACTAGTAGCTCCTGGCCTTACTACTAGTAACAAGAAGCTACTAGTAGCAAAGGGCATCGCTACTAGGAGCA
>CAXAMN010004180.1:109905-125918 GCA_963970005.1 Durusdinium trenchii
AGGACGCTACTAGTAGCTCCTGGCCTTACTACTAGTAACAAGAAGCTACTAGTAGCTAGATAGTTTTCTCGTCGGGAGATCCGGGTATCTTGTGACAAAATGTGACAAACACGTTCTGGATGCTTCGCATGTGTCGGAGCGAGATGGCATGGAACGTGTGTCATCTTCGGCATCTGGCGGGAAGCTGGAATTGAGGTACGTATACAGTGACTTACAGATTCTTACGGGTACTAGGCCAGGTCTGCAAACTGGCAATGGTCTTCTGTCTTATTTCAGGATGTGTGAAGATACAGATAATTATGAGGGATTTGAGATCAGACTTCTGGGTCGTTTCAGGCACCCAAAAAGTTCTGCTACTGTATGTTCTGCAGTTCTGTCCAAGATGCGATCAAGAGATAAACAGTGGTCCCATGGAAGAACCAAGCCCAGCTCTCCTGTAGCTCTTCTCTTCTCTGCCAGAGAGGTATCACTTGGATGGTGGAAAAGATACTGGCCAGTCCAAAAATCAGCCCAATCTCCTTTCCTGACGGATGACACGACGGGCGACACAGAGAGGGTCCTGCACCAATTTTGTGAGGAGGAACAGGCCAATCGAGTTGGAGGAATCAGAATTGGGTGAGATTGGTCTCATGGACCATGGAGGAAAATGCTTTGAAGCCTACGATTGAGTGAGATATGCTTTCAATCCAATTCCCAAGCAACAGGAAAATAGAAGGTCCAAGTCCTGAGTCAGTCTGAACTGGAGTCAAACATTTGGAAGTGGGAGAAACAAGTGGATAGCTAGCCTCTTGAAACACACAAAAAGGCGCACCTCTTACGCACAGGTTCTCCAGCCAGCGACCCACACTTGGGAAGAATGTGATTTCATCCCAATGAAGCAGCACCAAAACTGGAAGGTCGCAGCGGCTAACACGGCCTGACATTGTTCCCACTTCAGACTTCGCCTCAACACATGTGACCTATATGGACCCAACACGACCCCGCCCTCCCCGTTCCCCCCAGTCCCGGGAAGTTCTCTCGGAGGTTGAAGCCCGACTGCCAGAAGCGGCTCAGGATCACCAGCAAAACGAAGATGCCCAGGCCTGGGCCGCTCAACAGGACCAGCGCCATCAACGCTTGCCTTGCCAGGCTGGGATCGGCCGCCGAGGCCAGGAACGTCAGCTGAACCGACAAGGGGCCGATGACAAAGGTGTCGATGATCAAGTACCTAGGTGCAGGTGAGGTCAGTTGGCCAGGTCATGAAAAAGGCGACAAGCTCGGGGGTGAGAATCGTCGGAGGAAAAGGAAAATATTTACAAACCAAGAGGAAATTGCCTTGAGTTGCTCCTAATTTAGAACCTCCACACTTGCCGCGACTACGATGACTATTCTTTAAGCGTGGAGGGGGTGCTTGTTCAATTACAACGAGGCTACAGTGTGAGGTTTTGCTTCCCGACATTCTAAGACGCGTCCACTTCCCTGTCTGTCTCATTCTTTTCAGGCATTCAGGTGCTGTATCAAGGTCCACATGTTGCTCACAGCATAGAGCACTCGTCCAAAGAGCACCAGGACGTCTGGATCTGACTCGTTTGGCTCGCCCATCAAGGTCACCGGTGCTTTGGTCTGCGCCAGACCGGTGCTCAAGACTGGGTGGAGGATTCCATGCAAAGAGTCTCCTTGCGACGACCGGACCGAAAGGCTTCAGAAAGTTGAGACAGGTTGCAGAAGTTTGAGACATGAGAGTTCGGAGGTTCAGAGGATCATATATACATATGACACCGATTCATCAACTGCAGCCTCTGCTTCGGCCCCTTTTGTCAGGTGCAAGAGCCCCTTTAGGGCCAATGGATGATCAACACTGGGCCAACCGAACTGCTCGACGATGAAGTTTCCCAAATCGAAGGCAGCTTCACCACCGTAGAAGGAGTTGAAGGCGGTGGGTACATATATATATATATACAGTATATATAGCTATATTGTTAGATAGTTAAGTTATAATATGGTGGTTGATCAAAAATCCTGTTTGCTGGAAGGCCATTCTTCGTGAAAAAATTAACATTCGCGAATCTTTCGCGAACTCCATGTTTAACTTTCGCGGGGGGTATATCCTCTGGAAGTCGTCTTGGTTTAGTGGTTCTACATAGCAGCCTAAGCACTTCCATCAAGCAGACGAGGGTGAGGTGTTACAAGGCAGATTGGCGAGAACTATCAATCACCACCATTGGACGAATCAGCAGAACTGGTGGAGGATGAGCTGGAAGAGCTATCAACGGTTGTTGCGCTCATGTCTGGCTAGGTCTGTCGCTGCTTGGCTTGGGCAGGGGTCCACAAAACAAGCCTTCACATTCGCCTATGCTTTCGCGGAACTTTCGCGAATCTTTCGCCAAAAATTGGCGCGTCATTGGTGGGCTTCTAGGCGCACAGCGTAACAACCAGTGGCAGCAGCACGAGGAGGAGTAGTAAGAAGTGGTAGTCGTAGTGGTAGTGGCAGTAGCAGGAACAGCAGCAGCAGCTGCAGCAGCAGGAGGAGGACTAGGACTAGGACTAGGACTAGGACTAGGACTAGGACTAGGACTAGGAGTAGGAGTAGTAGTAATAATAGTAGTAGTAGTAGTACTAGTAGTAGTAGTAGTAGTTGTTGTTGTTGTAGTAGCTCACACAGCACTGTTGCAAATCACTGATGATGGTATCGCCTCTTCATGTATACAATATATAGTATAATAGACTCTTTCGCAAATCTTTCGCCAGAAAAAAGTTAACTTTCGCGAACTCGAGAAAAAACTTTCGCGGACAACTTGAAGAGGCTCTCAGTGGCATAGGCCTTATGTCGACCTTTCGATCGACTACCATATATATATATACATAAGTATATTGCTTTTGAATGTGTTGTTGTTTTTACTTCTTGTTTGGATGTTCTGTCATTGTGAATACTGTGGTGGCTGATCCAATAGATGTTGCAATTGCTCTTGCTCGAAACAACGATCGATCGCCTTGCAAAGGGAACAATCCAACAAAGAAAATTAAAGATCTGAGAGCACCCGAAGAAGACCCCCCACAGAAGTGAAAACTGCCTACTTACCGACTTCTTGCCTTTATGTGTGCCTCTGCTCCACCCCCAGCCGGAAGACGGTCATTCGTTTGCAGCTCGGTCTCCATGGAGGATGGAAAGCTCTAGGTTCTGCAGCTTGCTCTCAGTGGTCATCAAGAGTAGGAAGGCCAAGCCCACCGCCAGGGCCCGATCGAGGCCTCCCAGTTGATAGTAACCTGATACCGGAAGATCGCACATCGCTGGGCCCCTTTTACGGGGGCGGCCCCTTACGGGGAACCGACTCCGCTTGTTCATGTCGGTGTGGTGGTTTGGGTGTCGGTGTTTGTGGGTGTTGGTTCATTCAAGGGTGGACGTGTCATGGACCATTCTCAGCAGCTGCAGTGCACCCGAGTGGCAAGCACTGCCGTTGCCAATGTCCGCCGTGAACACGTCCATGGAGCTTGCAGCCCAAAGGAAGGCACTGACGCAGGCGGTGGCTTGGCAAAGCCAGGAGGCCTCGCAAGATCGCTCTCGCGACGCATGGAAAGCACAGCTTACTTCTGGATGGAAGACGGTGGATATCCGAAAGCAGCCCTGCGAATGCCTCTTCTCCACCTGAGAAGTGTCTATGTTTGAGGGAGATGGAGGGAGTTTGAGCCAGTATAGCCTCTCCCAAACACTCTCAGTCTGCCAGCACTCTGCAGCTTTTTGGAGGATCCTTGTCCTCTACCCTCTCCATCCCTTGGGTAAACAGCATTCGGTGAATATGGTGTGGATTTGTTGGACGCGGGACTGCTTCGCTTGAACACTGGGAATCATATCGAATCATGGTCCTTCGTTTGAACAGAACTTGAGTCGCATAAACGCGTGGATCTGCGGAGAGCTCAAACAGTTCAAACATCTGATCAACGGACTCAGAATTTGAGTGAACCATCCCAAACCTAGCTGCTAGAGTTCAATCAATCTGAGATGGGAGGTGTTGGAGAAACCTGAAAAGAACGGTATTGAGCGGGAATCTTGCATGAATCGGATTCGAGCGAATTCTGTATTTCCACGCATAGGAATTCCCAAACTTCTTTCATGCGCGTGCTCTTGATCTTGACGCAGAACACATTGCCAGGCTTGCAGTGTTCTTGATGGAAGAGTTTGCCGGAACACTCCCATCATCTCTCCCATCTGCAATACAACAAAACAAGCTCAAAAAAATCAATGCTGCAAAGGCCAGGATGTGGCAGGTGGAAAGGCCACGTACGGAAATGTCGCTGAGCCTAGATATCCTAGATCCTTGTTCATAATAGTTTGCAGTGAATCATGGGACAAGTGACAATATGGGACACATGGCTGCAACAAACCTAAGGGACTTGGAGCCACATTTGCCGAATTTGTTGTCACTTTCTCGTTGCAGATCTTCGCCCATGTGCTTTTGCGAACTGGTGGAGCCAAAAAAGGAACACATTGGGAGCAAGGACGCTACTAGTGGCTCCTGGCCATACTACTAGTAGCAAGAACGCTACTAGCCACTGGTCTCTCGACTCTCTCAGACCAGGCTCCAAGCCGATCCATAAGGTGAATCCTTCGCGGAAGCCGCAAAGCATGGCCCAGTCGTGCAGGATCTTCAGCGAGGTCCACAAGATGATTCCCCACAAGTAGATCACTGGAGAGTAGCCTCCACTTCTCGGAGAGCGCAGTGTTTTTCTTGTTCAGTCGAAGCACCACGCTCAAATTGGGGGGGGCTCACTTAGGGTCAAATGCAACATCAAGCTATGGCTGCTCCTCTGCAGGGCAAGCAACGTCATGACAGGGGGAAACTTAATCTTGCCACGAGGATGGTTTGACATGTTTGATCAAGCCCAAAGAAAACATAAACAGACCAGATATAAAAAGTCTTCTGATTGCAGCGGTCGGCAATCGTCCAAAAAGTTCGGGATCTCTTCTCTTGTATCTGGATCCTCACAATAGCCCTCGGGCACATTCTTGCTGCTGGGCAAAGGGCTCGGAGACTCCTAGTTCCGCAGTTTCAACCAAAACACAGCGAAGCTGTGACAGAACATCAGGGCCGAGTGAGGTAAAGCACAGGAAAACCCAAACTAGTTTCACTCTCATTGAGTCCACTTATATTGGGGTGGCAAGCTCTCACATGGAGTCCACCATTCAAGCCATGAAAATGAGCAACCTGCAAATCGATCATAGAACAAGTCCATCGAGCCAATCCAAGCGGATTTACAGTAATATGTTTTTGTTTTGCAAAACAGAACCTTGATCAGGCGGAAGACACACCGCCGTAGGCCCGACACTCGCGCTACATTCGGCTGCGGTCGAGGTTCCATCTTCATGGCCAGTGCGCTACTCCACTCGGCCAAGCCAAAAAGGGTCGCCGCCGGGAAGGAAGCGATCGAGAGCTGCGGGGCACTCGCCTGGCCCGCATGTCGACGCAGTTCGTGCAGGACGCACACTTCAATATACAGTGCCCGCACAAGAGAGACAAAGAGGGAGAAAGGAAGAACGGAAGAAAGAACATGAGTTTGGGAAAGCTTTGGTTTGGCCCAAACCGGTCACCGTCCCACCCCAACGTCCCGCACCTGCAGGTCATGGCCATTCCATGCCGAGACGATGAGAGGCAAGCCGCGCTGAAAGAAATTCAGCTCCTCAACATCCTGAGGGCGGGGTCTGGAGTCTGGAGGGGACATTGTGGTGCGTGTCCCTAGCTTCAGTCATTGACCAACACAAACTGTTGTGAGCATGCCGTGTCATGAGTCTTGAGTCTTGAATGTCTTTGGAGTTCCAAACTCCAGAACAAACATCACACCGGATAGCTTGACACGGACTGTAGGACCCACTCAAGAAACACAACAGTGGAAGATCATTGCCATCGTCGGCCAACTCCAGCTCCAACTCCAACTCCTATGAACTTCATGAACCTGTAGATTCAAGCCCGTGCCCCAAGCTATTGGATGCAATTAGAGTATTCCATCAGCAGTTCATCATGTTGCACCACCCCAGCGCAAATGCAGGGTTTACACATGTTTACAAACCCCTCATGAAGCTTCCGAACAGAAACCCGTCAACCGAACGCCCAGGGTCGCTGGTGGAATTCATGTCGACCTGCAAATGCTCGATGGCCGCAGAACTCCCCAGGCTCAAAATCAAGTTCCCCACAGAGCTGGCGGGCCGGTCTGGGCTGCTGAAGAAGCGGATGAAGCTACACATGCCTCAGTTCTTCGGTCATCCCAAGGATTGCTTGAAGGGTGAAACGGGCCTTATTATTGGGGAGGGCAGTGACAGCCTAAGGCTTGTGCCAGGCAGACCCTACCAATGAAAAACAATCTGCCAAGATTCCCAGGTGGTTCTTCCAAACGTTCTGCCCAAAAACACCTCTAGTGACTTTTGATGGCTTTATCTAGGAGGTTTGGGAATGAGAAGCTTCAGAGACTCGGGCATTTTTGAGAGGCATGTCACGCATGTCGCATGCGGTGCTGAAAGAAGTCCAAAGTGTGGTTCACAAACCGCTGTAGTTTGGAACCAAGAGGAGGGAAAAGCAACACAAGCCGTAGCCCAATCCGTTTCAAGAAAGGCAACGAATCATTACAGTAACGATCCAAACAAGCCCAGGTTCAAGTTCCCATGACAACCCATTGGACCAGATGTACAGGGAGAAAAATATGTTTGTGTCAGTGGTTTCACAGGGAACCTCACCCCAGCCACAATATGCAAGAACTCACGGATGGCCTCAGTCAAAATCCCTTCTTCCATCTCTCATCGTGCGGCTATTGCAGGCCACCAAGGCCGAGACATCCACCTTCCGCATGACCACTGTCAAGAAGGGCGATGCGCCCAAGCAGCTGAGAATCCTCGGGAATCCAAGTTGGTCTTCGATTGAGGAGGATCAAACCTTGCAACAACTGGAAGGTTTCGGAATGGGGTTCGGTCATTGGGTCCCAGTTGAAGACCATGAAAACCACTGCCGAGATTCATACATTGCAAATAGGCAGATGCACCCATAACTTTGACAGGCGCAAAATGACTATATAAAAATCCTGGAGCCTTCACAAAGTCGACATCGGCATAGTGGAACAATTGGTCTTGGGAAAGGCCCCGAACCAACCGAGGTGGTGTAGTCTCTCAACACATGTTCTTAAAGAATCTTAATGACGTGCCTTCTCCTGGATGCGGCCCCGTGCGTTCAAACTATGTTATAGTGGCCATGGATAGATGGCATACGACCTTGCGCAAGGCAAAATGGCATATCCACTTTTGGGTGTAATTGTTCAAATGGCATCTGATTTGTTTGCACTAAGGTTCCTATGCCATCTTAGTGCCCGATGAAAAAGAACATGACGCAACTATCGTACACTGTAACCAAAACATCCATGCAGGCAGCCACCCTTTGAATTCTCGCATTCACGTAAGTAACAACACTTGAACAATCTGCAGTCCCTTGTGCCACCTTGTGCCATATTTGTGTGCGCCACATCTGTGAGCATGTTGTTGTTATAAAGTTGCCCTTGGAGGCTCGTGACAGACTTGAACATCCGCAGTGCTTGAGCAGTAAACCAGAACACCATCACACAACAAGTGCAAATCCTAGCATTGAACAAGTATGCCGTGGTCTAGGGGCTTTGAGGTCCAGACAGGTCAAGACATCTGGCGATGTAGAGGTTTTTCCAGAGACTTCAGAAAACATCAACAAGCTTTCTAGGCTCACAAAATGCTACACCTGCCACGAAATTCGCCACATGCGCAAAGGTTACAGCTCACGGCACGTGCCATGAATTCAGAGCGCACAGAAGATCACCGTCATGCCCAAAGCGCTGCGCCTGCCACGAAACCTGGACATCGAAGCAAAGCCGCTCCGATCTCCTTCACCTGCCACGGACAGTTGACTTGGGACCACGAAAGGACGATGTTTCCCTTGCACCTGCCACGAAAAGTGACCACCAAGTCCGAAAACGCGCATGGCACCACATCGGTGCGGTCGAGGAAAGCACCCACTCGGGCCCAGCAGATTCTGCGAGCCTGCACAGTCAAAATGCACTTCAAAGATCTCGAGAGGCATGAATGTATTGTAAATGGCAGCGAATTAGCCGGACACGGATGCGAGCACCACCGATTGAACACCCGGCCTCAACGCTTACCTAAGAACCCCCAGTGTGACCACGCTGTTTGGGGAACAAACAAGGAATAACAGAGCAAAACGTCACCTTGGTGTCCTGCAAATGTCCTTCTTCGAATAGATCTACCTCTCCACACAATACCCCTCATTTTCCAAGAGCCATCTTAGTGTTCGCATTCTGGCGAGACTTTTGAAGGTGATTGTTTTCGTCTTAGATGGATGTCATTTCATTATCTTTTTGGCCGTGCCACCTTAGCATGGATCCCTATATTATGATCCTCTGTCAATCAAGAAAAAGGACATGTGTCATCTAACGGTGCAAGGTGAATAGCCTGCCTCAGAAAGTGAAGAAGTTGCCTCGAAAAAAGCAGGGAGGATCTGCTGATCTGCACCTGAGATTGGATCTCCAGTTGCACGGTTCGTGCAACGTCTGCACCACGGGCCAACCGCATCGCCAGTCTTTGAGGGACCTTTTTCTCGCCTTTTGGGCAGGCGCTTGAGGCGCCACCGCGCGCCGATGCGTCGGACTGGCTTGTGCAAGGCTTCGGCAGGGAACCCTCTTCAGCTAGGCTCAACTTTACAAAGATGACCATTCATGGCCTGTAGTGGTGTGGAAGGCCGCTTCAGGACCTCCAACAAAGTTCGTTCAGTTTCAACAAGCCTGTTTGAAGTTCATTGATACTTAGTGATGTAGTGTGCTACGAACCATGTATTGAACAAGCACATGTTGTTCAACTTGAGCATGATTCTCTCATCTCCAACAAACGTCTGCGGAGTCTTCGTGTCCAAGTACGAGTACATCTTGGGGGCAAGGTCGAGTCTTCCAATGGGCATAGGTCATAGGTCTGCACATCAGTCATAGGTCCACCATGGATCTTCCATGTTTCATGCCATGAAAGTCCTCTCTTCGGACCCGAAGGGGCCGCTCCACGCCAGAAATTCCCGATTTCAGCAAATCTCACACATCACACAGCGTTGGCAAATCTCACTATACCAGTGGGCTTTCACCAGACATTCAGCAGCGTCGAAATACCTCGGAGTGATGGCCCCCACATCCGTCAACGTGGCACAGCTCAGCTGCCATTTCTTGACACCTGTTTCAGAACAGGGGAAGAGCCTTGCCAGGTCTCTTGGATACCAAAATTCAAAAGACCGACTATAGTCATAGTGCGGAATCCTTCGAACGCAAATACAGATTGGATGTTCCAGAGCAACTATACAGTCGCAATGTTTTGGCGGCACTTTGCCGGTAACATGTTTTGATGCATCGAACGAACTGCACAGTGGGCCATCAGTAGACAATTCTCGTAAATCTGCAATTATAATCCCCAGTTCATGAAGGAATCACCGCGGAACATTGCGGCCTCTGAAGTTGGTAGAAGGGCAAAATAGGAAAGTCAAGGTCCTTTTACCCACAAAACAGCCTGTCCTCCCACTCTAGTCCCACACCCATTGGATTTCGTCCCCCAAATCCATCAGCTTCTCTCCACACCAGACGTCCTTGTCGCTGTGGCGGACTGAAACCCAGTGAGAAGGGCATGATCATTGATGTGCTTTCAGGTTCGAAGAAACCGGCAGGCTTTGCCTGACCTCCAACCGGGTCAAACCGGCCAACCTGACCTCAGCATCGCCTTCCGCCCGCACGTCGCTTCGCGTCGCGACCTCGCGTCGTGCGGTCGACCGGGTGGCCAAAAAGGACGAAGAGCACGCCGCCCGTGAGCTTCACTACTCGATCGCTGACCTCGACCGTGATGGAACATCGGACATCGGACAGACGGCGAGATGAAGAATCCATGATACGGACCTTCGAGGCAGCAGGTTCGTCGACCCTCAAAGAGAAAACCAAGCTATCCATGAGTTGCATTGGCATCAGCTTCAGCCCGCGTCACGAGCCTGCGGCCACACCACCATATGTTTGCAGGTAGCTAACCTCAAACTTACAGCCTTAGAGTTGTGCCTTTGTATGCAATGATGCAGGTGATGCGTTCTTCATTGGGTGGCAGGTTGCCAACCTACAGCTTGCGCCCATCCTCTTTCTACATAATATATAGACCGATGGAACTACCGATGGATATCAAGTCCATTGTTTGCATCATAAGAGTGGGGTCCTTCAGCAAGAATCTCCCATCCATCTCCAGGCCAGTGAAGAAACAAAGTCTGATGTTGCGTAGCTTGGATGCAGCACTCAACCCAATTAAAACGGTTTACTTAACTTGTCAAGTCCTTACCAAATTGGGTCCACCAGCAGGGCTAGACTCTAGACTACACCAGCTCTCACAAGTGTGGAAGAGATTGGACTGGTGTCTTGCACTGGTTTCACCAATTCCCTTCAATAAGGTTATCAAAGCTTTGACTTGGAAAGCATAATGATATTTCGACACTACAACCGCTCGGAATTAGACCACTTGACTTGCGTTTGGACTTTTAACAACCGGTTCGACATGAAGCGGCTTGAATTCTTTTTTGAACCCTACTCTGGTGGGTTCCAGCACTTCACGTCCAACCCCCGGACTCCAAACACCCTCGGTCTGCCATGCCATTTTGTTCCTGCCCAGGTGCATGTTCTTCCAAGAAATGGCCCGCCACCACGGCCAGAGTCCCAGCCACCAAATGGCCGCAACCTAGGTCTGGGCTGATCAGTGAAGATTGAAGGTCTGGCCACCAACACGTGACGTCGGCCAAAGCCCAGGAGAAAATGCATTGAAAATACGTTCGCCGTGGCTTACACCCTATATACCAGAAATGGGGTGCACGTTTAATTTTGGATGTTTTTCATTTTTTTCGGATTCTTTTCAAAAACATTGGAATAGAGCAGGTTTCTTATTAGTACCTAGCTAATCACAGCAATTTCGTGTCCTTAGCCGAGACACAGGTGCGGTAGCTGGCCAAATACATTGGAATAGTGCAAGTTTTATATTAATTGCTAGCTGATTAGACTAATTTGGGAGCTGTCGTAGCTGGCAAAATACATTGGAATAGTGTATATAGGTGTCAGAGAAAGTCCTACGTTAGCAGAGAAACGGTAAAGAGAAAGAGAACCAGCACAGGAGGCATATATGATTGGTTAGAAGCTTATGCCCCGGGGAGTTCACCTTAAAATATTGATTTCGTTTCAGGCGCGGGTGTCGGAGATGAAGTGCAGATTTCGTGGCGGGGGGGGGGGGGGGGGGGCGCAGCGCCCCCCCCAGCAGCACACCAGATCCAAAGGTTAGAAAGCAAACAGATGGAAAAGCAAAAACAAAAAGATAAAGGAGAACAGCTGCCAAAGCAGAAAAGCAACAAAAGCAAAGAAGCAGCAGAAGCAGAAACGCAGCAAAAGCAGAATCCGAAAAAAACAAATGAAAAAAAAAACTTTCGCCAAAAAAAAAACGCCCCTCCCCAGAAATGTCAAAAAGAGCCGAACTAGGGAAGATGTCACGATATGTCACGATGTCCTTAGTTCCAACAGGCTAAGGTTGAAGTTTGTCCATCAACTGTGTGTGTGTGGAGACTCTCTTCTATTCATCAGCCATGATTTCTCAATTATCCGAGTTACCCAGCGATGTGCTGGGACTGCGCAGCAGTAGAAGGATGGGGTGAACCAGAAAAAGTCTCCCAGACTCAGACTCGAAAGTTGATGTGCAACTTCAAGAGGTGAATCCAAACAGTTTACTGTACCTGGTGAGTCCTTTTGGACTGACCAACATGCTCTCAATGGGGTGAGCCTGGTTCTGTGGGACGGTCTGAACGGTGCCACGGACGGCGCTGCCGCTGCCCCCGGTTGAGCCTGAGGGGCAGCCGCCCACGAGGACTCCAAAGGCACTCTTGGTGGTGGCCAAGGTGATTGTGGCGAGCATTGATCGGTCGCCCCACTCCGCCAAAAAGATCAAGACCTGGTCGGAAAAAAAAAACTAATATATGTATATTACAAAGAAACATTAGTTATACTTGTGGCCGAAAATACATAGATCTTTGAGAAAGATAGATTTATGTAGAGTCTTCAAACCACCACCATGATGTCGCAGATCTCTTTGGTGGTCCCTAGGACTACCAACCCCCCAAATCTTGACTGTGTTGACTGCCCCAAGGATGAAAAGGTCCGCATCCAGTGTTTCTTGGAGTGGGCGTTTGGTTATCAAGAGCCTCCTGTCTTGGGTCCTAACATCATAGCTAGCCTTTTCAAAAGAAGTACGCGATGACTTGATGTCTGGCATTTTGGGGTCAATGACAAACTTACTATATAGGGCGTATGACTCCACCAAAGTCACAGCTCCTCCAGCCCAAAAGCTTTATTTATGATCTAAGGATCTACTGTATATAGAAAATATTAGAAAATAAACCTATAGAAGCTCTCCGTTCAACACAACTGTAATGACTCCTCCAATCGCTGAAACCAAGGGGCGCCGAAGCGGAAAATGTCCAGAAGCTTTGACTTCTTCTTGGCCTCGCTGGGAAGTGAAGAAGGTTGGAGGCCATTGCTAGTGGGTTGTAGGCCATTGCTAGTAGGTTGGAGGCCATGGCTAGTAGGTTGGAGGTGCATACGGTAGCGGGGGGGGCAGTGGGTTTGGAGAGAGGGGTTGCCCCCAACAAAGGAAATTGATTGACGCACTCTTGGGAAACCTTTGATTTCACCGTTTACGTTTGGATAAGAAAATACAAAAGTCTGTATGCAGGTCTCCTAGCCATGGACTACAAACAGTACCAACATGGATTCAACCAAATGCTGGATATTGGCTCTCTTCCCATCTAACTAGCCGAATCACTAGCATCGACCGTATCAAATGTTAGAAATGAGATCGAACAAACTTCTCAAGTTTGAGCTTCTCCACCTGAACAGATCGATCAAAACAGGTCGATCCTTGGTCAGAACGCCCTCGATCTGGGACGTCGCTTCACCCTTATCGTCGTCCTCCTCATCTCCTGGCGACCAAAGCACCATTTTCGGGGGGGGAGCCCATGAGGGACACCATCTCCCGGGTGTGTCTCTTCGCTCCAACGAATCTGGGATAAATCCCATCCTCAAAACTGCCACATCTTGGAGACTGTGGGTCTTGCACACATCCAGCGAAACAATCCATCGATGTCCATCTTCTATTCTTCCAGATCTTCATGTCAGCTGGGAGAGAAAAGGAGACGAGCGAGGGCAAACTCCGGTGGTTCTCACCAGTTGGCAACCTACGCATCGACCTGTGTCGCACGGTTCCCTCCTGCGGAGAGTTCACGGAAGGATTGGAGTCCAAAAAGGATCATCAAAGCCTGAGGGCATCGACCGGAGGATCATCGAGAGTTGGCGTGAATGGGCGCCCCTTAAGGGAGCCCTAGTTTTTTGTGGGGAAATCCTTGAAGGGGCGATAAAGGGAGCCTAGAAGAACATCGACACCTAAAGCAATGGGTTTTAACATGTTATGCCAGACCTCCAACAAGCTTTCCCATCGCTACTAGGTTGGAGGCCATCGCTATTAGGTTGGAGGCCATTACTGCTAGTAACAAGTGTTCTTTGCTTTTTGTGTCTTTCTTTGCTTTCCCATTCATGACCCTCATGACATCGCATGACCCAACTGCCCAAAGGCCGCTCGCCCAAGCGACCGCTGCAGTGATGCGGATGAAGGCGGCGTCGCCGTTGATGGTCAACGTCAGCCTGGCGTCCACCGAACTTCATGAGGGAGTACTTGTTCACCGGAAATCGGAATGCTACACTCCTGGAAACAATAACGGAAGTGGAGTTCACCGCCTGGTTGTAGAGGAAAATTGAAAAATGGTCATCCTTTCCCATGCCATCCAATTCCATGATGATTCCAAATGATTCCAGGAGAGCAGACCACAAAGGCCATCACCTCGACTGATGGAGCGGGCGTAAGGAGAATGCGCCAGGTAGATACTATTCGCGCAGGCTTCGGATGAATGGACGGTCGTTGCTTTACTTTTGCAGCTTTACACCACCAAGTTGAAATGATGACCCGGCACCCCATTCAGCATATCGCAACCGGCCTCCGGAGCAAAACGCCGATGGAGGTCGAGACCAACATCATGATCTGTCGTGCGAAAGCATGTGTTGTCGTCTTGAAACCCATCTTCCCTCCACGGGACTAGGATTCTCTCACGCAACGTACACCCTACAGGCCCTACAAGAAGATTGGAGGTGACACGGACCCAGTTGTGGTGAGCACGTGAGCAATAGTTTGGTTCTTCACAACATTTACACAGAAAAACAAACATTCACGAACAGCATCTGACAACAAAAATGCCCTGCAAGACTGGAAGAGGAGCATTGTGTCTTTGTGAGGAATGGTCAAAATCCTTGGTTGGAGACCGTTGTGGTTGGTTCAGCCTTAGTTATATAGATTGCAGACAAATCAGCCAGAGGGGAGTCAAAGAAATATCCGGGACCTTGCAATGACTAATTGTGTCTGGTAAGTCCGGTTCGGTCCTTGACAGATACGTTCTTCAGCGCAGACGGTCGCGAATCAGCCAAAAAATCTGCACAAAAAAAAAACGAGCGAAGCAGCCAAAACCAGAAACTGTTGGTAGTTGGAAGGTCCAGGATGGAAAAATATATATATGAATGCGACCATCGAATCAGTTCGGGTCAGGTCGAGTTTCAAACGATTGGAAAGGTCCCAGTGGTGGAAAATATCACTAAAATTCGTACTCAGGGTTTTCAGCAGATCGGCCAAAATCTAGAGAAGTCATCCCTGAAAAAATACACGGGGCAAACCGGGCAAACCTAGTGCTATAGGCTATAAGCCTTTTCCTGCACACTCATGAATCATGAACAGCTCACATTTATCTTTAGGATAGTTTAGGGAGATAATCGTGCATAGATGCATCTAGTGGTTGATCCAATAGATATGTTCATGTGTGGGATATAAACCGTTGTGACAAGGACTTGTTCATCAACTGCCATATACAAAATCTACAAAAGGTCCCCCAAGAGTGCGGCATGGCATCTTCTCGTGGCCTGCACATGCCCTCCCGGTCCCTCAAGCAATCCAGGAAGATAGACGCGTGCATGTCTCTCCTCCACTGATAGATGGTGCTAAGTTTCCATGATCACTTGACGCAGCAAAAAAGTGAATCTGAGACCCAACGCACCCCTCTCTCAAAGCTCCCCCACCCACAAAGCACTCTGCGAAGCCAAGAGCGCTAGCCTGGTCATGTCAACCGCATTCTTTTCTGGCGTCGATCGAAGGCACAGCAGTCCAAAACGAGGATCCTCTTGGCTTCGCGATCCGTAAAGAAGAGGGGCAACAGAATCGAGGAAAGTCCGCCAGTTCAGTCAGTCACTGCAGCGGGACAAGAATTTTGGTCACAGGAGTCTGGAACCTGTTCATGACAAAATCTGTGACAAATCCCCAACAACGGTTTAAAAAATCATGCAAATGATCACTTTGGTGTGCATCAAGAGTCTTGCACTGCAGAAAGTAAGCATTCAAGTTTCTGAGGAGGTCGAACAGTCTGTCTTTTCAGATCGGTGGTGATCGGTGGTGATCACATTCCTTACTTCCGCCCATTGGCATGGTTCGATGACATGACTGCTCCGTGTGCCCATTAGGTCTCACCCGCGCCAGGGCCCCACCTGCGGCTCTTGCGCATTGCTAGGATCATGGTCAGGAAAAAGGTCCTTAACGAAATGAAGTAACTAATAGCTCGTGGCATTACTACTAGTAGCAAATAGCTACTAGTAGCTTCTTGTTACTGGTAGCCATGCCCTTTGTTCCTAGTAGCGATGCCAGGAGCTACTAGTAGCGTCCTTGCAACGAAATGAAGTTCCACGACTCCACCAAAGTTTAAAGCAATTTCTGCCAAACAAAAACAAGATTACGCATGTATGGTTGTCTGTCTGTCGGTAGATATGTATGTAGGTGGTATGTGTGTGTATGTATGTATGTATGTATGTATGTATGTATGTATGTATGT
>CAXAMN010004180.1:129027-187100 GCA_963970005.1 Durusdinium trenchii
GGCCTTGGTGGCGCTCTTGGTGGTCCCTGTGGCCTTGGTGGTCCTGGTGGGCTTGGTGTCACTTGGTGGTCCCTGTGGCCCTGGTGGTCTCGGTGGTCCTGGTGGCCTTTGTGGTGGATTCGGGGGTCCAGCCTTGTGGTGCTCTTGGTGGTCTTGATGGTCCCTGTGGGCTTGGTGGTCTTGGTGGCCTTGGCGGCGCTCTTGGTGGTCTTGGTGGGCCTGGTGGTCTTTGTGGTCCCAGTGGCCTTGGTGGTCACTCCAAGGTCACGCATGACTGTTGCCACCGGTGGTTCATCTTCCGTCAGCATTGCTTTGAGCTCGCGGTCACTGTGTTTGTCAGTGGCTTGAAAGCTGTCTTTTTGGGGCTGACTTTGAGGCCCAAGGAAGTGAGTCGTAGATGCAGGTCCCGGTGTTGGAGTGCAGGAGATCACGAGCAAAGAATGTGATGTACTTGGGCCTTCCGGGATCAGGTAGTCGAGACGATGCTCGCTTGGGGCTTGACGCACCAGGTGGTCTTTATTGGCTGCCACCTTGAGCAGCTAATGGCCTTGAGCCATGTATGTATGTATGTAATGTAATGTAATGTAATGTAATGTAATGTAATGTAATGTAATGTAATGTAATGTATGTATGTATGTATGTGTGTGTATGTATGTATGTATATGTGTATGTATGTGTGTGTGTATGTATGTATGTATGTATGTATGTATGTATGTATGTATGTATGCATTTTTCCTAAAGTTGCTCTCTCTTTGAAGCCGTTTTGGCCGGGGTCCATCTAGCCCAGCTCAGAGTTGGCTGCTCTGCTCAGAAGAAGTCAAAGGGGCTGGGTGTCATGGCCTGTTGAGCGGCTTCGGTCGGTGGGGTCTCAGTTGAGAACCTCAGCTTCTTGGGAGCTGGTGGTGACAGTTCAGCCTGCAGGGCCGCTGTTGGAGGCGGCGTGGCATGTGGTGGCTGGGTTTCATGGCCGGCGGTCGGAGCAGTCTGAAGTGGCTGGAGTGCCCTGACTGCTCTGTGCTTGAGTGCCAAAGAACTGGAGCAGTGTTGGTGACCGCTGTGTGTTGCCTTGGCATTCTTTGGTGAGTGTGCGTCCAAATGGCTTTGGGCGCCGCAGTTCACACATCTGATGGCTTTGCCTTTTTGCCATAGGGCATGAGTGGTGTGCCCTCCATGTGGTTTGCCATAGTGCTCATCGATGCAGCGGCTGCGGAGGAAAGCCTGGAAGCTCTCCTCATTGGTTCTCTTGTGGATGGACAGGTTGCACTTAGTGCATTTGAGGTACCCTGTCGTCTCCTGAAAGGTGTGTTCGTCCGCAGCTTGTGGGCGCTGCTGTTGTACTTCAAGGAGTTGCTTGATGGCGCTGGCTCGTGTGAGCTTTTGTCCCACTGGCTTGTTGGGTCGTAGGTCAGGTTCTGGTGCTTCATGCGCAAGCAGCTCACAGTCTTGTTGCAAATGTCGCTCGATGACCTCCACCGTAAGCCCTTGGTGCACTCGAGTGTGGCACGTGTGGCGCTGGTAGCCGCTTCGATGTCGTTCCCACTGGTGCTTGTGTGGTTGCCAGGGGAGCTTGCACTGGCTGATGAGCCTTTTCTTGTACTGTTTGGTGTTGTGCCCTGCTCGTCGGACTGGCTTCTCGTGGAGGTAGTGTTGTGGGTCTTTGTAAATCTTCTCCAGTCGTGCGGCTGCTTGTTTGTAGATCTTCAAGTGATCCTGGTCCAGAGTTTTCTGCCAATCTTCGGCCTGTCGATCATAGATCGTGGAGGCGCGTTCATAGGCTGCCAGGGCTGCGTCTCTTTGGCGTCGCCGCAAATGCGGTTCACTTCCTGGTGCATCCGGGGTCCTCTGGTTTTTGTGGATGTAAAGCGGCGTGATGCGGCTAAACAGGCTCTCATCGAAACCTTTGGCCAGGTCTTCAAAGCCCCGCCGTTTCCGTGGGTTGGTCCATGCCTCCCAAACCGTGCCCAGCTGCGCAATCACATTGATGGGTGTGAGAACATGCTGGGCCAAGGTGATGAGCCCTTGAAAGAGGGCGCGAGCTTTGGTCTGTGGACCTGGTGCCATGCCCGTTATGGTGCCCTTTCTCACCAAAGTGCCCAACGAGAAGGTGTGGACACATAGCGCGAAAATCCACGCCTGGGATCGCTGGTCGTAGGAGGACGGTGTGGCATCCAACGTAACTGAGAGCTGCTGCCAGGGTTGGAGAGGGTGTTCCAACACCCGTGGCCCTGGAGTGGTTGCGCGGCTCTTTTGGTACCCAGCCATGAGCCCAGAGGGGCTCTTCCAGTGGGTCCTGGAGCCTCTCGGTCCACTCGATGGCAAGGGGTTCATGTCCCTGGTTGTGGTGCCAAGTGCATAACCGCACAATGTGCTTTGGTGTTGCAGGGACATTGCACAGCGGGCATGTTTTGGTCTGGTCGCCCTGTCGGTAGTGGATGGCTGCTTGGTTCCAAGTCCTCATGTGTTGGACCTGCTTTTTTGGAAGCAGTTTGGCGGCCCGCTTTGCCGTCGTCCAGTCCAGTCCACTGACCAGATTTGGGCAGTTTTTCCTGCTGGCCAATCGACTAGTTCGTTGTTGTGATGCCTCATGTTGGAGTGTCTGCTCAATGGTGGCCCAGTCATCCTGCATGTTGATGTGGGCTTCGGTCATGAAGGCAGTTTCATGTCGATGCCAGTGGTAGAGGTCGTCTGTTGTCCATCCCCATTCTTTGAGGTAGGCCAACGTGGCTGCCATGGGGCCCTTCACGTGGTACCAGGGATGTTGCTGTTTATGGATCTGGTTGCGGATGGTGAGCCATGCTTGTTCGACGTGCTGAATATGGTCGGGTGGCCAATGGCCAAGGAGGGTGTGTAGGGCCCGGACATGGTGCATGATCACCTGGTCTGCGCTGGGTATCCAAAAGCATGCCTGCCACGGACTTCAAAGTATTGGCACATCGACTGGTGGTTTTGCTGGTCCAGATGGGTTTCCACCATCACATAGATCTCGTTGTCCCGTGTCCAGTACCAGTCAAGGGTGCTCTTCCCAAAAGCTGTGATGTTGCCAACATTCAACCGCATGTGTTCTTGTGTGAACCGGGCCTTTTTGGGCGGTCTGCCGTGGAGTGGTGGGTCATAGTCTGGGCTTTCTGGAGGCGGTAATGCCCGTGCTATTTGTCTCGGAGTGACCAGGGCTGAGGTCTGGATGCCGCAGACTTGCACGATCTGGCCCGCTATTTGTGGTGTCAAGAAGGGCAGGACCTTGGGTGTGGCCCCATCATCTGCAATCCACATGAGGTCTTTGTACACCAAAATGGTGTAGTAGTGCCCTGTCTCATGTGTTGGTCCTCGATGACAGATGTACGCCATTGGGATGTATTCGGCGCTTGCCCTGGAAAAGCCTTCCAGGGATCTGGGGACCGTGTATGGTCCGTGTGGGTTGAGGGCTCTCTTGTGCTTTGTGACTGTACCTTCGATGGTGACCGCCCTGTTGATGTGGCTAACTTGGACTAGCTTGTCATCACTGAGGTACTGGCCCAGGCCTTGGTTGGCCCAGCAGTTCATCAGCTCTTGCCATGTGATCTCATCCAGGAACTCGTCTGGGTAGTCGACAATGAGGGGCAGTTGGATGTGTTCTGCGACATACCCGCCTTCCTTGATCTCCGTGTGGCGGTACTGCATCACTCTGGTTTGGGGGTGAATCCAGAGTGAATGGACAAAATGTGCCGCATCTCCCTCCATGTTGAGGTCATGTTTCTGCCATAGGTGGTGTAGCCCTGGAAGTCGTTGGGTGTCTACCGGTTCTGACATTTCCAAGGAGGTCTGGACAGCATCTTTGATGACGCCCCATGGGTCGCGGTTGAACTCGGCCAGGTACGCACACGTCCAGCAGAATGCGCGCCACGGAGCATTTGCAAAGCACCGGGCACTGGGATTTCCCACCACCATGTTCAGTATGTATGTATGTATGTATGTATGTATGTATGTATGTAATCTAAAGTAATGTAATGTAATGTAATGTAACGGTATGTATGCATGTATGCATGCATGTATGCATGTATGTAACGGTATGTAGGTATGTGGGTGGGTGGGTGAGTGGGTGGGTGGCTGGGTGGGTGGGTGGGTCATTGCCAATGGCTCTTTCTCATTTGCCTACAGGCCTACAGGTTGGGAGTGCCACAATGATGTATGTATATAAACACATCCAAAACAAACTTGAGTCTCGCCAAACGACTCTTTGACGTACAGTGCCTGGAGTTCTTCGGTGTTCTTCAATTCTCATCTCAAAGGAGTGAACTGATATAATTCACAATATCAAGCTGCATTAAGCATGCGTCAATCCGTGACCCCGCATTCTCACCAAACCGAGCACCTGATCCTAATATCCGCAGAACCTCAAGAATTGTAGGCCAAGAGCTAAAACTTATATAAGTACGACACGGACAAAATAACAAACGCATCCCCATGCCATGGTCCACTGCGCTCTGCCAAGAAGCTTGTCACCCAGCTCGCTGACTAAAACCGTGGCCAACGCCTCGCAAAGGATGCACCAGGAAACACTCGTGCGAAATCGCATTTATGGGGCGAAAGTCCGTGAATTACTTACAGACACTTCAATGATATGGATTTTGTGCTACTGAATCGATTTTCAATGAGGCTATCCTGGGCGCATGGCTACCCTGCAAGAACCAGTACTTGAGTCACCGCCCATCTGTCCGTCGTCAAAACGCGCCTCGCCGGTCCCAGAGATGATGGCTCGCCTCGCTGGATTCTAGGGTTTGCAGTGGAGGGGACTGGTGAGGGGAATTGAAACGGAAACAATCTTGAGGGTTGGATTTTAGAAATAGACATACTGTAGACTAGCTGTTATTCCAAAAGTGCTTGATGAGGTGGATCTAGCTATATATCTACTGGCCTATTGACAACCTGGGCCAGAACAATGGAAGCGCACTGTGTCTCAAGCCAGCAATCGGGTGCAAAAGTGCAAATTGTTGAGCTTTCATGGGAAATTGAGGTTCCTGGCTTCCTTTCGCTTACGCCGGATCGTCTTGCTCCCTTGTCTACACTGGGAAGGGCATTGAAGGCCACCATCCTCAACCCTCGCCCTGCGCACGCCATGCGGGCGCCTGGGCGTCGGCCGCAGAGCACCGCCCCGCCAGGGCGGCGCCGACTCCGCGCGCCATGCGGCGGAGACGGCGAAGACCCCGCGCGGCGGGGTCGACGGGGTCGGTGGACTCTTCGGCGCCAGAAAGGCACGGGTGAAGGTGCCTGGGAGTGGAGATGGTCAAGTCCCAAACAACAAGTTCTATAAAGTGTGTATATATATATATGTATGTTATATTAAATGCTATACCACACCGTGGGGTGAGGCGTGACTGTCGATGTTAGCCTTAGCCTTAAGCCTCAGCCTTAGCCTTAATCCTTAGCCTTAGCCTTAGACTTAAGCCTTAGCCTCAGCCTTAGCCTTAGGCTTAGACGTAGCCTTAGCCTTAGACCTTACCTCCCCTACCCCTCCAGACCTGTGTTGCAGTGACGAAATCCCGACCTAAAAGCGACGTGATAGCTACGGGATTTGACGTGATTGCGACCTGAAAGCGACCTGATGGTGACCTGGATTGTCCAAGATTCTGCCATCCCAATTGATTTACATCTTGGGGCACCCTCTCGACCCGCGTGGGAAAATAAGCACGGTCCAAAATGGTCCTGGGCTCGAATCCCGGGCTGGTCGCGGCGTGGTCCCGGCCAATGCCCTTGCTTTTTCGTAGATTTTGTCACGTTTTCTGTTGGTTTATGAGATTTTCAAAGGCTTTTCTAGCATTTTCCTAGGAATGCTCTAGGCTTTGTCTAGATGTTGTTATGTTTTCGGCTGGATGCTTTTCCAAGAATTTTCTAGCGCTTCCTCTTGTTTTTAGGTTCCTAGATTTCTCCCAAAAATTGCTAACCTATAGAACTTTCAAAGGCTTTTCTAGCATTTTCCTAGGAATGCTCTAGGCTTTGTCTAGATTTTGTTATGTTTTCGGCTGGATGCTTTTCCAAGAATTTTCTAGCGCTTCCTCTTGTTTTTAGGTTCCTAGATTTCCCCCAAAAATTGGTAACCTTTTGCTAACCTATGGAACTTTCAAAGGCTTTTCCAATATTTTCCTAGGAATGCTCTAGGCTTTGTCTAGATGTTGTTACGTTTTCGGTTGGATGCTTTTGCCAGAATTTTCTAGCGCTTCCTCTTGTCTTTAGGTTCCCAGATTTCCCCCCAAAATTGTGAACCTTTGGCTAACCTATTTTATGCCAGTGTTCCCGGCCAATGCCCTTGATTTTTTCTAGGAATACTCTTGGCTTTGTTTAGATTTTATTCGGCAGGATGCTTTTCCAAAAATTTGTTTGCATGTCCTCTTGTTTTTAAGTTCCCTGATTTGCCACAAAAATTGTTAACCTTTTGCTAACCTATTTAATGCCAGTGTTCCCGGCCAACGCCGTTGATTTGTCCTGGAAATGCTCTTGGCTTTGTTTAGATGTTGTTACGTTTGCGATTGGATGCTAGGAATGCTCTAGGCTTTGGCTAACCAATTTTATTCCATTGTTGTACTCACGCCTACGCGTCGGTGGAACGCACCTGCCCGGGAGGGGCGCTCCTTCCGTCGTAGGCCGCAGTACGTACCGCGCCCTACCGCTTCAACGGATCAGCAACCTACAGCGCGTCCTCTATCGTCACGGGACGCAGACCACTACGCGTCCTGTGGAACCCACCTTTGCAGTTTGCCCTGCAAGGGCTCCTCGCTGATAGATAGTGCCTGGACAGGGGGCATAGACGGGGATTCTTTGGTAGGGGACACACACACTACAGCGCGCACCCCGGTTTGGAACCCTTGGCAGGGGGGTGTATGTGGCACTTGGATGTACCCTATACCGTGGTGGTTACGAGCAACACAATCGTGGCCCTTGAATTGTACCCTATACCATGGGCAGCGCCCTGCGCCGCCGCGTCCACACTCCTCAAGGTCTGCCCGCCGGGGAGCACGAAGCTCTCGCCACAGGCCACCACAGCAAATCCCTCCATTCTCAGCCATGCAGCAGCATCAGTGCCCCACAACACACATAGAGCCACCCCAAACAGCTGCCGCCTGCCCTCCAAGACCAGATCCACGGAGTCCTCAGCCCACAGCTTTCCCTGTACCAACTGGTCCTCCAAGGTTCGACCACTGGTCCAGTCCCTTCCCGCGAGCTGCCCCTGGACCATCAGCAACCATCACAACCACACTTCTCCAGCCAAAAGTGCTGCCGGTAACTCCCAACTCACGCTCCGCCTGCGCTAAACCCGATCCTCGCACCCCGGCGCTCGCATTCCCTAGCTTCACTCCACACTCCACTACACATCCCTTGCGCGCCTCGTCCAGCTCCAGCAGCCGTCGGCTTCCGCCAGCCTGCCAAAACACTGCGCGCCGGCGTTTTCCGCTCACGACAACTACACCGAGCAGTTTTCCGTGGCCTGCATAAGGGGACATACATGGGCAACGCCCTCGCTGGCTGACGCGACCTAGCGAACACCATGGGCAGCGCCCTTCTCCCGCAGGAAACGCATAACACAAACGCCGGCTGCCTCTCACCCGACGACTTGGGTGACGGGGGCTCTTCTCGACTCCTGCATTTTGCTCAAGGGGTGCTCCAGGAAACCCTACCCTCCCCACATCCAGGGCAACGTCCTTCCGCCTACCGTGGAACCACCCGCTTCCACACCCTTCCGTCCCCCCCCGCCCCGGCCTACCGCGTTGGAGACATTCCGCCACGCGCGCGTGCCGCCCGCACATGTACATGGCTACGGTCTCTTCCCTGGCTGGCGCGAGAACCTCGCCGCCACCTGCCCGAGCTTCCGTTTGCGCTGCTCCGTCCTAGAACCAACACGCCACATGGCGCGGACACGGGCGCCTGACAGGCATGCGAAAATCTTAGCAGAGCCTTTCACGTTACCACGGGCACTGGCCGGACCTCGTCCAGCGCAAAATCTAAACAAAGCCTAGAGCATTCCTAGGAAAATTCCAGGGCATTGGCCGGGAACACTAGAATCGAATAGGTTAAAAATAAGTCAACAGGTAGCAAGTGAAAGGACTCCCGAAGTTCCCCACTATCGCACAGCACGGTCGAAGCGCGACCGATCCCGACCGTCGGTCGGGGGGTAGGGTGGCGTAGCCTTTTCAGCTGAACTCGAGTCTCCCACCACTGCGGTATGCATGTGGTGATGATGTCAGATACGCAAACCTCATGTTTCCTCATGAGTGTTGGAAACACTTGACATTGGGAAGAAAAAGGCTTTCGTGGCCCTTCTATTCAGTAGCCACAATCCTTACACAAGCGCAGCTTCTTCGTGCGCTTTCCCAAATGTCCACAGTTGATCCTCATGTGAAAGCAGGATCCCGTGGGGTTGTGAAGACTTCACACGGCTTGTCGAAGTAGGGCAGTTCTCCATGTTCCGTCTTGTCATTCTTTTGAATGATTGCCATCATAAAGGAAATCTTGCGCTCCAGTTCCCGGATCTGGTTCTTCAAGGTCCTGTTCTCGGCCACTAGGTCGTTCACCAGGATGCCCATGACATCGTTTGCCTCATTGTAGTCAATCGGCTCCAGCTCAGGGACCGGTTCCTCTTCCGAATCTGCCTCCTTCTCATCATTCTTCTTCTTCTTCGCTGGCTTGCAAAATGCCCATGCCAGCCACGCCAAAATGGCCATTCCACACATGACCACCAGGATCATGCCCATGTCAAACAGCTCGATGTTGAGGGTCACGTGGTCGATGTCAGTCTCGCACCCACTCTTGTTGCTCTTGCAAACATCTTCGCTGCCTTCAGCACCATTGGCTTGCGATGCCATCACCGCGCCAATCAACGTTTCTGCCACCCTTGACGAAGTCATCCTCGTCTCTTGCGCCGTTCGTCGCCTTTCTTCCTGGCTTTTCTTCTTTGCTGCTTGGTAGGTCTCATCTGCCACCAGCTGGATGTAGTGCCCATTGTACCTTTCTGCGAATGCTTGCCTTGCACTCGTCTTGGTCAGTCCATCTGCCAGCTGCCGCTCCGAAGACACCCACCGCCAACTGCAGCTCAAGTCCTTCAATGTCTCCTTTATCACAAGGCCTTCAATGGCCACTCGCTTGTCCGTTGCCTGCTGGATTGTCTCTCGAAATACAGCATCATACAAAGCCTTGCAGTCCGTCACCATAGCACTGACTCCTGTCAGATGATCTTTGAAGCTCTTGAGCTCCTTGTCGGGCCGCTTGAGTGCCTCGAGGAAGGTCTTTGCCATCAACAGTTCCTCCAGGGCTGTCGAGGTTGCTTGACATTCAGCTCCAAGACTGCTCCGGCATACACGAGGAAGTTTGAATGACCTCCATCCAATTGCGCATGCAGGAACCTTCTTGCCCTCATGCACCGTCCGGTCACAGGCCATGATGATGAAACCTCCCTGAGACGAACCATCTTTTCTTGTGCCGAAGCCTGCATCAGCATAGCACACCAGGGTCAGGTTCTCCAGGCTGTTGAGGGTTCCACTCTTCACCTCATTCGGTGCCGCAAGGAACTTAATCGTCACGTTGCTCTGGCTCTTGCCGAAACGTAGTGTCTTGTTCAGCTCCTTGATGTCCTGAACCGTTCCTTTGGGGACTGCACCAGCTTGCAAGGACACTGAAGCTGCTAGCATCGGCATGCCTTGAGAACTTGGCCATTGGAGGGCGCCAATGAGGGCGCGGTACTTGCTGGTCTCGCTGGGGCTCATCTCATCTTCCGGTTTCCTTCCTCTGTTCACTGTGATAGGGCACAGCTTCTTCATGTACTCGGCGTAGGAGACCTCAATGCCAAACTTTGTCTGATAGATCTGGCCTCCACAGTACTTTAATTGCTGATCTTTGGTTAGCCTCTCCCATTTGCCGAAGTTGAAGTCCCTCTTGAGGTGTCCAATTGCTTCCATGTAGTGCTTGTTGCTGGAGTGATGAGGATATCGTCCACGTGAATCACCAACAGTCCCACCAGCCTTACCTTGCCACTGGTCTTGTCGGCCAGCATGAAGCAACACTGGTTCAGGGGGTGATTCTTCCATCCACGAGCCATCAGTCTGCTTGAAGCCTCGCGATACCACATCAGTAGAGCATCGGCCAGTCCATATGCAGACTTCTTCAGCTTCATGTAGATGTGTCCAAGAGGTCCCAGCTGATCTCCACCGATCAAGGAGTTGCAATCTTTTGGGAGTTTCACTATGATGACTCGGTCGAAGCCGCTACCGGATAGAAAGGCGGCCTTCACATCTCCACACAAAAGCTCCCATCGGTTCCAGTTGGTGACCGTCAGCAGGAAGAGACGTGCCAGCCTGCTCGTCGTGGGTGCTGCAGTCTTGATGCTCAAGAGGTCAGGGTCCTCAAATCCACGCAGTACCAGGCGCGCCTTCGCCTTGTAGCGAGGTGGTTCATCTGGGTTGTCCTCATTGATGCGCTTCCATGTCAGTACCCACCTTGCTGTGATCACCCGGTTGGTCTTGACTGCATGACTGCTCTCTTCTGGTGTTGCGAACTCCCACACCATGTTCTGGAAGTATTGTTCCAGTTCATTGCACTTTCCGGCAATGAATTCAGCTTGTTCATCGGGTGTGAGATGTCTCAGGTTCACCTCTCCTTTCCTGAGGTTCTGTTGCACGTAGACCTCACCCAACTCGAATGCACCATCCACAAGCTTCCAACCAGTTGGTAGTGCCTCTCCTTCATTGGACACAACGAAGACATCGTCAATGACCAGTTCATCGTCCGTAGGAATGGGCACTGATTCTGGTGGTACAAAGTCAGGCGGTGGTGTTCCCCTTGGATTCTTCTTGGGTCGTTCTTCTCCTGGGTCATGCTCTTTTCGCTTTGGAGATCCCTCAGCTTGCAGGTTGTCTGGGTTCAACTCAGCTGGTGCTGCCGTAGGTGCATCTGAAGGTGGTCCTCGAGGAAGGTGTACTTCTCGCCTTGGTGATCGTTCGCGATCTTCATGTTGTGGACGTGGCAAGATTGCCTGGACAATCCCTGGGAGGATGCTTGCACCTTCACCATCACCAGTGATCTCTTCGTCATCGGTGTCCATGTGCTCGGGCTGATAGTCTGCCTCAAGATCGCCATCCCATTCGTGGTAGTCCATATCCTTCAAGTCGATGCCTGCACGGCGCATCTCATCACGATACTGGGTTGTGGATCGTGCCTTCAGTTCTTCTAGATCACGCATGGCAGCTTGACGATCTATCGGCATGAAGGCTCCACTCTCCTCAACAAGGGGGCGGACTTGTTGTGGGGCACATCTCACCAGGGATGTACCATGACACAGCCATAGCACACGAGCCGAGCATCTCCATTGTCCTCAATCGCCACCACACGAGCTGGCCCTCGCCATCTGGCTTTCCTCAAGATTCCGGCACCTGCGTTCCGCCAGTACCAACACTGCTGTCCCACAACCAGGCTCTCCTTCTGCTCCTGGAACTTCTGAGTGAATGCCCGGCGAAGCTTTGCATCGGAATCTGCTGAGATGAATGCTTTAGCCGCAGCTGCTCGACGTTGTTGAACCTCAGCAAAGACTCCCTGCTCGTCCAGTGCATCCTGTCCAGGATTGAACAGTTCGCCTGATAGGCCATGCACAAGGGTCATGGTCTTGCCAAATACCCACTGCTGTGGACTGAAGCCCTTGTGGAAGCTCAGCTGGTTGATGGCATGGGGCACATAGACTGCAGCTTCCTTCAACGATGCCTTGTCATGTCTTCCGACTTCATCTTGATATAGTTCCAGGCATCGGCGCACCACTTGGTGCTTCCTCTCAACAACACCCAACCATGAGTGCTGTTCAGCCGGCTGCAGCTCCAGAGTGATGCCTCGTGAGGATGCCCACTCTCGCACGTGCTTGGATGCCCAACCTTTTGCTTCGTCAATGCGCAGGATCTTAGGGATGCCAAAGTGCTTCAACCAGCATCTTTCCAGGCCCTTGGTGAACTCTTCAGCTCGCTCACTATTGAGGATCCTGATGGCACAGTACCTGGTAGCATGGTCCACAACAGTCATGACACACCTGCGTCCTTGGGGTACTTTCTCTGCTTTCTCCTTCTCCTTCTTCTTGGCTGCGGGCGTACCCGGTGCAGGATGTGCCACCTTGACCGTGGAGTCATCGTTCAGGATCCAGTGAGAGTCAACCTGGACTCGCTCGTTGAACTCAGTGCACTTCAATGCTGAAGCAGGAGGTGCTTGTTTGGGTCCCTTCCTTGCATCGCACAAGGGGCAAGGATACTTCTGCGCTGCTTCCAGGACATCAGCTGTGGCCTGCACTTCTCTTAGCATGCGGACCAGCACATCTGCGCCACAGTGACCCAGGTTCTTGTGTAGCCTCTGCACGTACTCCACAGCACGGCCTCCGACCTTTGCTCGAAGTTCTCGATTTGCTCGGATAGGCTCAGCCTCCACAACTTTCTTCTCTTCTGGCAGCTCCTTATAGTCATCCACCGCCTGAACGTCGTCCTGGTTCTCGAGGTGTGTCACGATGGCATTCACAACGGCGGTGGCAAACACCTGGGTGTAGTTCTCTGCAAGGGTCGTCCTGGTCCCAAGACCTAGGGCATAGCCTTCAAGATGCGTGTGCCAATGATCTCCACTGCACTCCTTCCAGAGCAAATAGTGAACCATCGGACTGGTCACGCGCAGGCATGTTGCCTTCTGAACTGGGTTGATGTTGCCGTCATCGTCAGGAAGAACCAGTCCATACTCGCACATGTCAACCCGGGTGTCATATCCCTGCATGCGCTGAAAGGCGGGCGTTTCCCATGACTTGGCATGCCATGGGTGCTCCACGATGGCCAGGCGTCCATCCTTCCTTTGCTTCTCATAGCTCACTGCAACGAAAGTGAGATGGGTGTCATGGTCCTCCAATCTCTTTGCTTCCAGAGTCGCTCCATAGGCGGGGTTCTTGGCCTTGTTGAGCTCCTGCGTTGGAGACCATAGCTTGCACATTGGGCTGTAGAGAATGGCATCGGGCTTCTCCTCCTCTTGCTTCCGAAAGAAGGCTTTTCGATGGGCTGCTAGAGAGAAATCCCAGCCATCTTCTCTTGAAAAACGGATGGCAGTGCAATTGACTCGACGGTTCGCTGTCTTGGTAACCTTGCCCTCGCCGGCATAGACCTCCCATATCACATGGGTCCTCGGCGGCATGTAGTTCTCCAGGTCTTTTGCTCGGCAGATGTCCATGTCCAACTCCTTCATTGCAGCAACCGTCTCATAGTACAACTTGTTCAATTTTCCGGGATGCAACTTGTCAAGTTCCTCATCCTCATGGGTGCATCTTGCCTGACTGATGACCTTCTGTGCGTGGTCATCCTCCATCACGGACTTGTCAGGCTCATATTGCATTGTCACCTTTGAATTCTCTTCTCCCACGCTCACCTGAGCTGTCTCAATGTTGTTCTCCAGGGCGAGAAAAGCATCATCAGCAACTTGTAGTATGCCCTGGAGTGTCACTTCTTCAAAGACACGCGTGTCGAAGTCTTCGGGGATGAAAACCTGGTCGGCCACCGTCTTGGTCTTTACGAGCTGGTGGTCCTCGACCAAGTGCACAATGAATTCTCCCTTCTTTCCAAGTGCCGCAGGCTCAAAGTCTTCATCCTCTCCCCAAGCGACCGTCTTCGCTCGGTAGTTGATGGTGATGCCAAAAGCCTCAAGAGCTGGTCTTCCCAGCAGGCATGGCGTTGAGCCTTCCATGACATACATCAGGATGTCTCTTCTCTTGTTCTTGAAGTAGGTTGGCACAAGGACGCAAAGGGTGGTCACGTCCCTGTTTCCGTTGCCAAACCGCAGACCTTTCTCACACTTCCATGCTGGAATGGAAGCCACATCGCACCCCTTCATCAAAAGGGCTTTCATCAATCTCCTCAGCTGCTGCGTGCCGATGATGACCGAAGCAGCACCACAGTCAAACATTGCAGTGTCATCCGGCTCAGACTCGGTGCCGTCCTCGTCAAAGATGTTCACCTCCTCCGTGATGGTAGTGTCAACCACCATGTGGATCTCGCTCTCTGGGTCAGCCTCGGTCTTTCTCTTGTTCTGTGCTTGGGATGGGCAGTTTGCAGCCATGTGACCTGCTCGGCCACACCTGAGACACTTGATTGCTCCCAAGGCCGCTCTGCCTCTGGCTTTGGCTGATGGAGGTTTCGGCTGTTGTTTTCCCTTGCCCTTGACCTTTCCTTTCTTTCCTTTTCCTTTGCCCGCACCTCCAGTGTAGCTCTTCTGGTCAGGAACCATCGCCACCACCGGGTAGTATCCACGGCTGACTCGCAGTTGATTCAGCTTGGAGCGAGCCTCAACATAGTTCGCCATGATGTCATCGTACTCCGAGGCAGCGTCCATGGCCATGAGGATCTGCTCTTCGTCAGTCTCCTGAGGTGCAGGGTCTTCCTGCCACATGATCTGGCTCAAGGAATCTTCAGGTCCGATCTCCCAGGATTCCTCATCTTCATAGTATGCGTCATCGGGCTCTGGCTCGTAGCTCCAGGAGTCGTCGGCAAGGTTGTAGATGGACGTGTCCTTCAGCTTGTTGAAGCGAGTGTCACGACCAGCCGGACCTTCTGGAGTTTGGTCCTGTCCGATCACAAACTTCACAGCCTTCCGGACGGAATCGAGTGACAGGGTCGAGGTCGTTATGGTGCTCATGATCAACTGTCGCTGTTGCTGCGACAGACCGGCTCTTCTCAAGTAGTACCAACCGATCACCTTCTCTGGAAGGGCGACCTCATGGGCGGCCAAGCGCCTCAATTGCCTTCGCGGTGTACTCCTGCATCGTTTCATTTCTCTTCCTCTGCAACTGGATGAAGAAGTTCTCGAAGTCCTGAGGAAGTTCAGTGATCGCATCATACTTGAACACCGCATCCATCCTCTGGAGGATTTCTTTCATCCCCCTGTCGCTCTCCAAGACCTCCATGGACAGGTCCTCGCATGCGTCCCATGCTCTGCTTTTCAGCGAGCTCATGATGTTGAATGCTGTCTCGCTCTTCCGACCGGCGAGGTCCATCTTCCGCTCGTAGAGGAGGACACGCTTGCGGTACTCCTTATAGTCATTGGCTTTTCCACTGAACTCAGGAATGAGTTCATGGGCTTTCCCTGTATAGGAGGATGCTCCTCCACCTGAGCCATTGGCAGCTGCTGAAGCTCCGGGTGCTGATGCCATCCTCTGTGGCAAGGATGTAGTGAGAAGGCGTAGGCTCCGATGATTAGGTCGTGATGTCAATCTCCCGAATCGTGTCGTAGAGCTCCGCTACCAACAACAGGTAGCAAGTGAAAGGACTCCCGAAGTTCCCCACTATCGCACAGCACGGTCGAAGCGCGACCGATCCCGACCGTCGGTCGGGGGGTAGGGTGGCGTAGCCTTTTCAGCTGAACTCGAGTCTCCCACCACTGCGGTATGCATGTGGTGATGATGTCAGATATGCAAACCTCATGTTTCCTCATGAGTGTTGGAAACACTTGACATAAGTTATATAATCAATTTTTGGGCAAATCAGGGAACCTAAATGCAAGAGGAAATGCTAGATAATTCTACAACAATGGAAGAAAATAGGGGAACTCCTACCCGGGTCCGGAGGGGTAGGGGCGGTCTAAGGCTAAGGCTAAGTCATCGACAGTCACGCCTCACCCCACCTCTCTGCCTAGAGCAAGGCTAGCGCTAAGGTTCTATCCCTTGGGGGTCGGCGGCTGCAGGCGGTAGCCTGGTAAATATAAGTGTATATGGGAGTTCTATAAATGTTATACAAATCATCACTCACACTAAACAGAGTGTAAGCTCTGGCGGTCCTTCAAATCACGTTTTGAGCAGCCACTCTGTCTTTTGCAGCTGAAGTGGAGGGGTGCACTACAGTGAACCAGAGCTGCTGATGATCAAACAATAGTCTTCAATATTCCAAGTCCATCTAAAGGTCAACCGGCAAGATGGAGCTTTCACTATGAACATCAGGCTCCCACTGCTGACCGTTGTCGGTGTGGACCGTTGTGGGGCCGGCTAGGCCTGGTAGAATTGCCGCACAAAGGAGAGCAAAGCGCACCCATCGCCTGACTGAAAGCAGAAGATCGCCGAAAGGGTCGGGTGGCGTTCCTTCAGAGATGATCTGATCAGCTTGACTTGCCAAATCCACATAGGGCTGATTCGCAGCAATGGTCAAAGATAGGATCTACACTCCCGTTCAAAAGGGAAGACCTTCTGAGGTTCAAGTTGTCTTATAGCTCAGAAGGTGGCAGCCTTGGCCATGGGTTTATAATGGTTTATATATATATATAATGGGATTCGCAGTGAAGATCCTGGTTTGTTAGGCAAAACGTTCATGCTTCCTCACAACTCGCTTGAAACAAGGACTTGAATGAGCAGCTTGGCCTGAACGTCTTCATACACGCAAAGGCCATGGTCAAAATTGCATGCACATAAATTGAAGAGTCTGTCTGACCTGACTTAGTTGCTTGCTATGCTGCTCACTGCCTTGTTGGCCTTATTGCAAGGGTGTCGGGCTGCTTCCAAGAGTATTAAAGGCAGGGTCATACTGTGATCCGCCAGCCAAACAACATGGACTTGAGAATCCCCAAACAACATGGACTTGAGAATCACCCAGACCCCAAACCATGAACGGCGCCGATGATGTATGGCAGTCATGAAGAAAGACCGCTGGCAACTTCACGGGGAAGTACCAGTTCTTTTGATATTCAAGAGTCAAGCTGGACATCTTTTGTGTAGCACGTGAGGCTTGGCGTAGCCAGCGCCGCGGCACCCCGTCGGAATGGGCGATGTTGAAGATCAGAACGCACACTGCAGCGAATATGGGGTAAACCTAGGGGTGAAACTGTGTGAGTTGTAAATTAAGCTGAACAGTTCACAGGTCTTGACGATTCAAACAGCTTTGTTAAATGGGACTGTCATCAATCCGGCCCTTCCCCTGCTTCAAACGGCTTGGTGCTCCTGGCCGCCCACTCGCACCTCTGCCACGTAGCCGTCAGTCCTTCGACTGGGCATGAACTCTGATCGAACCACTACAAAGAAGCTTTTGAGGGGGGCATGCTCAAAGTCGATGTGATGTGATGTTCCAAACAAAACTTAGCCGGACTTCGCTGGAGGCTGGGCCCGGCTGGGCTTTTTGTGTGAACCAGGTGTTGAGTGTGAGCGATCATCAGGGTGACCAAGCAAATGTGCCTCATGCAGGAAAGGAACATAACTTCTTCATAGCAAACAACAGTTGCTTCTTAGTCCAACTTGATTCGTCACCCTTTGGATCCTTCTGCTGCGACTGCAAAAGACCAAGAGGACCTCTCCCGTTCTGAAACGTCCTGGACCGCAGCTGGACTGTGGCGTCTCGTAGATCCGGAAGCCTCGACTGTGGGCCCAGGTCGTCCTCGACTATGGGCCCTGGATACCGAGCAAGCAACTGGGTAGTCATCATACAAACTATGGATGAACCGATGACGCTGTCACAAGTCCTTAACATCATCATCTCTAGTGTTGGTCAAGCAGGAGATTTGTCCACCAGGAGATACAGTATATATACTTTACTATATATATATATGAACTATGAACCAAGAAGGTATGTCAAAGTGTCACCAACATCAGGCGGCAAAACCGTACAAAATCATATGTTACAACAGAGTTGGTGGAACACCGTCAGTCACAATGCATTGAGGAGGGGCTATTAGTTCCTGGCCATACCCACATCATTCACCGCTGGTTCAACATCGAAAATGGAGAGAAAGAGAAACTGTATTGTATTCCCTGATGTTCCCTATTTCCCTGTAGTTTGCCGGGATGGGAAAACGTTGATCATGAAAAAAGCGGCCGATGCATCTGTGACTCCGAGTCACTCCCCTCTCTTTGAACACCAAGAAGCTACTAGTAGCTCCCAGCATCGCTACTAGTAGCAAGAAGCTACTAGGAAAAAAGGGCATCGCTACTAGGAGCAAGGACGCTACTAGTAGCTCCTGGCATTACTACTAGTAGCAAAGAGCTAGTAACAAGAAGCTACTAGGGGCTCCTGGCATCAATACTAGGAGCAAGGGCGCTACTAGGGGCTCCTGGCCGTACTACTAGGAGCAAGTAGCTACTAGGGGCTCCTGGCATCGCTACTAGGAGCAAGGACGCTACTAGTAGTAGCAAATAGCTAGTACCAAGAAGCTACTAGGGGCTCCTGGCATCGCTACTAGGACCAAGGACGCTACTAGGGGCTCCTGGCCATACTACTAGGAGCAAGTAGCTACTAGGGGCTCCTGGCATCGCTACTAGGAGCAAGGACGCTTCTAGGGGCTCCTGGCCATACTACTAGGAGCAAGTAGCTACTAGGGGCTCCTGGCATCGCTACTAGGAGCAAGGACGCTACCAGGGGCTCCTGGCTGTACTACTAGGAGCAAGTAGCTACTAGTAACCCTCAGTCACTCGGCCCAAAGCCATGGAACAGCTCTCGCCGTTTTCGTCGCCCTCGGACGGCAGGTGAACACCGGTTTCGTCGTCATTCCGTCCGCTTCCCGGGAAGCCACGCATTTGCCGCGCGCGTAGCTCTTGGAGTGCGGGGAAGCGGCCGGTGGCCTTGGAGAGAGGCATCTTGCATCGGAGGTCTTTTCGTGTTGAGGAGTGATTTAGGGTGAGATTTATCTGTGAATCAGAGCGGTGTATCATGCTTTCAAACCATGTAGTGTGGGATTGAAGTGAGTCCTCAGTGTGAAGCATGGCCCGCAAAATGCCACGGAGAGCTGGGAACGCACCAAAAGGGCATCCAAATATGGTACGTTGCACATGATAATTTTTCAATGACGAAGACCCACAAGCATGAATTGCCTGGTCAGGCACCCAGTGAACAACATGTTCTTCCAAGAACCGTGAAAAGGGATGGTTGACCGGAATCGTGCCAATGCTTCCAATCGTTCCTGAAAGACTTGAGTCGTTTGTGGAAGACGCTTCTCACTCAACCACCATGCTTCCATCTTCTTCCCGCAGAATCGACCTGGAGGAGGAGGAGGAGTCACCCGACCTGGAGCTCAGATGGGTGGGTCTCCCCTGCATGAGGTTGACCTGGAGTCTATGTCAATCTCCCCTCTCCACACAACCGCGACCCAAACCGGCCTCGCGGAATGCCCGGCAAGCATAGTACAAACCTGGCAGGGGCGAACCCGGCAAGTTCACCTTCGACAGCGCCAACACAACTCTGCATGACTTTCAATTTAAGTGTACATGATAAAGATGCGAACCCTGATTTCGCCTCGGTACCAAGTACTGATTTGAATACCGTGAAGCAGTCAATGAGAAAACGTCACTGAAACAGAAAATAAACCTCGTTTTGCTAAACCCAGCATAGAAGCTGCTACAGCACCCCAGTGCCAACCGAAGTTCTGTCAGACAAAACCCACCCTCCGGTCCAATTGTTGCTTCCACTGCTGGGGCTGCCCCACATGCGGCGGTGTGCCGCGCAGGGAACCCGGGATCCCGGAAGTCCTGCCACCGGGTTAGCCAAGCGGTAAGGGCGGCTGATCTATATAAATTGATGGACATAGGATGGACGATCCCAGGCCCACCAACCCAAATTAGCTGTGACATGGTGTGACCTGTCTGCTTCCATGCCAGAAAGAAAACACCCGGAAGCATGGAAGAAATCAGATGCTGTGGCCAAACCTGGCCTAAACCATCAAAATGGCATGACCCAACATACCACTGTTGGGAGCACCTTAAAAGAAGGTGTGGCCATCTTCATGAAGTTCAAACAATGCGATCCAATGCACAACATACTCTCCTGCCCCGTACATGAAATTACCCTTCGGCCTGACCAATGTCACCCTCACCATGTGACGCGGCAACAACATGCGGCAACACCAAAAGAGGACGATCCAGGCAAATCAAAGATACACCCAGGGCCATTGCAAGTCGGGTGGAGGCCATCGCTAGTAGGGTGGAGGCCATCGCTCTTGACTGGAGCAAATCAAAGATGCTGGGCAGGACAACAAGCACCCAGCTCGAAGCCTCCCCGCTGCTGCCATCGTGGAGCTTCCCTGCCTGACGAGTTCAAGCACTCGAGAGCTGCACAACTTCCATACAACACCAAAAACGGAACTACTGCAACACCATACCTGGCGAGGTGTTTGGTGGCAAGTTTGAAACCCATGTCTCATATTATAGGATATTATACCCAGCGGACCAGAAGATCCCAATTACCACTATATGATATGACTATAACTAATGGTAACAATTGGATTTTGTGGGATAGATCAGCTCTGAAGCCTCTTCAGGCTCTGAAGGCCTCTGCTTCTGCCGGCCTCATCAGCAAAGACCACATAACCCCAGGCATCCGGCAAGTGCATGTTCACCTGCCCGACCTCGCACGACACGTCTTCAAGGCGCGAACAAGCCAGAGCAGGTCCAAGTGCGACTTCGGTCGCAAAACGTCCGGCTTCTTCGGAAATGGAAAACCACCGGAACGCAGCTGCTGGAAATAAAAGTGGATGAACATCACCGCAGGCTGAAGCTGGGGATGTGTCTGAAGCTAGGGTTCCCCGAGGGCCCAAGGTCCAAGATCGAAAGGAAAGCCGATCATGATTCAACGATCATGTGACTGTCATTCAAAACCCAGAGCCCCAAGCCCTGGTAGGTTGACCTCCCTATTCTGTGCATTATTGGTGGTCAACCAGGGTGTGTGTACGTGTGTTCAACACACACGCAAGTGGAGACGATGTTTCACAATTTTGACCAAACAAGGCGTTCCATTCCAAAGGCTCTGAGTGCAGCATGTCGCCAAAGCATTCCAAGCTGGGTCTCGGCACATAACGCCGTTCTGCTGGAGACCACACCACTTGGGGCGACCAGACCCAATTCACGTTCCCCTGCTTCTCCTGCGGATCGCTGTGAGTCCCATTTTGGGGTGACTGAGACCCGAATGAGTCGCTGTGAGCCAAGTTTGGTGGTCGTTCCGCGTCGTTCTCGTGGTCGTCGATGTTCAAACGCCGGCAACATGGTTTGAAAGTATGTCCCACCTGAAACGGAGCATGTCTGTGGCTCCGGGTCAACCAGCCCCGATATTCAAATGGGTGAACTTTTAATTCGGGAATTGGCTTCGTTTTTTTTCGGGCACTTTGTTCCAAATCCTTGGGGCTCACAATTCGTTGCTATTTACGGCAACCTAGCGTCCTTTAAAAGGAAACGCACTGCGGACACAAGGTGGGGTGAGTAGCTGAATTTGAAAGAGAGACAGTTTCGGCAGTGGGGCTGACACTTAAGAGAAACAGATGTTGTAGCAGGCAGAGTACAGTCGACCGGTAAAAAAGGCTGTTTTCGTGGCGACGGGGGGAAGTTGGGGGAAGGGCGTGTACTCGGATGTTTCTTTGCGCGGCTGCGTGTGTCATGGTATTTTGTTTCTCTCAATGTTCGTGGTGTTTGTTGGGTTCACTTGCACACACACAAAACTCACCTCACTTGCGCAAGCGATGTCGGCAGTGCACCCCACCTACTTGATTATGAAGAGGCCGTGTCCAAACATCACTTGCGCGCGGAAAAAGTAACTCACTAACGCACGCATGAACCACTTGCCCACGCTGCGACTCACTTCCGCACACAGGCATGTTGCTACATTGGAATGGCACCTTCCTCTTCTAAATGTTGCCCGCGGGTGTCTCACAAAAGGTCTTCTATGTTGGAATGGCACCTTACTCCTCCCTCGGGTGGCTTACAAAACGTCTGCTACCTTGGAGTGGCCCCTGCCTGATCATGGCCCTTCCTCTTCTACACTTTAACCTAAGGTGGCTCACAAAAGGTCGGCTATGTTGGAATGGCACCTTCCTCCTCTAAATCTATTCGTCGGGTGTATTCGAGCAAAAGGTCTGCTACCTTGGAATGGCTCCTCGCTCTCACCTAGATTTTGGCTTTAATGCATCTTGTAAGCACCACATGTACAGTAAGCAGTGCTGTACTTCAATGTGTTTCCCACAAACACCGCAAAACAACATGACATACATATGCGCAAAGCGTATTGAAGCTTCTCTGTCTAAAGTGTTTGTGTAGCTAAAGAATACATGCAGCACGAGTGTGTGCAAGTTGCACAGTAATGCAGACAGAACAGCAACAAGCGCAGCACAGTAGATCAAACAGCAACAAGAATCAACAGAAGCAGCAAGAGCAGAAAAGCAGCAAAGCAACAAAAAACGAGCCGAGTCAAAAAGACAAAACAGCAAAAACCAAGGTAAGCACCAAAAGCAAAAAACAACAAAGCAAACAAGCAGCAAAAGCAAAAATCAGTAGAAGCAAAAGCAATGCACAAAAAACAGCAAAAGCAGAAAAGCAGCAAATGCAACATCTGCTGAAAAAAAAAAAACACATGTCCCTCCTTAGTCAAAGCCAGTGGATCACATGCCCTAGTCGAAAAATAAGAAAAGCAAATGACTATCTGCAACGATTCACCTGTTCTATCCTGTTCTAAGACTCTTAACGCTACAAGGCTACAACATGCTACAACCTCAAATCACTTCCTCCCTGTCTTCTCTCATTCCTTCTCTCACGCCGCGCGCGTTTTCGCGCTCCACGCGGCTAAAGTTGATCCGCCAGAAGCTTCCCACAGAGGGCTCAGCGCCTCGCTGAGGCGCCTGGGAGAGGCTCTCACTGTGCCTGGGAGGCTGGAGCGGAGGGGATCCAGGTGTCCTCAGTCCTCAACACGAAAGCATCAGTCCCACTGGGTCACATGGTCACTTTGGTGGTGGTTTCCCTCGTTTTTCCTGGTCATTTCAATTCACCACCATCTCACACCTCCCGACTGGGAGAAGACTTGATCCAAATATCCACTTTCGCGGTTTCGCATTCGCTCCTTTTGCCCGACCTCAGCGCCACTTCTACACACCACTGGGCCTTGGAAGGGGCGAACCCGATCTGACCTGGCCGCGGAAGCTTCGGGTAGGGCGTCAAGCAGCTGGTCACCCAAGTGACATGAACCTGGGGATTGTCGTGGCCTCCTCGTTTGAAAGGAACCAGTTCTGTCCACAAAGAGTTGAAGGTATGGATGGCACAAGGTCACAAGCCTGAAGCTGACTTCCTACTCCAATTATATAGATGACAAAATTGGCTGCCTTTCGTGACTTTCACCGCTGTCTTCTGCTTCTCCACATCCCACCACCGAGGTTCGCCTGCATGGCATTGGAAGGTCATGGAATTGGAGAGACATGCGACATGGCTGTTCGATTGGTAGGGAAGTTCATGAGGATTACTCGATCGATTGGGTGCGTTGCATCGACGAATGGAAGGGCTGGTTGGTTCAATGCTAAGAAAATGACCTTGCCTGCCGAATGGATGGGAAAGCTATCCGCAAGCAATGACATTCCCAGCACTTTGGAGAAGGACTGAATGAACATATCCTGCTGAACACATTGTCGCAAACGGGAGAACAACTTGAGGAGAACTTGCATCTTGGGCCAAAAGTTGTTCGTTCCTTTGGCTTGCCTGGGTTCGGCCGAGGTCAATTCCAATGGCATATGGCCCTAGTGAAGAAAAGGTTCATTTAGAGCCACCCAAACATGTTATTGTTGCGTAGTGTTGAATCTCTCGGGGGCTGGCAAACCAGCAGCCTTCTCTCTCTCTCTCTCTCTCTCTGCTCCTGCCCTTGTTTCACACGAAAAAGTTGTTCAAAACAGGGCTGTTTTCAGTCGGCCAGGCAGCCTATTTGGAAGCTAGTCAACCTATAACAATGATCACTATTCTATTGGAAGCTCATCAAGGTGCAAACGCAATTCTGGCTGGCTCTCGTGTGACAACAAGAAAACACAGAGAAACAATGGGTTTGGATCAATCAATGAAAATCCCGTTTTCTACTGCTTTTTTGATATTCCCATAGTCTATCTAGTCCAGGACCCACTTCCATGCACGATCCAACTCGTCAGTTTACACTCTACACCCTTTTTCACTAAACTGCTCTGCAACTCAATCATGGACCGTACTACCAATACTTGGACAAAGTTGTCCGATCTTTCAGAGAGAGAAGCCATAGCTGGTCTCAGCAGTGAAAGTAACAGCAACACCACATCCGACATCGTCCGACGCTCCTCATCTCATACCACATCAACTATGTCTGTGGCTCGACTGTAGTGCTCTCTTCATCCCAGTCAGCAGAGGATTCTGGCGTGACGTGTGAGATTCTGTGGAACCTTCACATCCTTCACCAGGTTCATTGTGACTTACCCATCTGTGTGGCCAAATGGATGCGTCCATCATGCCTGCAACCACTGTCTCAGCTTTCGTTTCGGCAGACACCTGCGCAGCCATGCGAGACCAAGAAGACCAGGTCAAAGCAACCCCGAAAAATCACATGGTCAGCACAGCTGCATCCTTGTCCTCTTCCTTTTCCTTTTCCGGAAGGAAGGAAAGGAAAGGACTGGAAGGGAAGGCACCGACGGCTGCATCATCGGAAAAGCCAAACCTATATATTTATAGCATAATATAGCTGTAAAGCATGGTACTCAGCATGGTCTATTCGATTCTATTGGCAAGTGGTGCATGACTGCACACGCAATGACGGCAGGGGATGTCACGATGTCCCATTGCCCAGACTCATTTCGTCGGCAAGCGACAGGGATGCCATCACCGCGGATGCCAAACTCTGCATGGGTGTCATGCAGGTGGAATGTTGCATCGTCCATGGACATTTAATTCGCAAGCAACAACATGGCAATGAGTGAGCGGACACTGCGTAAATTGACACGGCGCTGTGTCGCTTTGATTTGGATCTATAGTGATCTCTGTCGTTCCTGATGGAGCTAGAGCACCATGGGACACGCCTCACTGCGGTCCACTACCCTTCACTCAGATCTGCAATGGTGGCCAATGGACTTGCCCAGCAGATCGAGGCCAAAAACTGTCCATCCGGCAAGTTCAAACGAAGACTTTGCAGGTTAACCTGCAAGTCGCGCGCAATGCGCTTGTGCGTATCCCACGCGAGGTCAGACTCATTTGCCCTCAATCCCAATACCTCGTGCCCGGCCAAGTCACAGCATGTCAGCACCCATGCATCATCTTTGAAGGCAATGTCCACTTGCAGAATGTAGTCTTTGCCACAATCAAAAAGGTAGCTACCGGTTGTAAACACAGGAATGTTGCATTGTCCCTCATCGTTCAATCCGCAAGCAACAGCACTCCCATCACTTCGCAGAAGCACTGAATGAAAGACTCCTGCGGAAACTTGGGTGTAGCACATTCCCTCCTCCAAAGGTGGAATGTCGCATCGTCCATCATTGTTACTTACATCCGCAAGCAACAGCACTCCCATCACTTCGCAGAAGGACTGAGTGTTCTCCTCCTGGAGAAACTTGGGTGTAGCATATTCCCTCCTCCAAACCAGGAATGTCGCATCGTCCATGATAGTTCGATCCGCAAGCAACAGCGCTGCCATCACTTCGGAGAAGGACTGTATGGCTTCCTGCAGAACACATCGTCACAGACTGGAGAGGAGAACGTCCCCTTAGATTTCTGTTTGGGCCAAAGGCTATATATATATACATATAGTTATATATTCATATATATATTCTATATTTTGTCCTTCGTTCTTCTCCTGGTGTTGCAACTGATTGGTTCCAATGACGAATGGACACTTTCCCATGCATAAGCCCAACTCAGACCTTCATGGTGCAGGCAAAACCATGACCCGGCCACCGAATATCTTGCCACCCTACCGGGACTCGATAGGATCTAAAAGGATCCCAAGTCCCGCAGTAAAACTGGTTGTTCCGCAGTACGACGTTCATGGCTTCCAAAAGACGACCGTCTCCGTGTCCAGGACCCCAGGACCATTTTCGTGATCCCCATAAGACGACAATCCCCGTATGATTCATTGTCATTGTTGAGATGTTCCTTTGAACAAGGGCTTGTGATTTCGCCGAGCGAAGCATCCCACACATAGTATCACATCCTCCCCTGTGCTCACCCTGTATACTCTCCAGTCGTATACCCTCAAACACCCCTCAAATTGCTACATCAACTGTTGAGGGTGTCAGTACTGAAGGTTATATATATATACTAGCTGCAGCGAGTCGCTTCAAGTACGAAGGGGGAGACCAAATGAACGTCATAATTTGCCAACTGGTTATGATGATGACACTTAATGAGTTTGCAGAACAAAAGTGCGCATGTCCAAGCTACCTTTTGTGTGGTTGACACCCTGTGAGTTTGAATAAAGGCCATTAAAGGCCTCTGTTTGTGTGTCTAAATCTTGGCTGTCAAATTTGGTGAATTTGCACTCTGCGCTGCGGTTCACTTAGCAGCTTAGCACCTTGAGCAGCGACTGTTGGAAAGATCGTGCCCACTGAATGCATCGTCTTTAGCCATGACTCTTACACATGGGTTGATGACCACTGTGGTCGCCTCCCAAATCTTGCTTGCAAGAGGCACCCTTGAAGGGTTTTTGGACAGCATCTTGTCTCCTATCTCTTTTAGCAATTTATCCTACTATGGCAATCCCTGAGTGTCTCTTACCGGCCCATCGATTGGTTCGTGCTGCGCCTTTCTGGGCGATGCGACCGCTGTACTCGCCCCCGCCATCGGAGTAGGGTCGATCCAAGAGGAGGTTCCACACCTGGGAGACTCGGAGGCGACGATGGCCACGCCGGCAACACGGTGGTGGGGTCTCTTGAGCTGAAATATATGTACCGATGACAGTCAGGCACTGAGTGACTGAGTGTTCCTCAAAAACAGACTAAGGATGATCAATGCATGGCACGCATGGCACTGTTTTGGGATCTTCATCAGACTGTTCATCGCAAATTGGAATTCCTCCATAAGATCCCAGGCAAAGACTAAAGCGACTAAGGATTCGATCTGTGGCCAAGTCACCGTGTTCAACGCATTGATCTCTAGCTCCTGCGGTGCCGGGACTCCGCAGAACGGACAACCCGGCGACCAAAAGAAACTCTGTGTGGATGGAAAGAAGGCAGGAATTGATGCTTTCCACAAACCCTCCCAAGACTTCAGTGGCACCTCCGTGCCACGTTCAAGCTGGTCCAAAAGGAATTACAACAAATCTTGCGCAGGGCACACAAAAATCCAGCCTTGTAGCCATGGCAGCAGCCCGCCGGGTCAAGGAAGACCTCGAAGTCGGAGTCGGTGTGGAAAATGGGGGAGTTCCTCTCCTGGAAAGCAAGCCACCACTGGACCACTGGTGTGGCAAAAGGTCGATGTTGCGAGGTGGAAAGGCCACCAATCTTTTCACCGATGAAAGAAACTCATGCGGAAATCTGCTCAGCTGTTCTTGGAACTCTTCCTTTAAATCTTCTTTACAACATCTCTTTCCCTCTTTAAAGAACTGGCAAGCTGAAGCTCTTGTCAAGGCACGGCACGGGTTTGGAGGGGCGGCACAACATCTATTGTGAGAAACATACATGTTCCATTGGAAGACAGGTATGCCATATTATGCAATACAAAAAATGCAGATGTCAACCACGTGAGGTCCCTCGACTTTGGAAGTCCACTCTTGGCACCTTGAAGAGGGCCACCAGCTCATTTCCAGCATCCACATCCATGACCGCTGCAATGTACAAGTACCTGAGCGGCCACTGGAGAGGTTCCAGGGAAAACTTGCCATGACATAGATGATTCTGTCGGAGGATTCTGCGATGCTTCAAATTGACCGCGATCTTCCCCTGCAGTCGATTTGGATCACCACTGGGTACATCATGGTACATCTGCCCCCGCCGCCCCCCAAGTCCACGATGATGTGCTACCATTGTCCACGATGATGTGCTACCATTGCGGATACGATCTTTCGCACGAGAACGTTAAAAAGCACCCCCAAATGTGTGTTCATGTTTCATTTCATGACTCCCAGCTGATCCGCAAAGGTTCTGGTGATACAGCTACCCGATGGAATCTACAACTTCAGGCAAACCGTGTATGAGGCATCTCACTTACTTGTTGATTCCCTTGTCGATAGCTAGGAATATGCTCTGCGATTGTTTGATAGTGTAGTGCGGCAGCAAGGAAGGTCACGAATGGGATCTATCATCCTGGCCAGCCACCCACCACTATCAATCCCAAACAATAGCTCGGTGGCTTGGTGATTTCACGTGATTTTTTGGTTCTTGTCTGGCATTGAAGATGGCTTCTCAGTGCCACCTAGCCTGACTGCTTTCCAAGCTGCTCATCATCCCAAAGCATCTTCACTCTGGTGGCCTGCCAAACACCAAGTTCTGAAGAGAAACTCATCCAACACCTGCCCATCTCATCTCATCCAAAGCCCATACCGGGACCAGCCGCCCCCCGCGCACCCGCCCCGCACACTGCGCACCTCCTCGGGCCGGGGCTGCGTCCCCTTCGGCGCATCGGGGCCCCGAATCTCCGAGAAGGGCTCCGACCATGGCGCCAGTCGCCAGACCGCCTGGAGCGGGTCCCAGACGCGTGGTGTTTGGTGCGAGGGAGTGGTGTGATGTGCAGTGGGCTGTGCGAGGTTAGATTGAAAGATATTGAAAATTGAAAGTGCTTTTATAAGATGTATATATATATATATTTTTTGTGAATCAGGCATCAGCTCCCCTTGACCAAAACACGTCACAATCGAGAAGTGTACCGTTTCGCTTACCACCTCAAGCTGGGCGGAGGACCCTGTCTGTGCTCGCGGCAAAATGGCCGCTTCGTCATGCTATCCACAGTGGTAGCGGAGCAAAAAGCTCCAGGGTTGCACGCGTAGAGCCATGGCGAATGTGGGCACACCCCCTGTGCCAAGAAGTGATGGTAGTGATGGAGTGGATGGTGAACCCGCTGGCGCGGGATCGACAAGGTCTCGGGTGCGAGGCCGTGAGTTCTCCCCGGCAGGAGCCGGGATGTCCGAGTATTTCGATAGTGATGAGTTTCGTGAATTCCTGAGAGATCGTCGACGCCGTACTCATGAACGAGATCGCGGACGAGGACGTGGTGATGAGGAAGAAGAATGGAAAGGTGGCGGCTCATCCGCCAAACCACCAGAATGGGATGGCGATTCCACGCCATTCCAGGATTGGCTGATTAAAGCCAGGTTGTGGCTGGCTACAACGAAGGTTCGAAAGACCTCACAGGGTCCTCTGATTCTTCAAGGTCTTTCAGGAGTGGCCTTCCACACCTTCAAGCACTGGCCAAGGACATGGAATGGCTTCAAGATGAACAAGGGGGACATCGTCTTCTGGCTGCGATGGACCAGCCGGAGAATTTGGGGGATGACAAAGAAGATCTTTTGAGCTCCTTGGCCAAGGTGACGTATCACATCCGACGAGATCGAGCTGAAAGCAACCGAGTGTTCTTCAATAGGTGGGAGGACGCTATGAGGCGAGTTACAACCCACCAAGTGGTACTACCGGACGCCTACAAGGGATTCCTGCTCATCAATGCCTTGAACTTGGGTGATCAGGACATCAAGAACATGATGAATTTCACCCGAGGCAGCATCGCCACCAAGGATGTGAAAGAATGGCTTCGAAAACACGAGACCAAGTTGATGGCGAAGGAGGTTGGCATTGAATCCATGAAAACTAAGGCCAAGGCTACTTCCGGGACTTCATCGGCTACCTCAGTGCGCCATCTCAATGCCGATGAGAACATGGACTACCATGACGAGGACGAGATTCTCGAGGCCGTCCTGGAAGAGTTGAATGACGAGGACGATGGCGACTTGGGAGAAGACGGAAATGAAGCAGAAGAAGATGCTCTCGATGAGCATGAGGTCAAGGAAGTCCTGAACACCATGTACCAGAAACGCACCTTTAGCCAGAGTATGAAGCTGAAGAAGGCAAAAGAACTGGCCAGAGGCTTTGGTGGATGGAAGGGTTCAGGAAAGGAAAAAGGGAAAGGAGGAAAAGGAAAGCTGGTTGATCAGCTGAAACAGAACAGTCGCTGTGCAATCTGCAAGAAAATCGGTCATTGGCATCGCGAATGTCCAGAAGGCAAGGGTCGAGGCAAGACCACTACCAAGGAGACCTACTACATGGAGACCATGCCGAAAGATCCGGATGCAGGAGCATATTTCTGCGGACACCTCGAGGTGCCTACGGAGACCGAGAAGGAGGATATGAAAGACTTCAACGACGAAAAGTTGTTCCTCCTCACGGACCCTGATGAGAAAGATGACAGGGAGATCTACGGTGAGCAGTACCGACACTTTGAGGAGAACTATGATGGACTCGAGGGATGGCCTGAATTTTCCGACGTCGAGAAGGACGTGGTGGCAACATCGCCGATGCCTCCGTCGGTGGCCAAACCTTCATCGAGTTCAAGCCCAGCTGAGCCTGAGGGTGGATCGGAAATCGATCTTTTTGACGTGGTGACCAGTTCCCACCATGTAGCTGGAGGTGTTCACATGCCTCATTCCCGATATAAGGTCCAATGCGCGGTTATTGGGGGGAATATCGGGGAAGATAAGCATGAGGTTTTTTTCGTTGGGGGTGATTCTAATTTGCAGGGGAGAGCAACCGAGAATCATGATAAGCCGAACGACCGCCGCAGGACCTCGATCCATCGACATCGACAGAGCACATCCTCAAACCTTGAAGGAACCAAACATGATGATGGATGTGCAACCATTGATACTGGGCGCCAACGCATGGCTGTTGGAGAAGAAACACTACATCGTCTCGCCCGACAACTACCACAAAAGTTGGAAATCGGATTGGCGCCTCAAGAACATCGGTTCCGGTCGGTGAATGGCCCCATGTAGATCCTCTCTCCCATCATCAGTGACGGTGCTAGCTCGGTCAGTCGTAGAATCACAAAGAGCATGCGAGCCACCAATCGTGCCCAGACACTGTCGTACTTGTTCTCCTCGATGCGGCTGCGCTTCATGGCAATCGTAGGTCGAGGTACCGGAGTTGGGATCCTCGCTCCGGCTGTCGTGGTCTGGGCTTGAACCATGAGGAGTGTCGTTCCCAATTCTCAAAACCTCGAACTCGGTCGAATCGCTCTGCAACTGCTCATGTAGTTGATGTAACCGATCAGTTTGATCCTTTGTAAACTGATTGGTTGAGGGGAACTCTAAGTGCTCCGGTGGGACCAATGTGACAGTCAACCCCAAAACCAAAACGTCGAAGAAACAGTCGAAGTCCTTTAACCCTTAGCTTCCGAGAAGCTACCTTTTTTTCATTGCTCCAAAAAGTTGTCTGCCAGCCTGTTTTTTTGGCTTCCAGGTTTTTTATGTTAGAAGCCTCTGGAAGCCAAAAAAAAAGGCTTCTAGAAATCCAAAAAAGAGGCTTCTAGAAGCCAAAAAAAGAGGCTTCTAGAAGTCAAAAAATATAGCTTCTGGAAATGTATATCTATCGATATTCTTATATATTTATATAACATCATGATACATTTATGCGCTGCATCACTCGTTTGTCTATTTCATTTAACCATTGCTGGCTTGGCTTGTCCGAGATGAGGGAATGGAGTGGCTGACATCCACCTCAGCAAGACCTTTTCAGAAGCCTTGCCAGGCTGGAATTTACCACCTCTGCGAAAAGATAAAGTTTGCAGTGACCCTGCAAATGTTTCATCCTTATAATTCCAGCTGTCTTTTGGACGGTTACCAAGCTCAACCAAATCCAAAATGTGGGCCAAGAGGTGGAGCTTGGGCTTTGATCTCCACAATCGAACCTCTGAGCCATCACTGGCTTGGACTTCTGCTTCTAAAGCCATGTACTGGCTGATGAATTTTCTTCCAGCCTTCACCAGTTCTTGTTTGTTGGAGGCTTCTAAACTGTTGTACATATGGCTGCAGTACTTGGCCACTTTGTAGACAGCTTTCTCATGCCAGGTGCCTTCATGCAGGCATTGTCTTTTGCACAATGGTTCGAGAAGGGGGCAAAAATCCCTGACTTCATGGGCCTTGCAATCCAAAACTGAGCTTTCTTTGGTTTGACTATATCCTTGACAGTCAACTTCTTGAGCCTTTTGCAGCCTGGAAATCTCTTTCTTCATACATTTTTGGAATCTCTTGCCAGAGATTGGCACATCTTTCATCTTGAGAAGTGCCTGGAAAAGATGGCAGTAATTCTTTCAGAATTTGCCCTACTGCCACAGCAAAACTGCCCTCATCACAAACATGCATCCAATCTGGCATGATGGTGCCATTACTGACATTGGGCAATTGAAACAAAGGATTGATTGACTTACCTCGATCCATGAGGAAAGTCAAGTAGGCATCCTTGTCCATGGTTTTCTCCAACCTAGCCATGCTCTGGCTCATTTACCTCCAGTTGTCTGGAGTGGCTTGGCACAGCCAGCAATTCCCTTTCTTCTCATTCCAAGTGCCTGCTCCAAAGTATTTACAATTCCAATCCCAATCAGATCGAATTTGGATGAGGGTTGCCTTCCCAGGCAGAGCTGCGCCTGCCCTAAATTTTCTGTAGGCATCATGCTTCAGCCAGGGTGAGCCATCATGTCTGGCTGTGGGAAAAGTGCCTTTGTTCAGGCAATCGAAGCTCCAAAACAAAATTCCACATATTGCTTGGATTGTTTCTGCTGCTATCATTCTGGTATCGAGGCAGCAGATAGGAATCCTCATAGCTGAGAAAGCTGGGCTGCATGGCAAATTCATGGACCAAACATCTAATGTGGATTGATTCATGTACAGGCACTCTGCCCAAGCTTTGACCTCATGAGGTCTCTCAGGCAACCCCAGCACTGCAGCTTCTGCCAGCTTGTTGAAGTCTGGGTCAGCACCCTGCAACTTGGCTATCTAGTACTTAACCATCGATGACTTTGTCAGTCTTTTTGAGCCTTTCCAGGCTTTGTTTGTGTACACTGCGACTGGCTGCAGATTCATCCAGAAGGAAAGTGTTGTAGTAAAACTCTCTTTTGGCTTGTTGGCTTCCATTGGCACATGCCTTGTCCCAGGCAGTCTTGAGGGCTGTGTCTCCAGCCTTGGCTTTCCTGGCAAGTTGCTGGCGCATGTCCTTCCAAGCATCTAGCCTTTGCAGGCTTGGATTCAGTACTTGGGGCTTCCATAGCTGCTGCCTCAGAGGCTACAGAAGGAGTTGCCTCTGGAATGGCAGAGCCATCACTGGCTTTTGCTTTTGCTTTAGCCATTGCTTTCTTCTTGGGGGTTGGTGGCTCCACCTTCACATCGGGAGCCTTTCTTTTTGCCATCTAGCTACAGACACTGGCCAGTTGTTTAAAGCTTGAGGTCAGAAAAATGGCTGCGGATTTTTTTTGGGTGGGGTTGAAAAATGTGACCAGGAACTTTTTGGAACTTTCGGAACTTTTGGAACTTTTTGATTTATATAAGAAAACAATATCTAGGAATAGAAAGTTCCAAAAGTCCAAAAGTTCCAAAAGTTCCGAAAGTTCCATTTTTACATCCCTTTTGAAGTACCACTGAAAGCAGGCAGGCGCACCTTTTTTTTCCAAAAACTCTCAGCTGCAGTGCTGGTAGAATGCCTTTTCAGGCAGGGTGCCATTGCTGGCAAGTTGCCATTGCTGGCATTTAAGGAGCAGCAACTGGTTCTGCTGCCCCTGCACCTCCAGTATCACCATCTTTTCCACCACTAGGATCCTTTTCCTGAGAGCCATTGTCTGGCTTTTCTTCCTTTGGCTGCTTCTTCCCTCTGGCTGTTTTGCTTCTCCTCCTGTTCTTTTTCTTTTTGCCTTGTTCAGGCACTCCATCACCATCATCTTCTTCATCCTCCTCCCCCTCCTCATCCCCACCTTGAATGAGGGTGCCATCTGCTGGCATGTGCTCACATCTTGGTTTCCCATCTTTGCCTAACCTTGTCCCCACACTCTTCGACCTCTCCCTGCCATTGCCATCGCCGGCACTGGAAGCCTTGCTCTTTCTTGCGCCCCCCTCGGCAGAGGAAGCCTCTTGGGCCCTCCTCTCTGCATCTTCCCTAGCAACAATGGCTAGCCGGTCTGCTTGTTGCTTTTCCCATTCATCCAACTTTGCTGGATCTTTTTCTTGAGCCATTTCCCTGGCTTTGCGATGCAATTCATACATTTGCCTCTTGAGAGCCTTATTCAGACTGTGGACCCTGGGCTTTAACTCCTCAGGGACTTCTTCACCTTTCCTTTCCAACTCTCTTCTTTGAGCTCTTCTTTTGGCAGAAGCCCTGCCATGAAACATCAGGGGCTCCTTTTGGTAAATTGACATTCACCAAAAAATACGGTTTGGATTCAGAGCCATCCCTGGCTTGGATGTAGCCCTTCTCCTTGAAGTTGCCCTTTTTGACCTAGCCAAAGCTGCAGCTTGCTACCCATGTGTTGTGGGTTGCCATGTGCACATGCTTTGCAGGCTTGGTAACTTTTGCAGTCTTGGGAGCCATTGCTGGCTTTTTTGGGGGGGTCATGCAGCTGGCAGGCCTTTTGTAGCTGCCATTCTTCCCATTTTTGGGTTTCAGCTTTTGAGGGGTCACTATACCAGATGAAGTGGAAGAAACTTCCTGTGCGCTGACCACAAAAGCTTCCTTTTCTTCACTGCCTGAGCTTTCGCTCTCCACCTTGGACTTTGTGCTGCTTGAGGCATTAAAATGTTTGATTTGGTGGCTGGAGCCTTTCCAGGCTGGGAGTCTTGCTTTTGAATTGTTGCCTTGTCATTTTCAGGCTGGGGGTCTTGCTTTTGAATTGCAGCCATTGCTGGCTCAGGGGCCACAAGAGAATCAGATGGCATGTGTGTTTTCCTTTTTAGCCTTCTTTCAGGCTGAGGCTGGGGTTCACTGGCGATGGGTGCCAAGCTCATGGCTTTCATCACTTGGAGGACTGCAGGGCTTGTCTTCTCTCCATTTTTCATATTTTTAGCTTTTTTGGTCAGCCATCTCTTGTATTGCACCAAGTGCTGAACGATCTCACCTCTGTCCAAATTTGACATTTTAGGGCAAGCAATTTGGAAAGAGAGCCTTGCTTCAGGCTTAGTGGGCTTTTCAGCAAACCAGACAGACAAAAAGGTTGCTTGCTTTGAAATAGCCATGTCTGGCTCAAGGGGAAAATCTGTCAAGCTACAATCCGGCACAAAGCCAGAGATGAGGCCAACCAATTTTGCCATTCTTCCATCGCCTTTGGTCTGCTCCACTGGCAAAAGACGAGCCATTTCCAAAAAGATCTATGCTCTTGAGCTTGGGCTAGGTTGATGACATGGTTAGTAAATATATATCTATATATATATATTCTTTTTAGTTTGTTAATGAGCTACCATTTCCAGAAGCTAAAAAAACAAGCTTCTAGAAGCCAAAAACCAAATTTCTAGAAGCCAAAAAACAAGCTTCTAGAAGCCAAAAAACAAGCTTCTAGAAGCCAAAAATTTTGGCTTCTGGAGTACTAACATTAAAAAATACTGGAAGCTTGTTTTAAAAATTAGCTGGCAGACAGTTTTCAGAAGCTAAAAAAACAAGCTGCCAGACCAAAAAAACCAGCTGGCAGTCAAAAAAATGGGCTTCCAAAACTGGCTTCCAGGAGGGTGGGAGCCAAAAAAACTAGCTGGCAGATAGAAAACAAAGCTTCTCGGAAGCTAAGGGAATTGTGTGGATCCAGATAGAGCACCGACCGACAATGAAGAAGAAACGGCAGCGAAATAAGGAATGGGGCCTTCTTTGACTCTCCTTCCTGAAAGATTGCCGGCCTCAAAATGCTCCCCTTATTGCCCAGACTCGTGGGAATTGATGCCAAATGAGACGTTGAAGTGGTCACCATGGACGACACCGACCTTGAGGTGACCGATGTGGAGGATCCTGGATGGGAGCAGGTCAAGCCTCATGGATGGAACAAGGCCTTCAGCCTATGGCCAAGACCCCTTCGTCAGGAGGGGGCAAGGACGACCTCAGAAGCCACCAGATCAATCTCTCCGGTCAGTCAGACCCCACCGACAGCCTCAGAGGAGAAGAGCCCATCCAGTTATCGAGCAATGACCGTGGCACCAAGCACACCCTCGGAGCTGATGGCAGGGGCTCCGGTCCTGAAGGCGTTCCCTCAGGAAGTCAAGAAGAAGCCGGGCAAGAAAGAGTCCGACAAGCTGGAAGAGATCGATGTGGACAAGTGTCAGCACACTCGGACTTCGAAGCGAGGAACCAACGCCGGCCGAGAGGTGCCTTCAGTGCGGCAAGCAACTGAAGTCGGAGGGGAAGTTGGAGCTCGAAACGACTTCCATCAAGAAGGAGATCGAATCCCCCTCAATTAATGGAACCGGGAAGCGATCAACAAAAGCAGCAGACCGAGTTCGCGGAGTTCCTCGAGTACCAGAAATGGAAGAAGGAGAAGGACAAACAGCGGACTGGGGGAAACAAGAAATGATGAACCTAGGCCCCTGGCGAGAACTCGGAGAAAAGAAGCAGAAAGCGATGGAAGCCTCTTTGAAAGTGGCAGAGGACTACATGATGGAGATTATGACGCTTCTGAAGGAAAGTGAGCCAATTTGCGCCATAGAAAAAGAACTAGAGCGCATCAGGTCCAACACGCGGGTCAATCAGCACTATGCTAGAATGATTAAAGGATCCCCAAAGACCGTTGTCGAGATTTTCAATCCGAAGCGCTTTGCTCCGCATTGTCGTCGATCAGGACTCATTGCATCAGCGGCCTTCGACCTTGAGCTTGGGGACGAACTCCTTGACCCACGAGAACGAGATAGAGTCATGAAATTCATCAAGGAATTCCGCCCAGGTTTCACGGTGATCTCACCACCGTGCACTTTGTTCAGCATTATGCAGAACATGAACGTGATGAAGAAAGACTTCCACCGTCGACTACGAGAAGCGAGAATCTTGTTGAATTTTGCCTGTGAAATCATCCTCATGATCCGAGTATGGAGGCGCTTTCCTATTGGAACAACCCCTCACTTCAAAGGCATGGACCGAAAGAGCTCTTCAAAAGATCCTTCAACGTGACGACAGTATTTTGATCACCTGTGACCAATGCCAATACGGACTACACGATGCCAATGAGGAACCCATGCAGAAGAGAACAGGTTGGGCCGGGTCACGAGTCGATCCGAGATCGCAGAGCAATTAAATCGAAGATGTGATGGGACACATCAACATGGACCAGTCCTAGGGCAGTGTCATGGAGAAAGTCGCGCACGACAAGCCCAAAGGTACCCAGAAGCTCTGGTCAAGGCGATCTGCAAGGATATGCAAGGTCAATCAAAGAACCAGAGACTCAAAATGGCCTACAGATGAAATGGCTGGGACTATCTGATTGCCGTGAACTAGATGATCGACTACTTCAACGGCACCGACAATGGATTTGGTTCACCCAGACTACCGAGCATGAGATTCAAGCTCTACCAGAAGAAGGAGATGAAAATTCAGAGAACGCAGAAACCCAAAAAGAGAAGACTTATCTGCCCAGAGAACGACCGCTCACTACGGAACAACTGGTCAGAAGAGCCCACGAAGGCCTTGGACATCCCGGAAATGATCGATTGGCGCGAATCTTGAAGAACGCCAACGCCTCCAAGAAAGCGATTGACTATGCCAAGAATCTGGTATGTGCAACGTGCCAGCAACATCAACTAGTTCGGCCACCTCGAGCTGCAGCGCCTCCGAAAGAGCTACCACCAAACCACACCATTGGAGTTGACACCATTTGGTTGCCTACACCAGGCAAAAAGCGAAGGATGGCATTGAACATTGTTTGCTGGTCCACTCGATTCCAAATGGTCATTCCACTACGAAGTCATACTGCACCAGATACCAGAAGAGTCTATTTAGAGTGGGTTCGATTTATGGGGGTTCCTCAGCGCCTGTTTACAGATCTTGGAAAAGAATTCTGCTCAGCCTTTCAAGATGGAGCTGAACTTGATGACACCATTGTGGAACCAAGTGCACTTCAGATGCCGACCCAACGATCAATCACAGAAAGAGCTGGTAAGACTTTCAAAGAGATCCTGATCAAGGCGATGGAGACTTATGCCACCCAAACGGAATCGGAATGGCGGGATCTTGTCGACATTGTCAACATGACGGTCAACCGGTTGGGGAACCGATCAGGTTTCTCGCCAGCACAGCGATTGTTGGGCTATACGCCAAAAATGCCCGGAGGTCTTCAGTTCTTGACTAACGAAGAACAAAAAGAAAGAAACTGGGCTACCAGAGGAGATCTGCAATTGCAACGATCACAACTATGAGGCTGGCTGCAGCAAAAGCATTTCATGAAGTCGAATGCCAACAAGCATTGACGAACTCCCTTCATGCCGGACGTCGAGAACTACCAGAATTTGAAGTTGGGCAGACCGTATATTTCTGGAGAAGAGCACCCGGAGACAAAGCAAGCAAGGACAGCACAAGCTACTGGCGAGGACCAGCCAAGGTTGTTCTTACATCTCCACCCGGAGCGATTTGGATCAACTTCAGACGACATATAGTCAAAGCAGCACCTGAACAACTCCGACACGCCAGTGAAGACGAGCATCAGTCTCTCTCGTCATGGATGGAAGGTCTATCCAACCTAAGACACATCATGTCTGAAGAACCGAAGGCAGGCTATATCGACCTCACCAAGGAGTACAAAAGTGAAGAGCTCGACCAGGATCTGGAGAAAGACACCCCCTTTGAAGAAGATCCAATAAAGAAACCTCGATACAAGATCGAAGGAAAGACGCCAAGTAAGGAGGTGGAAGCAAGACCTGAAGGTGATGAATGGATGTGGAACGAACAGAAGGGCATACTATTAAGATTCCACGTCAACTTCCGGAACCAACTTTTCAAGCCAACTGATGTGGAAGACTGTCCAGTTGAATACAACAAGTTACATCACACTCGAAGGACGATAATGTACTTCGAAGACGGCGGGAACAAGGAGATTGTCGATGATTGGAGAAGTGAAAATCAAATCCAGGATCAACAGTGGAAAGGACGGACTGAGTTCTACCTGGATCCAACACCCCTGCCTTGGGACATTGATCAACCAAAAGAGACGAGTCCAACCACGGACAAATCAACAGAAGAGGAGCAAAAGGATCCTGAACAGGACGTGAGAGAAGAGAATGAACAGACCATCAACAAGAGACAAGTGGAAGATAGCCAAGAAGAACGGCATGAGAAAAAGGCGAGACGTGAAGAAGATGAAGAAAAGACTCGAGGTCAAGTTCGACGGATAGAAGATGAACAAGACGAAGACGAAGAACAAGGAAGCAACAAAAGACAACGCACAGATTGGATGGAAATCATGTTTCAGGCCTTGATAACAGAAGTCAGAAAACAAAAAGGTCAGAATGAAATCAAATTGAAAGATCTTCTGCGCGCTGCTCGAGAAAATTTTCTCAAGGCAATCAAGAAGGAAGTTGACAACAACATCTCAACAGGAGCGTACGAGATCCTCTCACCACAGAAGAATCGGAAGAAGTTCGTCGAGCTGGACACAACATCTTACAGTCCAGATGTGTTCTTGTGCAGAAGAGGATTGAACCAGACGAAGTCGAAGCCATCAAAAATGAAGAACTTCTTCTTCGAGAAGATGAACATGGAGGATTCAAGGCTAAGGCTCGACATGTTATGAAAGGATTCAGTGAACCTGATTCAGAATGGCTAGACGCAGCTACCCCTCAGGTCGCACCAGAAACGGTGCTGTTAGTACTACAAGCTATCTGCTCTCAAAGATGGGAACCAGGATATCTGGATTTCACCTTCCACAGCGGCGACGAAATATCCAGATTGCTATACGCAGAACTTCCTCCAGAAAGGCTTCCCGGAGTTCAAGAACGTCAATTGCTCAAACTCAAGAAGCACTGTTATGGACTACTAGATGGTCCATACCAATGGTACAAACACTTACAACGAACACTATTGAACCTGGGATATGAACAATCACAAGCTGATCCATGCCTCTTCTTCCTGTTCAACGAAAAAGAACATCCTGCACGAGATGAAGACCAAGAAAGAGAGCTGACTGGAATCATCGGAGTGGCAACGGATGACCTACTACATGGAGGAGGAGAAGAACACTGGAAAAAGATGAGGCGGATACAAAAGCACTACAAGTTGGGAAAATTCACCAAGGGAGATGGAAGATTTGTTGGCAAGGAGATCAAGTGTCTAACCGATGGACGTCTCAAGGTTCATCAGAACATGTACGTCAAGGAGAAGATCAAAAAGATTGACATCACGAAGGAACGGAAACAAGAAAAATACAACCTGTGTACCGATCAGGAGATCTCCGCACTTCGAGCTCTATTGGGTTCTTTGGCATGGTTAGCAAAAGAAACCAGACCAGACTTGATGGGGCGTGTATGCATACTGCAGCAGTGCATGCCCAAACCATATGTCAGGGACCTGATGGAAGCAAACGCTCTAGCTCAAGAGGCGATTCAAGAAGTGGATGCTGGCATCATCATTTCACCAATCCCAGCTGGCGATCTTCGGATCGGATCCGCCTCAGACGCAAGTTGGGGAAATGCACCTTGCAAAGAGTTAGAAGAAAGAAGTAAAGATTTCTGGGAAGAACGAGGTGAACTTTGGATTCGTCATCATGTTCAACCTCGGCACCTGCTATTTCATCCTGGAGCTGATCAAAGTGGACCACAACTACATGATCTAGAAGCTGAACGAGCAACCTGGGTGGATGGTGAATTGTTCGAGGACACCTGGAACAAGCGACAAGATTTCAGAAAACATGGAGAATCTGAATGGAAAGGACATACTGTCTTCATGAAAAAGACGGGAAAGAAGAGTAAGATCGAGATCCACGAAAAGTTCCTCCAGGTTGGCCGTACTCAGAGCCAAGGTGGACATATCATCTATGCCTATAACAAGGCCCTAGAGATTGAGCAATCCCCTCAGCCCATTTCGATCTTGAGTTGGAAGAACTATAAGTTGAAGAGATGTACGGTCAATACCCTAGCAGCTGAAGCTCAGGCCATGGCTCAAGGAGTTGGAGCTTCTTATTGGATGCGATTCCTTTGGTCCGAGATCAAAGGACTTCGAATGAACCTCCTGAACTGGCAAGAGCAAATTAGCAAAACTCCTTTTGTGGTCGCTACAGATTCAAGATCTCTGTTTGACAACCTGAGCAAGTCGAAGAATGTGGCGGCTCACATCGAGGACAAAAGAACCGCCATCGACCTGACGATTCTGAAGAACGACATGATGGTCACCAAAGGACAGGTCCGGTGGGTTCCAGGCGAAATCATGACTCCGGACTCTCTCACTAAGAAGGGCCCCTCTTACTTCTTGAGAAACATCATGAGAAACGCGTGTTGGACCCTTTTTGAATATGGAGCCAAAGAGCTCAAGCGAATGACGTTTTTGGCCAACAAAACATAGGAGCGATGTGAATCAGGCATCAGCTCCGCTTGACCAAAACACGTCACAATCGAGAAGTGTACCGTTTCGCTTACCGCCTCAAGCTGGGCGGAGGACCCTGTCTGTGCTCGCGGCAAAATGGCCGCTTCGTCATGCTATCCACAATATTATATATATATATATGAGGATATCTGAAGTCTCACTTTTTCATGTGGATACTGGCCAACTGACTCTGCACTCCAACGCTCACCCGAATCAAAATTACACTCTTGAACAGCCACCAACACTGGCATCCTATGGACACCCCAATCCGCCAAATTGCTTGAATGCCTGTAAAAAAATATTACAGTAATAATAGTATTAATAGTAACAATAACAACTTGACTTGCCCCTGTGCCTAGCCTTCTCCAAGTCACCATCGATGGGCGCGACTGTGCCTCTCCTGGATCGCACATTTGTGAATGGCCAGGCCTTTAAATTGAGGGTCTGGTACGATTTGAACCATTAACTCCTAGATGCACCGAAAGGCTTGATTTTAGGGCAAGGCTTGGGAAGGTCATGAAGCCAAGGGTGTAAAACGTGCTTGCCCAGTCCTCGTGATACACTTGACAACTACTGTATGTCCTCCCCGATTGAAATCACCCCTTCATGCAATGTGCGTAAATGGCGCACTCCCCGCACCAACCCTACTACTCTACTCTCATGGGTTCATGTCATCTCAGATGCTGCCATTCCCACATGTCTAACCGCCATGCAGCAAATGCTACTGCTGTGTTGGGTCCAAGCAACACAAAGAGTGCAAAAAGAAGTCGCTCAAGCCATTCCTGCACTACGCAGCCGCAGCTGAGCAAAAATGAGAATGGACCACATCCTGAACTTGTCTATGCCCCGCCTGGCCACATACTGTTTGGGATAGCGTTCCTGCTGGACGGCTGCCTTCGTGCGTGGCCGCCATGCCAGGGCAAGCGCACAGGCTGCAGCCAGCGCGGCCAAGGGAGTGCGCCAGCGTGTTGGGGCCACGAGAGAAGCCACAACGACGATGGAAAGAGCACCCGCCCAGAACCACTTGGCCATGGCGACCGCCCCCTAAACGGCAGCGACTCTCAATCCCAGAGTGAGTAGGTGTCCAGGTGAGTGAAATAGAGGGTATTTTCTCGAGTCAGCCGTACAGTAGCAAGAGAATGGAAATACCAGCAAACGGAGCGAGTCTTGAGGTCCCTCATGTCCGTTTGGTTTTAACAATGTTTTAACTGTATGACGAGCTGAGGGCTTGGGGATGCTTGGGGATGCTTAGGGTGTATCAGGATAATTGAGGCATTGAAAATCATTGAAGTTGTTTCGCGTTTGCTGTGCATCCCTTGCCGAACCTCAAGCTCGAAGGGGAAAGAAGGAGGGGCCGTTGGCCGATGCACATCAATGCACAATGGCCATTGGTCAACTCCTGAAGGAAGGTCGCTCGCCAACACAATTTGCAGTGGCCAACAGCTTGAAGTATTCCTCTACGTGAAGTTTCGTGACTATCATCGGGCTCAACGTTCCATAAACCCCCTTGGTCAGCTCTGCTTTTCTGACCCACCGTTTTCAGTGGCTCGTTCATGCTCGAACTGTGTCGATGTCTTTTTTTGTTTGCTCTTGTTGTCTGATTCCCTTCCTTCCACGTGCAAGTGGAAGCTCATTCTAACAGTTCAGGCCAGGCCGCACAGCTGTGCGGCGGTCCGCTTAGACAAGCTGTGTTTGATCCTGAAAGCTCGGTGAGCTCGGTGTTCTAAGCCACAAACCGTGTCATCTGGGGTGATCGGCCCGGCACCAGTTTCTGGATTGACGAGCTGAGAATCTGTGGATTATGGGACTGGTTCATCATTCTTCAGCGGTCTACAAAATGTAAGAGTCACATGAGTCACAGAGTTCTGGAAGGTGTAGAGATAGTCAGGGTCGCAAAACCATGGAAATCTGAGAGTCTCAAGGACTTGGAGGATCCTATTTGCCACTAAAAAGCCAAAAGAGATGTTTCACTTCTTGAAAACCGTCGCTGAGACACATACCCTGGAAAAGCTGTTATACTATGTTATACTGGTATATTCTTCCTAAAGATCCATCCAAATTGGCATGTTGGTTTGCCAAAGCGTACCCTTCTCCAGCTCCAGACCTCTTTTTCGTTCGGCTTTGCTCTCCCGTAAGCGCGGAACGACTCCTTCGGGGACCGCTCCTTCTATACGCGATGTTCATTGGGCGGGGGAAATGACAAAGAAAGCTCAAGGGGAAAGGGACGGGGCGGACAGAGCGGACAGACGTGAAGCTATCAATGCCTGCTGGCTACATCTATAACATGTGAAGATTCGCACATGGCCCAAACAGAAAATAGGAAGAGCCCCTGTGAAGCCTACAACTGTTTCTTTCTACGTCAGATATAGACTTTAGCTATCTGAAACAATTGTATAGTCCTTTCCAGCTTTGATAAAGCACCTGTGAAAAATGCAACTGTCTCCCAACCAGGACCTTGAACAAACGCTGGGCCTTCGTGCCGGTCTCTTTTTGTGATGGTGCTATCTTGCATAGCTTTCAGGCGGACTTTGATTAGGACTGTGAATGTATGAGAAACGTGCCTTCACCGGGTGTTCGGTGCTTTTGGATTGTCCATTGATCACTTCCCCTTCAGTGTTAGAGGCGATTGAACCTTCGCCATCCAATTGTTGACTCCCCATGGTGGCCGCTGCTTTGCAGCGGTGCCGGCAGAGTCGCAAGCGGCAATGTCATGGTGCAGCTTGGGGCGATCTTCTTCACACTGCTCAGCTGGGCATATCGGCATGCGGCATATCTGTCAAGAAAAGAGGCTGCAGACTTGGCGGAAGCACAAAGTCCCAAACTTTGTATGAAATGACGGACATTGCAGTGCTACTTCTTCGGTTGAAGGTTGCGCACACCAAGAGGTGGCTTTGCAAGGAGCTAAACTATGCTCGTCCCCTGGCACCCCAATAAACAATACCTGGGGAAATGTTGGCAATCCTGTCCCTTGATGTTTGAATGAACGTCTTCATGACGCTTTGCTTCACAATCTCCGCTCCAGGCAGCGCGGCAGCCATGCCGTCCATGACCACCCGAACCGAGCACACTCGGCTGGGGAGCAAAAAGCCGCGGCTAAAACGGGAAGATCGGGCGCGACCAGAAGTCAACGGCCCCAAGCAGGACTATGCCATGGCAAGCCATGGCACTGTTTTTCTAGGTGTGTTCTGCCAACAATGTATCCGTTTCGTCACGTCAAAAGAACAAACATTGTTTTCCAGGATGTTAGAGTAAATGATTCGATCTACAGTTGATGTTGTTCCTAAAGTTGTTCTCTGTTTGGGACCCCTGTTAGACACCTCCTCATCGTTTGATTGCTTTTGTCTCAGATAAAAGCCACTTACCTTGTAAACAAAGCACCAAAAAAAACACAAACATGTAGAAACACACAATGGCGTCTTGCTTAGCCATTACTCCTCCGCTTTGAACTTCACCCCGCATGTTTTGGAATCCTGACTGACATCTGCTCAAAATCTTGGTTGGGATACTGGAAACTGGAGCTAGCGTGTAATACATTTCTTGAGACATTAATCCAGCTACGGGAGGTAGTGAAAGTGTGCTACTCGGGCAATCCCCTCCAACAACAAAGACTCGTCATCCTAGTGTCCTTACCTCTGAAGGTCCCACCGGTCTCTTTGGATCTAGCAAGAAATGACTTAAATCGACGGTCTGGTAGACAAGACTGTTAAGACCTCTTAAGACCTTCCTAAGACCTTCACCAACATCTTCCTCGCGCACCAGACTTGTGAGGGGTCGGTTCCCCCCCTCTCACGTCGTCTGCTCGCTGTCGGCTTTGGCTTCTTCGTCGCCCAAATTCTTGAAGCTCGAATGGAAGGAGAGGAGGTCGTGCTGCTGCTCCCTGCAACGGGTCTCACCGAACCGAGGAAGGAATCAAAACGACCAAACGACCAGGTCCAGGAGTCCCTGCTTTCCTCATCTTTCCTCTCCCCTTTTTCTCCCTCAGTCTTGAAGAACAACCAAGTGGGGTTGGGAAGTGCTCCCCACAAGTTCTTCGACCGTGGATGCACAGGTCTGCGAGCGTGCGGCGCGCGTGGCCTGAAGCACTTGAAGGCCTTCCTGCGGGGCGAAAAGTGCGTGGCCCAGTGGGATCCCCTTGCAGGCTGAAGCCAGCAATTCATGCAGGTACTTAACTGCCCAAACGCCTGGTAAAATCTCATGATTTCCGAAGACTTGCACAACTCGCGCCTTTGCAGGCATAGGCCCTCAAAACGAGAGAGTTGCCCACGTTGCACCTCTCCGAACATATGTTTTGCCTCATTGCGGGAGACTTTCCTTCGCCTCACCATCCAAGGAACTCTTGGAAATATGGCACAAACACCCAAAAAACCAGCGGCTACTTCACTCCCTGTCCTGAAGTTGTTGATGGAATCTGCTTCCATCCTCGGTTCGAACACCGCTTTCATGCCATGCTGGACAAAGTGCCTGTTCATGCCGCCTAGATAATTATGAGAATATCCCAAAGCCAGAGCCCCACCAGCTAGTTTTTTTTATAGCAGGATGTCTAAAGAGACTGGCAGCATGGCAGTATGTGATAGGCCGAGTTGCACAAAGGAGCCCCTCTTTGGAATTCTCTTCATGGTCTCCGAATGCGCAAAAAGCATCAAAACAAAGGCAAAAAGCGGATAACCCATTCTGCTCATCTGTCTCCGCCCTTCACCCATCGGTGTTCCTTTCCAGTGCCTTTTGACCGCTGGCGGGGTCAGGTTTCTGGGGCTCCCCACGGAATACTGATCGCACGCACCGGGGATGTCTGGACAGAGGCAGGGGGGTTCCCTCCCTGCAACCGTGGGGAAAGCTTCCAACATGGAGAGCATGGATGTGAAGGGTTGTCTCACCTTTTGAGGTTGTAGAGCAAAAAGCTTTAAAAGCCAGTCAAGACTCTTCTTGGGGCGAGAGGAAGAACGGACTATATTACTTCCTGTATTACATGGTTAGGTTTTGACCCAATCTTTGGTGAAGAGGGCCTCGAGGGCGATCCTTTTCCCAAAAGCGGCGCACAACTCACACAAAACTGCCTTCCACAATCATTTTTATGGGGCGGCGAAACCCAAGTCAATGGCAAAAGCACAAAGCGGCCAGCCAGTTTGCAAGTCATTGGTCGAGCCGCCTTTATTTTGGGTGAATCTTGGGGTGAATCACTGGATGTCCACAAGAACAACTGAACATCTGTGGTCAATCAATAAGAACTTGGACGTCAAACAATCAGATGGGTACAAAATGCATGCCCCTGTGGCTAAGTCCTATTTTCCAATCGCCCACGGCCTCCCCATAGGCCATCGGTCCATACTCCTGGCGGTTTTTTCGTTGAGCACGAGCCTTTGGTGCTCACGTGACCACAAATTCTGCCCATATCCAAATATTTTGCAAATACATGCAAATAAATAGCCAAAGTCTTAAAGTCTATGTAAAATGGACTTGACGTGCTGTTCAAAACGACAACTACTCAAACGACTTCTGGTTGTTGTTTCGTTCATGCGATAGCCCACTCCAAGTGCAAACGAGGTTATATACATAACCTGCGACCACCTTAGCATCTTGAGGGACGCTAAATCCAAAAGAATTGCATGCGGCCGTTCATTGAAGCAGGAAGGAGGCGTCCTATTTCTGTGTTTGTAAGGGACCTAATTACTTTGTTTTTCAGCCAACAGTACACGGTCCTCTTCCCTTCGTTGCTGCTTCCGGCTATAGATGCCGCTGGATGCAAGCACCTCCACGGGACACAAAAAATGAACTGTCCCAGTGCAACAAATCATGTTGCATCTGATGCGAAATCTTTAGACAACAGGGAACTACCAGCTGCATCTCATAAAGGAAAAAATGGAACCCACGAACCCGAATGCAAACACGCGCTCGGAAAAAAAACGGCCAAACTCTGTTTGACACTCCTGTGGGACACTCTTGGAAAACATTTTCGTGTGTGGTGCTCTTGTGGGACACTCTTGTAGGACACTCTTGTGGGACACTCTAGTGCGGCACTTTTGTGGGACACTCTTGTAACACACTCTTGTGGAAAACTCTTGTGGGACACTCTTGTGGGGCACTCTTGTGGGATATTGTTGTGGGACACCCTCGTGGGACACTCTTGTGGGACACTCTTGCGGGACCCTCTACTCTTCTGTCTTATGGGACACTCTTGTAGGACACTTTTGACGGAGATTTTGTCGGACTCTCTTGCTCGAGACTTTTGTGGGCCATCACTCTTGTGGAAGCAGCTTCTGGGAGCTGGCCTCAAGACTTGCCGCTTTGTAGTACAAATGGAGCTGCGGCCTCAGAATTGTAATTCAAAAGGTAATGCGGGATGTGGCCAAATTACGTCTGTGATTTCGCTGTGCCATGCGGCTGTGCACGGCCTCGGTGGAAAGCACATGTGCATGAGTCCTTGCCATTGGGGGAAAGAAAACGTGCTGGTGTAAGTTCGGCGCTTTGCTGAGGAACAGCATGATTGGCGGTGTCCACGAGGCTTGGTGTTACAATGTGTTACATGGTTGGTCTGTGGTGCACCGTGTGTTACGTGGTGCACGTTTGAGTCGCTGCGCCGTTGCGCGCTTCGATGGGCGCGTCCGTGCCATTGGGGGAACAGCGTGTCGCTGGGGAGCGGGGTGATTGACGGTGTCCACGAGGCTTGGTGTTATTGTTGTACCTACTCTGGGCACCTGCGCTACATGTGCAAAGTTGCCAGTTCAGGCCACAGCTGCCAGAAAAGCCGCTTCCCGCACGACATTTGCACCACCGAGGGGCCAGTTCTGACATCGCAACAGTCTGGTGGGACACTCTTGTGGGACACCCTTGTAGTGTGGGACACTTGCGGGGCGCTGCGTCAAGCCTGCAAAACAAGCGGCTCGCGCAAGAAGAAGAGGAAGAAGACGAAGAAGAAGATGTTGTTGCGCGCCGGCGCCCTTCACATAGAGGTGCACCGAAGTGCTCCAGGTCCGCGACCGGGTTTGCGTTGTCGAACTCATTCCGGGATGAGCTCAGAATGCGAAAGCAAATTCGATGGGCATCAACGCCGGGCAGAACCAAAACAAATGATCATGGTGACACCTAGGATGTCCACAATGGGGACAAATGGGATCAAAGTTGGCGTCGCTCTGGCGGTTACACAACAGGGACCGGAAGGATCCGTGCCTATTTTCCACAGGTGCGGCTGGCTCCAGGGGACTTGCGTCAGTGCCACTGAGCACTTTCCAGCCATCCCCATCGTTTCAGCTGTTTTCGGAGCAAGTGTAAACTTGTGAGCCATCGTGCACCAACTCATTCGAGGTGGTTGAGTTTCAAGAAGCTTACGCGCGCGCTTCCATTGCCCGGCAAGATGGATACAAGCATAGTCCACATTGGCACTGTACAGAACGCATCGAACGCAGGGGGGGGGCATTTTTCAAGTATGCAGCTGCAAGGCTTGAGACAAGCCGGTGAAAAATCTATTGCAAGTTCCTTGGGTGAGCGAACGCGAAACCCAACCGTAGCCAAACTTACTGATCACAAAGATGCGATAGGCAGTGACCAATCGATTCCTGCGCGTGCCTGTACAACGAAGCAAAGCCGCACGAGCCAAGGTTTCGGAGCGACAATCTTGACGGGGCTTGGACGCCGTAGTAGCCCCCGTAACTTTTAACTTCATTTGGGTTTCAGTAGGGTCGCCACCGTCCTTAAGAACACGTTGGCTCTTGACCCCCTTAGCAGCCACCTGAGCTTTGGCCTGGCGTACGAAACTTCCTTCAAAAGTGAAGCGGGAAGACTCATCAGAGCAAACACATTCTGCAGCCCTGCCAAGCAGTTTCGCAATCCAGCCCCTCAAAGCCACAACCGCGGACACACCAATCCCAATGTCACAGCGACATTCACCTCCACCAAACATCGCAACCTCACGACTCCCTGCGCCTGCCATGAAGATTCAACTTCGACAGGCACAAAGTACTGCACCAGCCGCGAAAAGTGATGATCTGACACATTCAATCATGTTCATGTCTCCGGCAAAGTTGGCACCACACCACACGTTCTGAGCCCCCGACATCTACCAAAATTGCCATTTTTGTTACGAAGTCCAAATGTCACAGCCACGTCCAACACCTCAAGAACACCACCGTCTAAACGCCAATCCCAATCTGACTGCGAAGATAACTGAGGATCTCACAAAACGCTGCACCTGCACAGTGAAATCATCCTCCACACTTCAACATACTTCAACATGTTCCGTTTCCACACGCGATGTAACGCGGATCTGACACGTCATGCTTCCATCCAAAACCTCTCCAAAAGCTTCGCCCAATGTCAGCGCCATAGCGACCTACAGCGGATGGTTGCGGACGGTTGCAAACAGTTGCGGACGGTTGCGAACGCTACGACGACGAGTCGCAAATAAGACTCTACCCTCAGACCCCCAGAGTTAAACGAGAACCCTTCGCTACGCATTCATACGCATTCTCAAAGCTGCATCATCTCTCCGACTCCACACTCCAGCTCGGTCGTTCCACTTTCGCGCCTTGAGTGCTCGGTCCAGGATCGGCAAATACACGCGGCCATCAAAGCCTCGGCTCAGCGGCGCGCAACTCGGTTGGAAGATGTTCCAATTGGATCCGGTGGTGACCTCTGAGCCACGAGAAGCACTGTGGGTGAAGGTGTTGAGTCATTTTTGAGTTCTCTTGAATCTTCGAGAGTCTTAGGACTCTAGAGACTCCTTCCACTTCTTCCACCCGTCTCTGTAGGTTCCCTCTCGATTCTCTCTCTTTCCTCTCCCAATCACAGGCTCTGGCTGGGGTCCAGCTCATAGAGCGCCTCCCATAAAGCTTCCTGGCAAGCTTGCGAACGCACAACTAAGGTGGTTTCCGCAAGCCATGAGGAGCCACAAACAATTTGAAATGAAGGCTTGCGCAATGATGGGCTGTGATCCTGGAAGGAACAGTACAGCAGGTGACAGGCCACAGAAGGCTTTCGCTTTGAAAGCAGTCTTGTTTTGGCCACTGTCACCGTCATGTTCGCTTCGCATCCAGGTGGAACCTGGTGCTGACCCAATGGCTTGGCTCTCTGAGATGTTACTGCATGCCGCATGCCGCATGCATTAAAACATCAAGCTCTCAACACCGCGTATGGAAGAGAAGTGCTGCCAATCGATCCTGTGCTGTAGATGCTTGTATGTCTGTGTACAGCCTCAGCTCTGCATCAGTGCCCAAGGAATATGGAATCAGCGGAATTTCCCGAGCCTTTACAATGGTTCACCTTTCGTGGGTTGTGCCTTCACAATGCCCGACGTGTCCCTGCGGTGACAGCCGAAAGGCTGCGAAACCTGTCAGCAATGATCCGGTCACGAATCTCTCTGGGCGGAACCACGCCAAGGTCATCACCCTGGTAGAGGCCTTATCTAAACTGCCGTTAGTTGGTTGCCCCTTTCCGCAGCTTTGAAATTGGAGCACCAAATCCTTGGTGACGTCGCATCGAGGCCCACTGTTGCACTGCGGCTGCGGGTCACCGCACGCACCGCGCCAGCTTCTAAGAGTTCACCAAGCAAGCGCTCCTTGTTGATTCAATGTTGTTCGCAGCTTTTGAGGCGAAATCCGAGGTTCCAGCAAGATCTGTCTGATTCAAAAAGCCGAGAGCGTGAGGTGCTTGGTTGGTACAGTAATTATCTTTTTGCAACCCTTAGTTGTGAAGGACAATGCCTTAAACCCCCCTACTTATCCTATGAAATCATCGGGAGGGGAAACCCTTTTTTCCGCCCAATCCAGTCAACTCCCATCCGCGGAGAACGGCGCCGCCGCGTCCTCCGACAACTCCATTTCATCGATGACCTTCAGTCTTCGAAGGCCACGGTAGAACTGCGCCACCTCAAGCCTCAGCGTAATGAACAGGAAACGGACAGCGCGAAGAACGTGTGTGGGGCGTGACGGATGGTGAAAGCATTTGTTTTTGGTGTGGCAGGTTTTTGGTGGGTTGTTTGTGTGATCTCTTAGAGGCATGGTGAGAGATGATGAGAAGACAAGAAAGGCGGTAAATTTGGCAGTGATGATCGGCTCGAGAAATCAACAAATGTTCAAAATAGAGTATTAATTGACAAACCATGGCCGGTGACCTCTTTTCACGCAATGAACTTCAATGAACACAACACGGAGATTTAGCCTTGCAAGAACGACATGAAGGATGCCAACTTTAGACTCCCCTAAGCAACGAGGTCTTTCATCTGCAAAGTTGAGGACAGGTTGCTCTCTTGAGGTTGACAATGGTTAATACTTCTTCAATAATCTATGTACATATATATATAATATACTACTCAACAGAACCATAGCTAAAGTTCCAAAGACTTCGTCATTCTTTCGGACAAAAGCAAACACCCTCCTAAAACGATCTATGTTTTAAAAAAATGCCTTTGTGCACTCCAAAAGGATTAGCACAAACACCAACTCCTGGAAAATCCAAGAAGTCTTTACCATGCTGCAGGCAATAAAGTCATCCACTTCTGCCGGCTGGACTTGGAAAAGCCTCTTGGCCGGTGGCAACCATTGGCACCTTTTCGGCAAACGATGAAGGCTGAGGCCCCGGGCTGGTTCCGAGGGCCCTTGTTCTCAGCTGTGAAGATCTTCGATAAGACCGTCTTCCCCTGCAAAAAGGGATGCAAGAAGATCTGGAAGGAGTGAGCAATAGGAACAAGGCTAGCCTGACCCTGAAAAAAACCAAGATGGGGAGGTGGTATGTGTAGTTCAATAATAGACAGGTCTGCAAACGTGTACAAGCTTTTTGGGTCACACATCTTATTTGAGAATTGGATCGTTTTCTTGTGCAAAACGGTCGGAGAAGCGATCAAAAGGTTGGTCGTGACTTGACGAGTGTCCCAAACCCACCGGACCACCGACACGAGTGTCAGCACCTGCCGGATGGCATAATCCAGGTGGATCAGCAAAACTGGGCCGAGATGGGAGAAAGCCACCGTGTGTAAGCCACCCAGTGTAAGCCACCGCAGAGGGTGAAGCCCTCTGATCTTCAAGTTTCAGGACTGATGGTCTTTTTCATGTGAAGATGAGATGTCTTGCTCTTTGCTACAATACATGAGGTATTTAAAGGAGGAGTGAACAAAAGAGCTGTCTAATTGCCTGCACACACTTGAGAAGAGGCTCGCAAGGGCGTCATTCCGGATGGTACTAGAAGTGCAAAAGCCCTACAGTTACCTAATAGACTCAATAGACCTTGGCTGCAAAAACTTATTTAAGGTGAAGAGTCCGTGAACAGTATTGTTTAACTTGGGTGAGACGGAGATGGAAAAAATTGAAACGCAGGTACGTGGCGTCCCACTTCCATATCCTCAGGTACAGTACATCAATCGCTAGCTTCGTTGACCAGGCGACGTCGTACTGTGCCTGGTGCCCTGCAGGTGAGTTAAAGTGTGCAAGAGCCCTTACCAACAGGGTCTGACACACGCACACACACACAGCCCAATCTTATAAGACATCTGCACATATTGCTGAAGAACACCCAAATGGGTCAAAAGCCACCCCTGGTCCACTCCAGAATGAACATCATCCTCCAAATGGGACGGAAACGACATTGTCCAGTGGGACGTGTCGGACCTCCCTCTGAGACCCCGTATCGGCACCTCAACTCCTTCCCGAGGTCCGCACGGAAGGCATTCAGCTTGGGCTCAGGGAGGCCCAAGTCCTGGGTGTTCTGGGCGAGGATTGCAGCACGGTCCCAGCGGTTGTGTCCAAGAAGTCTGGTGGTTCTTGGGCCACATCACTTCGGGGTAGGCCTACTTTGGACCATTTGGAGCTGACCAGACTGGACAAAGACCTGCTTAAAGGCCCAAACTGTAGACTTTATATGACTTTGTAGGTGTTTCTCCTGGTCCTAGTCTGCACCAGCCCGCACCTCATCAAATCATCGGTGGTCGACTAGCTCCATGGGCAAGTCGATACCGGGTGCGAGCACCCACACTACTCCCAACCAGATTTTGTCATGCCCAGAAAAGGCATCAGAGTTGAAATACATGATAGAAGGTCTGAATAACCTTTGAATAGTTCGCTCCTTCAGTCGGCAAGACAGAGACGATGGTCTCGATCATGGAGGAAAAGGCAAAATAGGGCAAAATGTACAGGAAAACGATTCAAACGATGAACCGAGGCGAAACCTAGTTCATCTTGTGAACGCCCCACATGGATACGTTCGAGGGATGGTGACCTTTGAGAAGTGTTTCCATACTTTCCGGCAGTCTATGCCCATGTGACGTTGTAAAGAATCGAACCAAGTTTGATATTGGTCACAACGCTGACAAGAAAAGAATGCTAACTCTGACAAACCCTTGAGATCAACCAAAACAGGAGGGAAGCCGTACCGGACGGAAAGATCGTGGCTGGAAACCCAAAGCCCAAAACGCATCAAATCACGATCTTAGCTTCTTGGGAAGCTGTATATAGTATAAATGCCTTGATCCTGGCCACAAAGATTACTTGACTCTTCATATGCATAGAGGTGAAGCTTCAGTTGCTTTAAACTCTGAGACCACCTCTGTCCCCCTCCTCTTCAGGCTTGCCCTCCAGCAGCTTTTCCAAAGCTCCTGGAAAGCCAGGCAACAAAGGTCACCACATCGTCATGTTGCTGTTCGCTGAGCAAAACGCACATTGGAGTGTCACGTTTTCGTGCCCAGCTTCCGTGGGTCAGTCCTTCACTTTTGGCTAGGTGCTTTGGAGATTATCCCTGGATATCTATAATTTATATATAAATGATTCTTCAAAGCTCGATTTTCCACATCCGTCCCCCAAGTGGCATGGAAAAACGTCCCGGATCCGCAGCTTTCGAGATCCCCCACCAACAGAAGCCCCTGCCTGGGATCCACTGGAAATCAGGGGAGGCAAGCCTCAGGCTCGTGGGTGATAAAGAGCTTGTTTTCCTCATCTTTTGAACTTTGGCAGAAGAACTTCTTGGACCATCTTCGGACGTATTCGGGAGTGTAGGTCGAAGTCGAAACCTCACGTTTAGTTGGCTGGGATGAGCATCCCTTTGACAACCCATCAACACCCAAAAAACAACACATGGAGAGCCGAAACCATCAAATTTCACCGCCCACCAAATTGATGGTTCTGTGTGGATGGGGATCTTTGATGGTCTGGTGACCGTGCTGATGCCGAGAGATCGTTGACCAGGACTGTCGTTTTCATGTGATGGATCGAGCCCCGGGGTGTCAAGGATGTGCGAAGAATCCATCCAATGTCGTGGTGGTTCGTGGTTTCTGCGACTAGGGAGACCCTCCAACCACTGGATCTTAGATAATCCTCATATGGATTCATATATAGCCTCATGACCAATCCATCTGATCCATCTGTCTTTTCGAGGCTCTTTTCGGATCGATCACACGATTGAAACGACCGGAGAGTCGGAACGACTGGTCGCTGGACCCGGCTGGTCCAATCTGTTTTCTGGCCACCGGACGGATGAACTCAGCTGAAACGTGCCATGGTTGCCAGGGATCTTGTCAGACCCATCAAAATCTGTGGGTGTCTCAATTTGATAGGGGACCCCCAACCTGCTGGCTTGAGATCATTGAAACTGATTGCAACAGTCTTATGATTACGATGTCGCGTGGTCTCTGTGATCACTTTTGTGATAAATTGGAGGTCCCCCATGCACTTGGAATCACCCGCTTAAACGCATGAAGACCGGACTTCACAAACAGCAACAAAAAGGTGATGTGGAACCCTGACCCGCATGTCGAAGTCCGGGCGAAGCCTCATGACCTATAGCTTATGATGTTGGAACAAAGCGATCAAAAATAGATGGCCGCAAGGGCTGCAAGAGGGTGAGGCACTCAGGTAATGCTTTGACGAGTCTGGCACGAACATCCAAAGGCCTCCCCTCTTGTCACTCAGCTTTCGGAACAGGCAATGTCCAGACACATCGCGGCCAACTCACTTCTGCAGGAGTTCAGGAGTCTCAACAAGAGCTGCAAACAGGGCTTTTCTCTCTCTCTCTCTCTCTCTTTCTCTCTGCAACAACTATTCAAAGTGCTTTTCAACACCCAGGACTACGGTTCCTAAGGCCCTAAGGGTGAGGAAATCAGGACTTGCATGGGACCCTCGTCTCAGCTTCAGTGGACTCCAGCGTCCTTCAGTACCCTCCACCGCCGTAGGTCTTCATGAAGTCCTCCTGGAAGGTGGTGAGCTTCGTGATCACCTCCTGCAATCCATAATTCGTGTCGTCATGAGGTCTCTTGCTCATTCTAAGGCATTCCCCCCAAGTCTCAACTAGTTGGGATGGGTCCATGATGGCACAAAAGAAACGACCCATCCAGGGACAGCCCGCTGTTGATCACCGTGGCCAAGAGTAGACGGGCTCACGGAGACCGAGACCGAGACAGTCTCGTCCCGAACGACCAATCACCCATAGAATACGCATAGAATCAAGGAATAAACCAACAAGCATCAACAAGCTTTAGACACTCAAGACAGTGATCTCTAAAGCATCTTCTGGGCCTGATAATAAACTAAAATCTGCAAAAGGTGATGTGCATGGCCCTCAAGGTGCACCCGTCACATGGGTAGAGGCGGCTTTGGAAACTAGCTGTGCTTGCCTGTGTGGGTGAGAATAGAGATTTTTCGTAGAATCAGATTAAGCAGCATTTGAACCTGTGAGCCGTCTCAGCCAAGCTGTCGTCTTGTAAGCCCCGTTCCTAGCCCTCCGGTCTTTCCTTCACCCCAACTTCCGGACCTCGAGTAGCTCATCCGGAGGCAAAATAGTAGTTCGGAAGTGGAAGCTGCCCTCCTTCTGCCCAAAGCCACTGCCTGGCTCCGCAAAAAAGGCGAGCCAGGCAGTTCTCTCACCCGAGACTGAGACAAAGGGTGCGTGGAGATCAGGTGAGAATACAAGCTGGCTGGATCAGGGAAATGGCTCTTCAAGTTGGGGGTCAGGCGGATTCAGGCGTTGCATTGCCTTGCATTGCCTTGCACTGGCTTGCACTGCCTTGCATTGCCTTGCACTCGAGCTGTACTCCTACGGAAATGCTATCGGTTTCGTACTCTCCCTCGAACCTTTCTGCCGCCTTTCTACGGTCGCTGAGTCGAGACAATCGAGACATGAAAGTGAGTGACCATCATTGGCTCGCTGAACAGCCACAGACTGGGCCTGGCACCGTTACAATGCCCGTTTTCTCCAAGAGCTGCAGACACCACAAGCCGTCTGGCTCTTGCTCCTTCTGCTTGGCCTCCTGGGGAGTCCGAGAGAACAAGGTGAAATTCGTCAGGGTTCCAAACGTTCGAAAGATTTCGAAAGAGTGAAGCAGAATTATATAAGATGAATCAACTGGCTACACTGTCCGGTTCAATGGGGAGAGTAAACCTTGTGGAAAACTCACCGGAAATAACTCAACTCCCCACACTGCAAAAAAAAAGGATGGAACCCACGAACCCGAATGCAAACACGTTCAAAAAACTACATATGTCCAAATGACACTCTTGTAGGACACTCTTCTGGGACACTCTTCTGGGACACTCTTGTGGGTCACTCTTACACGACACTCTTGTGGGTCACTCTTGTAGGAAGCTCTTGCGGGATACTCTTGATACCACAAATCAATCCTTGTGGGACACTCAGACAGGACACTGGTGGGTCACTCTTATGGGACACTCTTGTCGGACATTCTTGTGGGACACTCTTGTGAGAAACTCCTGTAGGACACTCTTGTGGGTCACTCTTACAGGACACTCTTGTGGGACCCTCTTGTGGGACACTCTTGTAGGACACTCTTGTAGGACACTCTTGTAGGAAACTCTTGTGGGACACTCTTGTAGGACACTCTTGTGGGACACTCTTATAGGACACTCTTGTGGGACACTCTTGTAGGACACTCTTGTGGGACACTCTTGTGGGACGCAGTTGCGGCACACTCTTGTGGGACACTCTTGTGGGACACTCTTGTGGGACACTCTTGCGGGACACTCTTGTAGGACACTCTTGTAGGACACTCTTGTGGGACACTCTTGTGGGACACTCTTGTGGGACACTCTTGTAGGACACTCTTGTGGGACACACTCTTATAGGACACTCTTGTGGGACACTCTTGTGGGACACTCTTGTAGGACACTCTTGTGGGACACTCTTGTAGGGCACCCTTGTGGGACACTCTTGTAGGACACTCTTGTGGGACACTCTTGTAGGACACTCTTGCGGGTCACTCTTATGGGACACTCTTGTCGGACATTCTTGTGGGACACTCTTGTGAGACACTCTTGTAGGACACTCTTGTGGGACACTCTTGTGGGACAATTTTGTGGGACACTCTTGTGGGACACTCTTGTGGGACACTCTTGTGGGACACTCTTGTGTGACAGTCTTGTGGGAAACTCTTGTGGGACTCTCTTGTAGGACACTCTTGTGGGACACTCTTATAGGACGCTCTCGTGGGACACTCTTGTGGGACACTCTTCTAGGACACTCTTGTGGGGCACTCTTATAGGACACTCTTGTGGGTCACTCTTATGGGACACTCTTGTCGGACATTCTTGTGGGACACTCTTGTGAGACACTCTTGTAGGACACTCTTGTGGGTCACTCTTACAGGACACTCTTGTGGGACACTCTTGTGGGACACTCTTGTAGGACACTCTTGTGGGACACTGTTGTGGGACACTCTTGTGGGACACTCTTGTGTGACACTCTTGTAGGAAACTCTTGTGGGACACTCTTGTAGGACAATCTTGTGGGACACTCTTACAGGACACTCTTGTGGAACACTCTTACGGGACACTCTTGTAGGACACTCTTGTGGGACACTCTTGTAGGACACTCTTGCGGGACACTCTTGTAGGACACTCTTGTAAGACAATCTTGTGGGACACTCTTAAGGGACACTCTTGTGAGACACTCTTGTGGGACGCAGTTGCGGC
>CAXAMN010004180.1:187110-200521 GCA_963970005.1 Durusdinium trenchii
CACTCTTGTGGGACACTCTTGTGGGACACTCTTGTAGGAAACTCTTGTGGGACACTCTTGTAGGACACTCTTGTGGGACACTCTTGTGGGACACTCTTGTGTGACACACTTGTAGGAAACTTTTGTGGGATACTCTTGTAGGGCACTCTTGTGGGACACTCTTGTAGGACACTGTTGTGGGACACTCTTGTGGGACACTCTTGTGTGACTTGTAGGAAACTCTTGTGGGACACTCTTGTAGGGCAATCTTGTGGAACACTCTTACAGGACACTCTTGTGGAACACTCTTACGGGACACTCTTGTAGGACACTCTTGTGGGACACTCTTGTAGGACACTCTTGCGGGACACTCTTGTAGGACACTCTTGTAAGACACTCTTGCGGGACACTCTTAAGGGACACTCTTGTGAGACACTCTTGTGGGACGCAGTTGCGGCACACTCTCGTGGGACACTCTTGTGGGACACTCTTGTGGGACACTCTTGTAGGAAACTCTTGTGGGATACTCTTGTAGGACACTCTTGTGGGACACTCTTGTAGGACACTCTTGCGGGACACTCTTGTGGGACACTCTATCTGGGACACTCTCGTAGGACACTCTTGTGGGAAGCTCTTGCGGGGCACTCTTTTGGGACACTCTTGATACCACAAATCATCCTGCCCACCAGCGACACGCCGCGTTTACGCCAGCGTGTTTCGCGCCCTAGTGGCACGGCGCCTCGCAAACGCACTTTCCACCAAGGCCACGCAAATCCCAATGGCACTGCGACATCACGAACGTCGCGTCGCCACACGGTCTGCCCAGACACTAGAAGCAAACATGTCACATGATACCACGAAGCATCCCGCTCACCAGCAACACGCCGCGTTTACGCCACCCTGTTTCGCGCTCCCCAGTGGCACGGCGCCACGCACACTTCCCACCCTGGCCGCGCAAATCCCAATGGCACTGCAACATCACGAACGTCGTGTCGCCACACGGTCTGCCAACACACTTGAAGCAAACATATCACATGATACCACAAATCATCCCGCTCACCAGCGACACGCCGCGTTTACGCCAGCGTGTTTCGCGCTCCAGTGGCACGGCGCCACGCAACAGCACTTTCCACCAAGGCTGCGCAAATCCCAATGGCACTGCGACATCGTCGCGTCGCCACACGGTCTAGCCAGACACTAGAATCTAGAAGCAAATATGTCACATGATACCACAAATCATCCCGCTCGCCAGCGACACGCCGCGTTTACGCCAGCCTGTTTCGCGCTCCCCAGTGGCACGGCGCCACGCAAACGCACTCTCCACCAAGGCCGCGCAAATCCCAATGGCACTGCGACATCGGGAACGTCGCGTCGCCAGACGGTCTGCCCACACATTTGAAGCAAACACGTCACACGATACCACAAAGCATCCCGCTCACCAGCAACACGCCGCGTTTACGCCACCCTGTTTCGTGCTCCCCAGTGGCACGGCGCCACGCAAACGCACTTTCCACCAAGGCCACGCAAATCCCAATGGCACTGCAACATCACGAACGTCGTGTCGCCACACGGTCTGCCCACACACTAGAAGCAGTCATGCGAGCGCTTCGTACGAGACTTCCTCCAAAAGTCACGCTTCGAGGCTGCAAGACGAGCGTTTCGTACGAGACTTCCTCCAAAAGGCACGCGTCAAGTCTCCAAAACGAGCGTTTCGCACGAGACTTCCTCCAAAAGTCACACGTCCAGTCTCCAAAACGAGCGTTTCGTACGAGACTTCCTCCAAAAGTCACATGTCAAGTCTCCAAAACGAGCGTTTCGTACGAGACTTCCTCAAAAACTCACACGTCAAAGTCTGTAAAAGGAGCGTTTCGTACAAGACTTCCTCCAAATGTCAAGCGCAAACACCGATCGGAGCACACACATCACGCAGCCCTGCCAAGCAGTTTCGCGATTCCAGCCCCTCCAAACAACACCCGCTCACACGCCAATCCCAATGTGACAGCGATATTCACCTCTACCACAGCTCACAACCTCACGATTTCCTGCGCCTGCCACACCTCTTTCCGCGTCCACACGCGTACAAAGTACTGCGCCTGCCACGAAATGTGATCTCCGTCACACCTTGCAACCTCACGATTCCCTGCGCCCGCCACGAAAATCGCACTTCCACATCTCAAAACACGCACAAAGTACTGCGCCTGCCACGAAAAGTGACAATATCATCTCATGTGAGCTTCAACAAAATTTGCACCACACCACACGTTTGGAATGACTTCGACCCGTTCTGAGCACACTCCCATCCACCAAAATCGCCATTTCAGCTGAGACTTGTCACGAAAACAGAGCTTCGATGCCACACCCTGAAACGCAAATCCTAATGGCACGGCCACGTCCAACACCCCAAAAACATGACTCTCCAAACGCTAATCCCAATGGAACTGCGCAGCAAACTGCGGATCTCACAAAACGCTGCGCCTGCGCAGTGAAATCATCCTCCACACTTCAATCCTCGCTATTTCACACGAATCTGACACGTCACGTTGTCATCCCAAACCCTCTGCAAAAGCTTTCCCCAATGGCAGCGCCTCAGCGCTCTACTGCGGACGGTTGCGAACGGTTGCGGACGGTTGCGAACGGTTCTACCCCCAGACCCCCAGATTAAACGAGAACCCTTCGCTACGCATTCGGGAAAACTTGGGATGTTGCGTGCATAGTTGTTTCATGTTGCTTCTCTACTACTACTACAGAAGTCTACATCTTGGACCTTGGATCGCCTCCGAAAACACTACACACATCTAACAGTGGCACAGCGGCCAACTCCGGCTTGCGGGTCCTCAATCGCTTTCTTGGGCAGCTGCACTGAAGGAAAGGCATACATGGCTCCTGGAGCGGCACAGTGATCCTCTGTGGAGAAACGGGCATGGGCCCATGCTCACTGTGCCCTGACATGTTTCTCTGCCTCTCTGTAGATGTTGGACTGGAGGGAGCTGTGTTTTCTCTGCCACCTTTTCTGATTGCTTTCCAGCTCTTCAGAGTCAGCTGTTGATTTCAAGCGAATTTCCCTCTCGTCACCCAAATTGTGAGAGTTGAGTTAAGAGAGCCGTTTGTTTTTGGCTTTAAGGCTGAGGTCAGATACCAGCTTAATATGAGTAGCTACTACGTACTTAGGACGCAGAAGAGCTCAGACCTCTTCAAGGGAGCTGCCCCCACCGCTGGGAGGGAGTCCGCTTCCTTGAAGAAGCAAGCCTGAGCCTTAATGATTTGGTTCCTAGATGTTTGATGATTTTTGGAGGAAACTGAACTTCCCGCCTGACATCTACACCAGTCTGTGGCCCAGTCCGCAGACGGGCCAGGGGGGACGCAAGGACGCAAGGTCACGGCGCGTCCGTCCGCCCCCCCGGCTCCATCAATGGGCTGGCTGCTGATGCCGGGGACCTTGTTCAGCGCCTCCGTCATGCGCAAGGCACGCCTCGTTTCCGGCGACCAGGGATCCATAAATCGCATGGGTTAGCCTGGGGCTAGCTGCATGGGCTAGCTTGCATGAGGCGTGCACCATGATCATCATGAGGATGCGGTCAAAGTTGCGGAATAGGATTTGGTTCATGAGGCAACCCGGGAAGCAGAAAGAAAGAGGAACAACAGTCGATCTCCGCCTAAAGAAGGAAAGACCTTCGACATCCTTCACCCATCTCCATCTCCCTTTCTCGCACCCCCTTCGGATCACCTCGTGAGGCCTTGGAATATCGCGGAGGTCTCCTTCTCGAAGAGCTCATGGGAGGGATCTCCTGTGCACGATTTCGGTGAAGTCATGGGTTTGGAGGCGCTTTCTGCACCAAAAACGAGGGTGGCACAAAACTCTATTAATCAAGCCCAGCTCGAGCCCCCAATACTAAATTGAGTTAAAACCTAAATTTCCACCTTGACATCCCCCATTTTGTTTATACTTTCTTACTGGCCAGAAACCTCCCCCTATTAATCAAGCGCGGACATCTTACAAGATTGGGTACTGCTGAAACCATCCTCATACGAACGGAATTTGTTTTCACCAGGGTCCCGAGATGGCTAGGTAATAGGTGGGTGCATTGCAAGACGCGGATCTTACATTGTGATTGCGGATCCAGGGTGAAATTCATGAGTCATACTCAGTTGTTCATGCCGATGAGTTCCAAACACTCTGCTTGCCCACTCCCCAAAAAACCACACCCGCGCCAAACAGTTTGTCGCACCTGGCTTGGGTGGGTTCACCATGAGCCCGACAAAGATCTGGCAAGGAAAACCAAGCAAAATGGAGAGGAAAATCATTGGATGCTCTCATGAGGGTCAGATGAGGGTCACCAGTATATTATTGAAGGATGTTCTGATGACTTGCATAGACGGTTTGCAAATGCGAGTAAACTTTGTGGGTGCTGCCAATGCACACCAAAATCAAACACCTACCTAAACATGGTCAACTACAGTAAATCCACATGACCTCCAAAGGGTATCGCTACTAGGAGCAGGGACGCTACTAGTAGCTCTTGGCCTTAATACTAGTACTGTAACAAGAAGCTACTAGTAGCAAAGGGCACTCCAGCGGAATGCGCAAACAAAGCGACACGGAAAGCCCTGAGCACCTGCCCCAAGGTGTTGGAGGAAAGGCTGGTGGCAGCCATCTTCGTGAACTGTGTGAGCACCTGGTCCGAGAAGCCTGACACCATTGAGAAGCCGAGTCGCCTTGGGTCAATTGGTAGATTTGGCAAAATTCACTTTTGAATACTTTTGAAATCGAGCAGTCAATGCATGCACTTAAAAATGTGGACAACACGGCACACGGCACACGCTCCGTGGTTGAGATCTACAGTAAGTCTATGTACATCTGCTGTCACAGCTAAAGACCCGGTCGATCTTCGACCAGCGTCCGGCCGGTTGAACACACAGGTTCTCAGAATCTGCAGTCCTCGAAAAACTCTCCGCAACTGTGAAGCTCTTACGAACGTGTGAACCCCTTGCATAGATCAGCATACAGTAACCGATGCTCTTTTTCAACTTTGACAGGATTTGCAATCTTTAAACAAACACAAACAAACCATGTCCTACGTTTTGCAACCTCACTCGTTGGTGGAGCATGGCATTGTTCAAAAATACCGCAGGGACCCACCCCGCATCGCCCTCTCCTCCATCTTCACCCCAGCAAGGCGTCGGCGTTGTTCTGCAGCTCTTTGGCTGCCTTTGACATACTCTTTGGCAGTCCTCGGACAGTGACGACCATGTCTGTGATGCCTCGGGCTCAAAAAGCCAAGGGGGTTCCACCTTTCTCCCAGGTTCCGGTGACCATCAATCTTTTCTTCCAATGGTCTAGAGCAAGGTCCAGTGGTCCTTGGCAAGAAAAGATAGTTGTTGGAGAACTCCAACTTCCAGCTAGTGTTGGGCATGTTCCTCAAGGTCATCATGGTCGATGCACATCCGCCCCTCGGATTGAGCGCGTCCCCGTGGACCCGCGTGTCCTCAATGCTTCAATATACCCCGTCTGTGCTGACAGGTCGGTCCCCTGGGCGGCCGTGGGTCAAACCATCTCATTGCCAACTGTGCAGGAAACCCTTTGCAATCTTTGCAGGTGTATTAGCTGTTGTAGCTTCACATTTAAGTGGTGAGTGGTGCCTATCGTCCCTCCCCAAATGATCCGGATTGACCCGCAAGAGTGGAGAAACCAACCTTCCTTCAGTGCTAGGACTTATCGGGAAAAGCAGCGATGCACAACTTTTCTCTGCCAAGTATCCACATCGAACTATCCATCGTCTTTGGAGCAGCTACAGCAATTATTACATAGGACTTGAGGCCAGAGCACAGAAACCCTCCATCACACACACCTCTCTCCTTCATTCACTTGGTTGCACTCGCCCCCTTCCCACCATGCCCAACAACATGCCCCTTGCCTTGCTTCCCCTCGCTCTACCTTTGCCCTCCTCGCCTCAGGGGCCAGGTGTTGAATCTGCTCCCAGTTCGTCAGGAGTCGCTCCGTCTTCACCCCAAGCATCACCAGCTCCTTAAGCATCGCGACATCCTCCGCGAACCTCGCAGTGACAACCGCAGAAGACGGGCGGCCAAAGAAAAAAGGGTTCGCAACGGCTCGCGAGCGTGATGCTTTGGGTGGGACCAATGAACAAGCAAGAACCGACAAGTACCAAATGATGCTCAAACTCGCTGTTGAAACCCCAACATCAGCACTGGAATCAGCTGTTCTGCAGCAGAGTCAACAGCTCCTGGTATGGTGAAGGAAATTGGAACGAGTGATTCCAACTGGAAAGAGATGCATTGTTGCCTTGGTGGTTAACATCTTGGCAGCCTGGCCTTTGAAAGCCCCAAAAGTTCTAGTCAACTCCGAACAGTCAATCGGAACAACCTCATGGCATCTTTTGCCTTTTGGACCCCAAAAGTCTGTGGATCCCTGAAAACTTCAACCTTTGGACACTTTACGGTTTCGAGCTCTTCGACCTCTTCGCTGGCTGCCGGTCGTATGTAGCTACCAAGCCGCAAGGCACAGCACTCAAGTGGAGTGACCTGGGAGAGGCCCTTGGTGCATGGCATTGATATTTGAGGAGATTGGAGTGATTGGAGTCTAGAGGTATCCATTATACAAAGATGAGATGCATTGCATGCAAATGGGGCAACGACGCTTAGCGTGCATGTAATACATTGAAATTTCATTGAACCTCCTGTTTTTCAGGGACTGCAAAAAAAATTGAGTGATTTTGCCCTCGCATGCTGTATGCATACTGCATACTCTCTGAGGAACTTCGTTGAACCAAGGAGTATCTTGCGGCCTACTCAACTCTACTCGGTTTGCCCCTGGTCCTTGGTGAAACCGAAATCTCCGAGCCTGGTGAACGTCAGCTTGCTCCAGGTCTGCCTGTCAACTTGTGCGCGCGTGAGGGCACAGTGTCCAAGAGTTCCGGCCCTACGACCGCATACATTGCCATGAAAACATCCCCACGTACATCGAAGTGATATAAAAAACAACAATCACCAACCTTATCACCTGGTCGCCTCATCCACATCATACCCATTTTTCCCGAACACCCTCCGTGCCTCTGCTTGGTGTAGAAGTTTCAACATCTCACAACCCTGGCCCCAGCGACAGCAAAGCCACAGCGGCGACTGCATTTCTCGCTGGGACACATTCACCGCCGCACGCGCCTGGTCAGGTCGAGCTGCCTAGTGAGGTGGTTCAAGAACCGCATCAATACATATGTTCGACAAGGATCCAAAAGGACAAAAGAATAGGATCAGCAAAAACATTGCCCAGTGAGTTGAAAGAAAAAAGAGACTAGAAAAAGGACAACAGCACCACAGCGACAAGAGGATCAGGCAGTCCCCCCGCAGAGAAAAAAACACAAAATGCACCGACAAAGCATACAATTTACACCAGCATAGACCCAGATAGCTAGGCAGAATCCCACGACCTGTTGACATGCAACTGGCTGGAACAAGAATGTACGCAGCCTGCACGGCCAGCTTACGGCACCTCCACAGCGCGCACAACCAGCTGACACCAGCACCGGTGCGCTTTGCCAGCTGACAACACCGGCAGCCGCACCAGCACCCGACCAGCGCCGCCGCGCCGCCGCCCGCCTTAAACGCGCGCTCAGCCAGCTCACAGCACCAGCACCCAGGACCACAACACCAGCACCAGCACCGACACCCTTTCGAAAGCGCGCGCAGCCAGCTCATTCTTATTTGCAGTAAGAACCCCATAGCTGTCTCTATTTGGGGAAGAACAACGTATGATCTTGCACGTAAAGTTTATGCGCGCAAAAGCACGCGCGCAAACAGCAAAGCCCGTAAGTGTCATTGGCCCAAGGCCAGGCAGTATCCAGCGCCACTATTGATCTTGTAGCACGCTTGAAGCAACGATCTGTAGAACGATAAGGCAGTATGATCTTGCACGTATAAGTTTACGCGCACAAACGGCAAAGCCCGTAGGCTTCACTCGCCCCAGGCCAAGCAGTATCCAGCACGACTATTGCGTGTGTAGCATGCTGAAACACGCTGAAGCAATGGTCGGTTGAGAACCTGACATTTTACGGAACGTACAAAAGTATGCGCGCAAACAGTACAGCCCTTGACACAGCTGTCGGCCGAAACAGAGCCTGAAGAGCGCAAATACCCACAGTGGACAAAGAACGCTCAAGCGAGAACACCGTATGCTTCACTGTCAGAAGCGGCGGTTGGTCTCCCTTCATTGCTACCCTTCACTGTCAGAAGCGGCGGTTGTTATCACTTCACTGTCAGAAGCGGGCACCAGCACCGAGCACCGGCACGCCAGCTCACGGCACCCAGCACCAGCACCCAGCACCGGTAGCCAGCACCCAGCACCAGTGCCCGGCACCCAGTCTCGGCACCCTGTCTCCACCACGTGCACAGCCAACTCCACCATGTGCACACCCAGCTCACAGCACCAGCACCGGCACCCAGCACCCAGCACCCAGTACGGGCACCCTGTCTCCACCATGACGCAATCATGGGAGAACTACCAAGTAGATCCAAGTAAAACACAGCTTACGTTGCGTCACTGCTTTCATCAACGTCTCATGTTCGGTTTCACTCCATTATGCTACGGACTGAACCGGCAATTCGGCTCGCGGCTGTTCCGATCTTTTGGAAACACAAAATCCACCGACAAAACAAACAAAAAAGAACGAAAGGATAGAAGGGCTGGGCACGGCAAAGGTGAGCCATATCATCCACCAGAGGACAGTTCAATGACATACCCCTCTGAATAACCGGGGGGGGTTGAGAACGCCATTCTATAGTGATAAATTGGTGAACCAACCCCTGGGAACAAAATGCCCCACTATAGAATCTAGCTTTCAACCCTTGTAGTGTACAGCATAGTTTCTCTATAGAATAAAGGGGGTCACCCTTGAAGGCACTAATGTAACAGAATTGTAGGCTCAAAATCTGAATTATCTAATTGAAACTGAGGCGAGGGCATGCAATATTTGGTGTGGAGATGCGATGGGCGACCTTGAACAAGTATGTTTTCGTGGCAGGTCTGGCGCATTGGCAAAGGCAATGCAACTTTCGTGGCCGTCCCCACAAAATAGGTCCTCGTTGGAAACTACACACCCCACTAACCGAAATATGGATTCATGTTCATCCTGATTTGGTTCTTTTCTTTGCAACCACAGAGATATTTCCAGGCAAGAACCCAGCTGCCGGACGTCACCGTGCTGGAAATGAAGCACTCATCCCATCCAATCGTTTTCTGTGCCCGTATCTTACAGCATGTCCAATCGAAAACGGCCGCCACAATGAATTACTTACACGGATCCATAGTCAAAGCCATAGCAAGTCCAACCACCCCGCAGAAAAGGCATAGGGCATCCTGTGGGTAACTGGATGGGCAAGCCCCAAGCCACCAGTGGGCCCTTGCAGGCCGCACGACTAGACCCAGAAGGCAAACCATCCAGGTCTCGCCGAAACTTTCAGTCACTACCTTGCAAAGTATTAACGATTTTGCTGATGCACTCTGCGGGTCTGCTCACACAGTTGACCACACGTCTTGACGTCAGAGGCTGTGTTGCTGTTGAGTTGGATGTTGACATCTTCCCATGACATAGCTTCGTCGTTCAGGATCCGTTTGCAAGCCCCTTCCAAAGTCAGGATTCAACCCCAAGGAGCAGGGGACCTACTCAGGATTATTTTTGTTTGATCCTGTTCGTTTTTGTGATCTAATTACTGTAGATGACGAGGTAGTGAGGTAGTGGTAGTCGGCCTCTTGCGGCAAAAACAGTTGAACCGGTTTGCTTTGTTGTACAAAGAGGCTATGGTGTCCTCCAAGTAACGTCGGACCCAAACTTGAAGTCCAAAGTGACCATCCCAACCGAGCTCAGCCATCAGCCTATCTGCTCTCATCAGACACCTCTGTCGTCTGTGAGGTCACCCAAGTGTCTGACACTAGAAGTGAAACCTACACACTGGGAGCGAACCAACAACTTCCTGTTTCGGTATAATTATCCGGGAGGTGTCACCCACAGCCAAACTGGGGGGTGGCCCCGGCTTGTGAAGTTTCACGACCCGACCCAAACGGCTCCCATTGATGGCCTGAAGAAGAAGCCGTACCATGTCCTTGGCTGATGATGAAGCGGAGCGAGCCAGCCAGCCAGCAAGCAAGCAAGCTTCTCAAGAAATCAACTGCCGTTTCGATTTTTTGAACTAGGAGATGGGCAAGGGTCCATGCTCCATCGCTGCTTCAATACTCAATCGATGTTTCCGCATTGACAACTAAACTAGATATGCAAAAGAAAGAGCGTCTTTGTGCCGATTCTTGCTTCGGGCGTCTCACTCAATGACGAATCTAACATCGATAGAAGCCATTCGAACTGGCCATCTTCCAGGTCCACTCTATGACCGCAATTTTTGGTGCGCACTACAATCTCTTCCTTCCCACAGTCAATCTGATCCCAAGTATCCCATCACCCTCCCGGGTCCCACACCATTGCCCCAAGGCTCCACCCCCGTGGCCGCCGTGGCCGCCGTCAGCACTGTCTCGCCCTCCTCGCCACGCGCGCTGAGATCTGCGGCGCTGGCCAGCAGCGCGCGGGCCGTGGCCAGGTGCTCGGCGCCCGGCGCTTGAACGGCCGCCAGCCTCGGATGGGCGTCTCTTTGGTGTGTGATGTTTGGCTGGAGTGGCTATGGTTTGCTCATTTGCTGAAAGCCCAGTCGGCCAAGTCGGAACGTGATTCATGTGCATGCACTTGGTCAAACGGAAACGTGAGAAAGGTTAGAATTTGGACATATAAATAGCGGAGGGGCTTCTTTGGTGCGAAAAAATGGAGACCAACTGTCAAAATAAACAAAAGCTTCTTGAAGGAAGCCAAGCCGGCAATGGCGTGATCTCTCCGTGGGCGCGCGCCTAAGCTCAGGGCATGATTTGCATGGTTCCAAACTGCGAGTGCCCAGCAAAAAGGTCGCACAAAATGGTTGTTCTTCAGCTACCTCGGAGGTCTTCTTGTCCGAAATCATCCCCTCGGACATGTCCAACACAACTTGTAGATCCCCCCGAATCAAACCTGCAGGACGAAGACCTGAGAGAAAAATGAATAACACGGACACCTGGAATTTACATCTAGGAAGTTGTTGGTGCTTAATCATTTATATAGTGTAATTAACGATGCCATACCTGAAACCCACACATGTCATGGAGAGAATCACGCGCCCAGCCTCCAAGTCCGCCCGGGCTCGCAAGAGCTCCCACACAGCCTCAAGCAGAGCGGGTTGAGGAGTGCGAGACGACTGCACCAGCCCAGCCCCGTGGTGGTGGGAGCACACGACATGGAAAATGTATGGAAAAGTGCTTATTGGGCACAAGTGGCTTGGTGAGCTTGGTTTTGCTCTGCAGTGCAAACAGTGTGTTACCAACTCTGTAAACTGCTGTGGGTGAACAGTCGTCCAAGGAACAGAGTAGTCCGTACATGTGGGGCAGATTCACCTATCATCTCCCCAACCTTGCTGGATCAATATATGTACAGGGACCTGGCAAAGCTTACAATAAAAACTGAGAAGAAAAGAAAACAAACTTCACTGCCAGTCTGCCAGTTTGACTCTTGTCATGCCTTAACATCGCATCGCTTCAGGTGTCTCATGGTCGTTTCAACGTCGCTAACCTGACGTTTCACAACGGGCTGGCACCTCCACACGGCCCTGGCGCGCTGCAAGTCCTCCCAACAAGGCGGGGTGGAGAGTGGGGAAGAATGGACCCGCGGAAAAGTCATGGATGCTCATCTATATCTATATCTATATCATTCTATATCTATCTATATATATATATGTATGTATGTGTGTGTGTGTGGGGGGGGTTTAACTATGTTTATGAATATGACAAAAATCAAGCTTATCAGGACTGCCCAATGTGCTTCGTCACATTGGAGTCCTACGCATTGCTACCTCACTCTTCAGCTCTACGAGAAGAAACGTGCCAAGAAACTCCGCCGCCCAACGCGGGGACATCGGAGGCTCCTAGTGCCGTCCAGTCTCCATCCCTCCGCGTTTCCAAGGACGGCTGCGTGAGAAGCAACGGATGTAGGGCTGCCACAGAGGTCGCCATCGCCGAGGCCATGAGGGGCGTGGTGCCATCCAGATCAGTGCAGTCCTGGAGTGAACGGAGGTCGAAGCGGTGGGTCGACCTGGGAAAACCTGGTGGGAGGATGTTGGTGCTTTGATCCTTGGAGCCAGTGGTTTGATGTCTTTTGGACACAGGAAGGATGTAAACTGTCAAGGAATCGGGGGAGAAAATGTTCCGTTGGATGCACCTGATGGCAAGAATGAAGGTATCCTGGCGAAGAATGAAAGGGTGATCCACTACAACTGGGAGGCAGCACTGCTAAGTCCTCTTTTGGAGAAGGGACTCTCATAAATCCTGGTTAGTCGTTTCAACTCGCGAATAATATATAAGAATCGAATGCTGGGACAGCGGAGAGTGGCACTTCACACCGCTCCTGAGCCGCTCTGGCCCTCAGCAGCAATTGGACCACCTGGCGCAAGCCAGGGGAGAAGTTCCAGGGCATGGTGGAAGGGGGTTGGCTTTGAACACTATGGCCACTACGGGCTGTCCTGTGCAAACGTCTTCTCTTATCAATTCAAACTGTCCTATGGTCATTTGGTTGGAATGATCACCTTGGATATGATACGACTGATATAACTAGCTCAAAATGGAACCACACTACAGGAGTCACCATAGTGCCGGGTGAGGTCTTTGGTGGCTACGCCTCGCCATGCCCACCAAAAGCTGCAAGGATCAAAGGGGTTGGAGTCGTGCACTCCTCCTGAGGCATGTGAGGTTTGCAGGGGTTTGATCTCCAGTACTGCGTCTAGCATCATCCATGTCAAAGGTTCGTGAGCTGGCTATATAGGTACAAAGGATGTGGATAGAAATTGCAGGAAGATGTTTCAAGAGAGGAAACCCCAAGGATCCAAGGAGGCATCCTTTTGAGCAGTTTATGTTGACCCTATGAAGGAAGTCCAGACGGTAAGGGAGAAGGACCTTTACAATAGCAGCAGTTGCTGGTTGGAAAAAACACTTTAACAAAAATACAGGACTTGAATGTGCTCACGGATTGCTGGATCGCCATGAATCGATTCAGCTTGTATTGTTGTGTGACTTTCCCTGCTTTTCATTCATGCTTGTCACCATACACATCCAACGGTTCCACTTCGTCCCGGGTCGTCCTGACTGGGTGACGGGTTCACCACCGCAAGTGACTGCGAATGATCCGATGTCTTCGTGTCTTGGCGAAGATCCCGTCACCCCTTGTTACTACTAGCTTTATGATGTACCTTACAGCCTAACTCTGAAATCTCAAGGATTCATAAAAAAGGAAAAAAAAGGCAAAACCACACTCACAAAGGATGACCAGGAAATGCAAAAGAAATGCATAAAAAAAGCGAAAAAAAA
>CAXAMN010004180.1:209104-259126 GCA_963970005.1 Durusdinium trenchii
TGCAGAAACTTGCGTGTAGCACATTCCCTCCTCCAAAGGTGGAATGTCGCATTGTCCTTCATCGTTCGATCCGCAAGCAACAGCATTCCCATCACTTCGCAGAAGCACTGAATGACCTCCTGCAGAACACATGGTCACAGACTGGAGAACAATTACAGTAAGTAGATGTGCATCTTGGGCCAATGGCTTTTTCTTTCGTGGGTTCACCCGAGATCACTTCCGGCCTGTGGACACCCAAGCCCTCAGACATCAGACTGTGATGGTCCAGGACCAATCATCCGCAAAATGTGTCTTTTTGGTTCAATGAGGTGCTTCTTTTAATAAGGAGCGTGAAGAGATCTAGGGAGTCGCTTCTCGTCAAACCTCGAAACCCCTGGCCCTTGCATCTACCTAATGCAGTAAATGTGCAACTCTCTCAACATTCGCAACTTAACACCAACTTTCGCAACTTAGCACGGAGGAGTTGCGAGGAATTGTGACCGGTTCCTCGCCCGCAGGGTGACAGCTGCCGATAAAATTGATGTCCCAAAGCTCTGGGGCGTCTTGCTGAGATGTAGATCACTTATCACTATCCTCCCCACCTCTTGAACACCCTCATCTATGGGCAGACATGGATCTCTTCGAACATGTCGTAGTAAACGATGCGGCCGCCCACCATGGTCAGCGCCGCACTGTAGAGGGGGTATTGTGGCCGTGGGATTAGCATCCCACAACGCTCATCCTGGCGGGTGCAGTCCGTCTGTCTGACCATGGACGAGGCGAGTGGTGCCCTGTCAACCACTGGTGAGTGGTGTTTAGGGTCCCAACGGCGGCTTGTCCTGCAAAAATAACGCACCCTTTTGCAGTAAGCCAAAATGGATACCAGAGCCTTCACACACTCACCATAGACCTAACAAAGATGTCTGATGATAATGTCGGCATCATTGTTCTGGGATGATACGTGGTTCTCCAAAATCAAAAAAATGTGAAAACTCCTCGCCCCATGTGTTCAACACCAGCATCCCTGCCCCTCCTTGATGAGGGCGCTGATCGCACGCTTCACCCCCTCCGAGGCCCCAGTGGTGAGGTAAATGTCCTTCGGCTCAGACGGAAAGCCATCGCCTCAGATGGAAAGAGACCGCTCCTCCAAGAAACCATCCCCTGCCTTCGCTCCCGTCCTTACATCCTTCACATCCTTCACACACGAGGAAACAAAAAATACCAAAAAGGACGTTATACCATATATATATATATAAGTACCTCTCCATCGCCACACCTGACCCGCCCGTGTCTCGGACCGCCCGAGTCGACCTCCGAGGAACGTCGCAAGAGGAACTCGGCCACCTGTTGTCGGACCAGCCTCAGGTGACGAAGGTTTCTTCCCGAAGACGACCAACTTGTGTTCCATCAGGTGCTTTGATGGAACTTTGGAGTTTGCAATGGGTTGTTATTCCTTTGTTTTGTTGCATTGTCCTTTTCAACTTTCAATGTGCGTTCCCACTCCGTGACTCGGACGGTGACGGTCCCTGTGGATACTTCCAGAAGAAGCCTTCGATGAACGGGACAACATCGACTCCAAAGTGGAACATCGCATGAGATGTCACCCATCATCTTATTGGACCCTTGCTGAATCTCTGTGTTGGTCACTGCCGGTGCGTGTGGTTGGGGAAGAGAAAAGGAGAAGAAAACCAGGCAACTGGGAAAGCTGGATGACATTCTCCACGCTGGTAATCAAGAACTGGTAAATGGAACAGGTCTATTCCTCATGCAGAGTCAGCTACTAAGTGGGGGCCACTCCTCATATCTTCAGATTGACTAACAAATCATGGATGTGAAACCTCAGCACCACCACCCCCGCCCCAGGCCATTATCGCAACGCTTTGCATGTGGACTCACCCGGCCAAGCCGCAAAAGTCCCGAGGAGTCGGTGTAGGCACCAGAGCCAGCGTTGTTGGTGGCCGCCAGATACCTTGTTATCAAGTTTCAACGCTGCCAGCCGGTCGAGCTGTCTTGAGTACAACCTACTATATATACTATTCTATCCATTGGAACAAGCCCTTGCTCTGGGTTTCATTAGTTGTGTCACACCCAGTTGAGAGATGGTCTTTGGATTCTGTTCCAGGAGATGGTCATGAGCACTCTTGGTAATGACTTCTCTTCAAGCCTGTTTTTTACTTACTTTACTTGACACTTGACAGCCCTTGAACAGGAATGGAACGCCCAATCCAGTTGCACATTAAACATGCACGTTGCAGATTAGATCCTCCAAATCCATCAAAGCAGGTAGCCTAGCAATGGTTGGGCTACTAATACCTTAGATACTGTTGACAGATGGTCTGGAAAACAAACAAAACGAGCTTTCACGGCAAGCGACTCTGTCGCGCGCTTCTTCACGTCTTCCGGATAAATGCCTTCCGGGCGTCTCCGAGACGTCGCATTGGCTCTCCCTTACTAGTAGTAACAGGTGCCACGCTACTAGGAACAAGTGCATCGCTACTAGTAACAAGTGCCTTACTAGTAGTAACAATGTTCGCTACTAGGAACAAGTTCTCTCATCTCTCTCTAATCCAATGGCTCTTGGAGGGTTCCAAGAGGAAACCCTCAGACCCAGCTTCAAATTACACGGCACCATCGGAACGACGCCTGCGGTCAGAAGGCTGGGATCCGTCACCGCCGCCGCCACCTGCAGATGAAACGGACAAAAGAAAAAACTATGCTGTTTTTTGTGTTCCATTTGAATACTCACTGGGAGTATGGAAATATGTCGAACAAGCGACTCAAGTGTACATTGGAATTCTGGACTGGTTCATTTTTCGGTCGGAAGTTGTTGTTCATCGCTGTAGCAGAAACCTGGCAAATTGTCTAGGTACAAATGAGGCCACTATAGGCCACTGTGACGTCCCATGCAGACCTGGGGATCGTCAAATTTACATATATAGTTGGTAGATCCAAAACGAAATAGCTCACCCAGACTCAAGCAGTGACTCGCATGGCTTCATTCGACCGCCAAAGCAATGCATCAGTCACGGGTGAGCCGCACATGCCGCACCTTTGCCCTCCCGTCTTGAAGGTTGGCACATCTACCTTCACCAAAAGCAACATCCTCAAGAAAACGATCACCATGAACTTTACACCAGTACTAGATTGCCAGTCGCTGGACCATGCTGGCTGCAGCAGGTGGCGCCAAAACATGCACCCAACAAAAGACCGTCCTTTGGCCAGCTGCCTTCCTCGAAGCGTCCATTGGCCAAACGGCACCGGCACGAGAAACTCCGACAACAACGGCCTCTCTCGACCAGCGGGCCTGGCGGTAGAAAGTAATGGGCTTCTGTCCAACAGCATGCGGATTGCCGATGTTGCAGAAGACCTCGGGTTCTTCGGCCGATGTGCGGATGTAGAGGGCTTGCTGTGGCGAAGCACGGCCGAAGAGTCGCGAGCTGTGGGTAAGCTTTGCCCAACATGAATGGCACTGGCACTCGAATCAGCCTGTATGGCTGCTTGTTGGACTTTAAAATGGGGCAAGCCACCCATCTCCGGCTCATTTGCTGATTGAAAGGAAATTAATGCGAACCGAGTATATAACAACCTAACAACTATGAAATGCAGAAAGTAGTGACAGGCAAGGAAGGAACAAACAATACTAGTTGCTGATGCTTAGGTTCAGAGAAGCCGTCTCAGCTGGAAAGGCGATAGGAACAAACCAGTGAGAACACGAAAAGAAAATTTTACAATGTGCCTAGGGCCTAGTACTTCAAGATGTGCTGAATGAAATGTCCTCCCAGGGCAGGCTTGTTTGGGACGGGCCAGCTTTCCAAGAAGTCTTTGGTGCTCCTGAAGCCTTCATTGAAATGAACAATGTAAGAACTGTCAGGCAGCGTTGAATTTGTCTCTGAGATTTGGCTTGTTGTCATCTGTAAACTGCTGCACCTCTAAATTGCCCAAGGTGGGTGCATCTACACATCCCTGCCCCAGTCGCATGCTTTTCCGCATCAACAACTCACCAAACGTCACCTATGAAAGAGCACATGAAACGCCAGGCTACCCCGGTCGTCGCCTTCACCCCTTCTTCGCCCAGCGTCTAAACGATCGAAAGGCAACTTCTCTCCTGCCTTGAGCCTTGGATCATCCCGTCCATTACTCAATGACCCCTACATTGGATGATCTTCGCCCACTCCAAGTAGATGAGTGGATGCTTTCCAAGTAGGAGTGGGAAATAACTTTGGATTATTACATTGAATTAGCCCCGCTGCGCCGCTGGAGACCCCAATAGCAAGATACAAACCGGGACAACAACAAATCTGGAAACAGTTGCTGCTTTCAACACATCGACCATCTCTTCCTTGGACACCATCATCACATAACCAGGACACCATCACAACATGACCAGGGCACCATCAAAACATGACCGGGACACCGTCACAACATGACTGGCACCATCTTTTGATATCTTGTGATGGTGTCCCGGTCATGTTTTGATGGTGTCCCGGTCATGTTGTGACGGTGCCCCGTTCATGTTTTGATGGTGTCCCAGTCATGTTTTGATTGATGGTGTGCCGGTCATGTTCTGATGGTGTCCCGGTCACGTTCAACATGAGCACGACACCATCACAACATGACCGGGACACCTCACAACACGACCGGGACACCATCCGCCCACCAGCTCTGACGGTGACCCGACGGCGCCCGTCCGCCTATTAGATCTATTAGTTTTGCAAGACCCCATAGCATGGCTATTGGGGAATAATGACTTGCCTTGGATGAGGCCGCCCAAGTATCAGATGATGTGGCACAGTATTCTCAAAGACCCTTTGCACTTCTGCAACTTAAGCAACTGAAGCACCCTCCTCGTCGAACCTTGTGATGCGTGCTGGCCTCTAATCATTAAAAGACTGTGTTTCAAACAGTCAAAAGCATGTCTTCTTTGCCGACCTGCCGCCTCTATGAGTCCAACGTCATTGTGCGAAGCAAAAAACACTTTAGGATCTTCACCTTCGATTCCGAGTGTTGTGGATCATGTAACTGCAAAGCCGGTTCAAGTTTGGAATGCCGGTTGGATCCAATGACCCCCGCTCTTTGCCAGCAAGGACGCTACTAGGGGCTCCTGGCCTTACTACTAGGAACAAGGGCATCGCTATTAGAAACAAGAAATAAATAGAATTAAAGGTAATTAGAATTAAGTGTGATTAGAATTGGATGGGTCAAGACCTATTCTTAGGCCAGCTGTTTTGGCTTTCACGATGATTGCGATTCTACGACATGGACCTTCTGCTATAGGCCAAAGCACATCAGCAAGACTCCACTCACCTCCACCTCCAGCAGTGTGACACTGACCTCCAAGGCCTCCAAGGAACTTTGCTTGGAGCTCCCCGGCGCGTGCGGGCACAGCGCCCCGCACCGCGTACTGCGCAGTACGGATCTTGTTGTCCATGTCCTGCAGGGTGAACCTCGAGCAGATTGGGATCTTAGGCCCTTCTTAACCAGATATAGATCAAAGAGGTTCTTTAGGGCCAAGATCAAAGAGGCATTGTAGTAGCAGATTGTGGTCGAGTATCTGCGCAAAGGAGCCTCTGAATCAACCAACCTGTTGAGTCTTCGTCCTTCCATCATGAACATCTAGACATCGTTCCATGTCTGGTGGACTAGTGGACTATGTCCCATAACACCAAGGTATAAGCAAGAGGCCAAGCCGAAAACAGACTAGCTGTGGCAATTCCAAGTGCTGCCAGGCACTTGTGTGGCATCAAGCTGCTCTCTTTCTTCAGCAGCGTCCAGTCTGCATGGGAACAGCTCCATGTCTGCGCCATGGCACCAAAAGAGAGGCTCCACCTCCCCCGAGGGCACAAAGGGCGCGCCGGCGCACCGACCAAAAAGCGTTTTTTGCTTCAGCTGACTTCGCTGGGGCGTGAAGGCATGAGTACATTGAGCGTTAGAAAGGCCCTCAAGAGAGGAAGTCTTCATGAGTCCGTGGCACAGTGATGACCAGCGGTTTCCTCGATGTTCTTTGCACCTCCCGTAACTCTCTCAGTAAACTTCAAGCTTATTACCTCTGCGTGTGTTCCAGTTCTAACTGTTTCTCTTTGTAGATTCATGGCCCTTCTCAATCTCTCGCTTTGCGGAACGCTCCACGTGTCGAATCGAAAGGATGCAGGCGATGCAGGTTTCAGTTGGTTGACCAAGCCCTAATTTCCCGAAACTCGGTTGCAGTGGTTTCAGAATAGATGGCACAATGCCCACAAGGTGACTTATATGGACCCCCTATAAAGAAAAATCTTTGGGTTTGTCCCATCTACTCTGAAACCACTTGTGAACGTGATTGTTGAGCTTCTCGAAAACCGTCCGTCGTCGAAACGGTTAAACGAATCCGACCACCTGGTTTTGACCCTGATAAAAAGGGGCACCCTACTTGGCTGCGAATCCGAAGCGTGTTTGCTTTGCAGCTTCGCAATTTGCAACATGAACTGGAAGGGTGAATGGGGAAAAGCTGACTTTCGCATTTGGGCATCCTGCATCTTTCCCTAGTGGGTAATCTGAAACTTGCCCGTGAAACTCAAACAGTTATACCTCTTATGGTCGAAAAATCCAGGAAGAGGCTGAATACAAGAGTATATTTTTGACTCTGCTATTCCTTCTCCTCTGATCCGGCAATCCAGACCTCCCAGCCGCAGGCTGCGAGGTCTAAAGGTGAACTCTCCAAGCCCGTCTCTCTCCAGCTGCCCCTGAGGCATCCCGCTCCGGCGTCCCAGCATCCAGCAGGGGGTCCTCAGTAAGATAGATCTTCAGGGATAACTCCAAAAAGGAAAGGAACAGTGTTTTTCTCATTCATTTTGGCCATCACAAAATCCCTCACCATACTATCAATCTATGTATATTATATCTAATTCATTATTTATATATACCCTGTAGAGAGATCCACCGTGATCCACCATAATTACCCTGCTTCCCGCAGACCGGATCGGTCAAGCTCTCTGTGACAGTCTGGGGCTGTCCAGCTCTCCAAGTGCCCAGAAAGATCCCGTTCTCATAACGGCGCTGCTCGGTGAGGCCCTGAGAGGGGTGGGGCGAGATTCTTCACCCGGTCCACCGATCTGGACTGCGCATCAACTGGCCAATGAGAAGGCTCAATGTTGGTGACTGGGGGCTGAATTGAACTCCTCGGCCGGTTTTCATGGCCCCTTGGAACTGGAAGCAAAACCGAAAAGAACATTTGATTGTTTTGGGCCAGCCATGCAATTCAGAAAGCACCGACCAATCTGCTTGGAAGGGTTCCTGATGCAGAAATCGCTGTTCCATTTCGATGCCCCTTGGCTGTGGCATCCGAGTCTAGAAGACTTCGGCCTCCATGTTCAAGGGAAAATACAAAAAGTATTGAAAAGTGAACCCATGTGAACCTCCATTTCTGGTCTCCTGGCCATACCGCTCTTCCCCCAAAACGATGGGCCATACTCCTCTTCCCCCACACTCATCCGACTCACATCGTTGGCAGTTCCACATCGGCGCCTCTCGACAGCTCTTGGACAAGGCTTCCCCGTGGCGCTTCGCGCGCGAGGTGTAAGCCACCTTTGCGACGCGAAGTGTCCGACCCGTGCGAAGCGTCTGTGTCGGAATGAGGCCTGTTGGCACAAATATTACATACCTGTGCGCTGGCGGATTGTTTCTGGAATATGCTGAATGCGAGACATGGACAAGCTAGCTATGGGCCGTGGGCTTTTGGTGCATAAAACCACCCACCACCCTTCCAGATACCCTCCCAACAGTCTGTCCACATCCCCTCTTTCCTGTCTTACTGGGTGCTCGCACATTGCTACGCACCTTCTGTGGAATTGGCTCGCCCAAGGGCTTCTGGCGAGCCAACTGCATAGCTCGGAGCTCGCAGTTGGGGTTGTCCGACGACCGATGCCCGCCGTCCGACGGTCCGGAGCCGCAAAACGACGAGATCTTTGGCGTTTGAACATGGCACTTGGTATGACAAGTCTCAGATTCTCAATTCATATTTCAACTCTTACTCTGATAAAGCTAAAGCATGCTATTTTGCTATATATATATACAAAACCCTTGAAAGGTCAATGTCGATGTGTGTCTACCTATTGTCTACCCATACCCGTGATTGGAAAGTTGCCACGAGGGCAACTCTTCCCACGCATCCCAAAGCCTCCAAAAGATCGTTGGGGCCTTCTCTTCAAAAGCACTCAGCCATGATTTCACAAGATCTTTAAAAAAAATCCACCTGGGCCAACTATAGACCACTCCCACTTTCAACTCACCATCCTCAACACTCAACTCTCAACTGACCCACCTCCGCGGAGAGGATGGGTGTGGACAGCGGCCGCAAATCCAAGACATCGGGGCCCCGCCGCGTGGCGCAGCCCTGGACCGGAGGCGCCCAACCTGCGGCGTCGCGGCCGTTTACGGCACGGAGGTTCCATTTGCTGATTCTGCTAAGGGATCTGTGGTACCAGTAGTATCTGTGGGAGGGATCCACAATGGGGGAGGGATCCTCTCCCCCGTTCCCAACGCAGGAAATTGATGCTGTGGAATCTGTAGGTACTCCCAAGGACAACTGGAAAACCTGAAGCAAACTTCAATGATCCTGCCTTAGTGCGGAGATAATATGATTGTCTGTTGGTCCACTTCTGCAAGTCTTCGTGCTATGACATCTGAAATATGGGGGTTGTCAATGGACTTCTCTCTTTTGATCCACTTCAGCACGATGTCCACTTCAGATATGTTGTCCAGATATTTCTGGAATTGCGTCATTGCTGGACATTCGGAGTGAATTAAATATCCAAGACATTCAGAAGAATCAAACCATAGATCACAAATGCATGCAACATTTGCTGAAATGATTGGCTCCCTCAACGGATTTGGGCTTATAAGTTGTTGCAGTTTCCCTTGCAAGAAACCCTAGGCAGCACACTGTACTCTCATCACACCACATGCACAACCCCCAAGACAAGCTGTTTTTGCGGATCGTTGCGGGAAGAACGTGACCACACTATGTGGATTTCTCCATAATACTAGATGTATATCTTCCTCTTTACCTAGTTTTGTGATTGTGGGATTCGGTTTGTCTCAGATGGAAGATGCCCAAAGGCAACGAAAACGTGTGGAAAAGCAGCTAAAAGTGAGTCCTTTTCCACTAGTACAAGCCCACACATGAAGATTCGAGATTCCATGCTGCTGAAACCTGGGTCTCCCAGACACATGGGTGCCATCAAGCAGGGGTCCAGCCTGCGCACAACAACCAGGCGAAAGCATCACAGAATCGTCCCTCAAAGCATCATGTGAATCATATGATTTTGTTGAAACGGTGTACTGGTCCTCACCCTCACCCAGAGCAAGGACGCTACTAGGGGCTCCTGGTCCTGGCCTTACTGCTAGGAGCAAGGACTAGGAGCAAGGACGCTACTAGTTGGTGTTGGTGACTTCATCCTGGGCCACAGCAAAGAATGTGCCGGGTTGGTGGCAATTACCAACTCCTTATAGCACCTCTGTCCACTCTATTGCGACAGAGCCATGGGAGAACTCGGATACCTGCACCATCGCGTTGCAGCTTCACGCTGTCAGGTTGCATGGTCTTGAGGGCTGCTACTGCTTTCTTTTGCAACCAAGAAACCCTGCAGACACTGAATTGAGAGACATGTACATAGCTCTTGGTGCGCGGAAAGATAATGATTCTATGTTGGGGGATTCAATATTCAAGAGTCGGCTCGACGACGGAGCCTGGCCCTGGATCCTACGGCGCTGCACACACTCGGCCAGCTGCTTTTCCAAGGCGTCGAATGACGTCATGTGCCCACCCTTCTAGTGCATTGGAGGTTAAATGGCAACAGGATCATGGCATGAAGTGGCATGACTGAACATGAAAATCTCACTGGTATTGTTTTCTTTTGCCTTTGACCTCCATGCTCCACTTCCGTCAGTTCCCGGTTCTTGGGCTTCTACCAGGCTGACTCGTGGGTCTTCCATCCAGGTCCTCAGCTGATCTCTCAGCTGCCTGTTGCGCTTTGTTAGCGCGTCTGCTAGCATGGCTTCCGTAGGGACCCATCGCAAGCTGCGGCATGTCTGTCGCAAAGCAGCCACATCTATCTCCACTCGCTTTTCGGAGAAGGAGGTTGCCAGTCTGTGGATCGCATCGTAGAGCGATCTTGCATCTGTCACCGGCCAAATAGCGAAAGGTGACTTCGCCGAGTGGGAGGCGATGTAGGTGCCGTTGGCCATTTCGCCTAGCATGCAGCCCGCGGAGTTGGCGTAGTCCTCGGACTTGTCCAAAGAAGCGGCCTCTGCGGCCAAGGTCGACCGGAGGACTCTCTGGTGCCGGTAGGATTTCCAGTCCAACAAACTGGCGTCAGCCTGTTGGGTCAGGGCCTCAGGTGTGCTGGCAAGCACAATGTAGCCTCCCTGACTCTTTCCTCCAGGGGCGTTGGCGAACGCTGAATCGCCGAAGGCGATGAGCACCAGCTGCTCCATGTCAATCGGCTTGATCGTTACCGCCGTGTTCGCCGTCGCCTTGATGTACTTGAGCACGGAGTTGGCTTCAGCAAGATCACCATATGTCAGGTCGCTGTGACCTTTTTGCAGCAGGGAAGTGTCTGCCGCGATGTCGGGTCTGGTGGTTCCTGACATCCATTGCAAAGATCCGGTGGCGGATCTGAACTCCGAGATCGCATCTCGGTCTGAGCCCATCTTGGCTTCGTGGTCTTGCTTCACCTTGGTGATGATCACGTCAGTGGCGTAGTGGCTCTGGCTCAAGGTGATGTTGCCGTTGTCATGGCGAACTATTCGCCGACCAACAAAAACAAAATCATTGACCTCCCAGGGACTGCCCCAACTGAAAGACTTCTCAACTTCATTGAGGATGCCCTCTTGGAGCGAAGCGGCCAAGATGTCATCCACATGGATGCCAAGGACAGCTTTGACCTCTCCGTTGACCTTCTTCAGGAAGATGCAAGGGTCAAGGGAGTGTTGTACCCACTTCAACTTGTTGACCATGACATCAAGCACATGCAAAAACCATTGCCGTGGTGCGTTTGCCTGGCCATAAACTGGGGCATGGAGCACGTACAAAGCGTCAGGCTCTTGAGCCCATTCAGGCACTGCTTCTCGAGAGACTCCATCTTGGGGCACACGCATGTAGATCTTCTCTGGCCTCTCATGGTCGGGCTTGCCCTCCAGGAAGGCTGACTTGCAATCTCCATTCACGATGTCCACCTGGTGCGAGCATGCCCACTGAAGGATGCACATGAGCCCAATGCGGGACAGGACAGGAGCATCTCGTGAGAGAAGTGGAAGGTGAGGATCACGGAATCCTTGGATCACAATGCGGGCTTTTGCTTTGAAAGATGCACCTCCATCAATCGGCTTCCACCGAAAACATACTCGAGCAGGCAGGATGAGGTGCTTGGCGATGCTCTTGGCGTCGCCAGTGAACTTCTCACATGAAGCCCATTTCTTCCATTCGCTCCATTCTTTGCGCATGGACTCCACAAAGGCTTCCCAGTCTGCGGCGCCAATGGAGCGCCAAGGGAGCTCGCGCTTGAGGGCTTGTCGCTGCGTCCTCTTGAGACCAGCATCTTCTTCATCCGAGGTCTCAGGAAACACTTGGTGGCCTCCAGTGGTGGACATGTACACCTCGAAGGTCGTGAAGTGGTTGTTGTTGTCATTCTTGGTGTTGGCCAAGTGTTCATGCCATTCTGCCACGTTGCAAGCTAGAGCAAAATGCTGCTTGCCATCAAAAAGGGACTGGTGTTCTTTGGGAGAGCCGTCCCAACCAGTCTTGAGAGCATCCTCACGGCCATGCCGAAGAAGCCAAACTGCTTCAGGGTTGTAGTGCTGGTATTGCTTTCTTTGTCGTCGAAGCGCTCGCGGGCTAAGTCGGCGACGACCTGGCTTGCTGGTGTGGTAGAGGACAACCTTCTTGGTGAAGTTCTGGTCCTCAATCTCGTCATTGACGTAGCCAGCCAAAGTCAGCCATGTCCAGGTCTTCTTCTGAGGTTCCCAAGCAGCTATGCTCTTCAGAGTTGTGCTGGTGGTGCTGTTTGGAATGTCATCGCCAGAAATGCGATGGACCTCATCAGTCTTCCATGCTTCAACTTGCCAAACTTGTTCAAGTTCACGTTGATCTGGCAGGTGAAGTGTGTCGGCTGCGGCATGGTCGGAAGGCCTCCAACTGCAAGTCCTGGCGTCAAAATCCAGGTTGTTGAGCTGCACTTCACAAGGGTGGTTGGTGAATTCCGTATTCATGCACTTGCTGCACTGTGGCTTGCCGGTGTTCATCTCGTCGTTGATCTCCTTCTCGTGGCAGCCACAAAAGGTGCAGAGAGACTGAGCATCGATGGTGTCACACATGCCATCGGCCTCAAGTGAAACATTCAAGGCCTCATCGGAGTCTGGTACTGCAGGTAGTTCATCTCGAATGCCCTGCGTGGAACCAGTTTCGGCCATAACTGCATCTTCAGGGACTGGTCTCAGTCCAGTTGAAGTCTGCCTCGTCATTGCTGACACCTGTCGTGAAAAGTCAGCGGGCGAAGGCATAGGTGCTGAGCTCGAGGCTTCTGAAGTTTTGAGCCTCTTGCTATCAGGCGCTGAACCTTGGGAAGCCACTGAAGCCCTCCGGATGTCGCCGGCGTTGCCCTCGGTGATGAAGGTGCCAGCAGGAGTGGTAGCGGAGCTGTAGGCCCACTGTCCAAAGGATTCCCTGTGGGGTCCAGAGGTACGTCAGCAGGAACTTCGGGTTCAGCAATTTCAGGCGGTGGGTCAACTGACTCACCGGGAGCATCCAGAGATTGCCTGCCATGTTCGAGAGGACCTTCAGGAACTTCAGCAGGTGGTTGCTCTGGTAAAAGAGGAAGTCCGGGAGTCGTGAGCTGAAGCGTGTTTCTTTTCCAAGTCCTGCTCAGCTGACCTCAGAAGGTTGAAATCCTTCTCGTCCGGGAGCCACATCTCGTCTCCTTGGAGGCATCGAACTTGTTCGCGGCTCACTTGCACCAGTCGGCCTCTGTCGTTGCGAAGCCATAGACTTCCGTTGATGCCCGGGTCCTTGGCCAAGATCAGCCCTTGACGATAGCCAGGTTGAGATCCTTCGCCGTCCAAGGCATTGCGAAGGCGGTAGTAAACGACTTTCTGGCCGATCTCATAGGGGCCTCTCCATGGTCGTGAACGACGAAGCATGCTCTGCCTCAAGGCGTTCTCATTCTCGAAGGACAGGAAGGCATGCATCGCGTCGAAGCGAAGGTTCTCGATCTGCTGCAGCTTGTTGGACAGCGTGAGTCGCTCCATTGCCTCGGGATTGTCGCCCTCAGAGAGCACTGCTGCAGGTAGTCGAGGGTTTTGGCCAAGTGCCCATTGAGCAGGTGAACTGCCAGCTCGCCTCGCGAGGGTGTTCTTGGCGAAGCAAGCCATCACCGCGCCGGTCTGCATGTCCTCGGCGCCAAGTAGACCATGTTGGTCGACCAGCTTGTTCAGGATGGCTCTTGCTGCGTCTCCATGTCGCTCGCACTTGCCCATCTGCCAGTGAGCGTCCGGAGGGACAAAGCGAACCATGATGTTGCTCTGGGCCATGAGCTCGTCAAAGGCGAAGCTCTTCATAGCACCTTCAGCGTCCACCAAAAGAGTCTCTGGTAGACCATAGTGCTGGAACCATCCTTTCACAAGCGCTGAGGTGACGGTGCTGGAATTGCGGTCATTGACCAAGGTGAGTACCTGAAGAGTTGTGGCATCATCAACTTGATTCAGGAAAGCAAAGGTCTCACCTGAGGAGTCCTTGGTGTAGAGCAGGTCCAGCATCACACGCTCATTGAACCGTCTGGTAGGTGGTGGTGTCTTTGAAGGTCGAGGTTCTCGAGGTGGTTTGCTGCGTTCACACACGGCACAACGCAAAGCACGTGCGCCGATCAAGGCAGCTGGGCTCGCTTGAGCTTGTGACAACATACGAATGAGTGTTGCCGATGATGGATGCCCCAGGTTGGAGTGAATGCGTTTCAGCACGTTTTGCATCCATCGTGGAACCTGATCTTCAGACAAACCAGGGAAGGAGATGTCGGCAGCTCCTGGTTCCCAGGGTTTCATAGTTTGCTCTGGTTCAACTGCCACCGGAGTTGGCGGTGAAGTCAACTTGGACAAAGTTCTCCTCTGAGCTGAGGTCTCCACTGCCATGGGCTTGCCATAGATGAAGATGGCGACACGTACACTTCGCTCGAACCTGGAGTTCGGATTGGTGAGGTCCTCCAAGGCCTGACTCTCAACCTCGATGGTGTTGTCGTGGTAGAGGAGTGCTGCGCCTCGATGAGTGATGTCGGGCACGTTCAGCATCCTTTGAGTCGGAAGTCGTCGTGTCTTTGGTGTCCGGTAGATCTGGGCGAAGGAGATGTGCCAAGGAACCAAAGCTTTCACCTGTTCCAGGAAGGCGGAGGGTTTGATCTCCGCTGCAACTGCCACCTTTCCCTCAAGGCGTTCTGCCGCCTCTTTCAACAAAGGTCGCCAGCTGTCAGGGTCCTTCTGCAAGCTGACATGGTCATCTTCGAGCATAGGGCCAGGTCCAGGTGTAGAAGGAGCCGGCCATGCTGGAGTTCCAGGCATTGGAGTACCTGGCATGGGGGTCAAAGGTGCCCTCGAAGGTGTCATGGGCCTTCTTGAGCTAGATGAAGTAGGAAAGCTGGTAGCGGAGGAACTCGCTGAAGTAGCCAGGATGAAGCGCTCGTCCCCAAGGTCTTGCATTTCGGAGGTGAAGGCATCCACCAGGGACTTAGCAAGTTGCTTGGTGTAGACAGCAGCTAGCTTGGCATTTCCTCCCACGCATTCTTCGTGCTCATGAAGCCCGTTGCACTTGTGAGTGACACTCGCAAGCAAGGCTGGATTGTTGCTCAGCCATCCAGTGGGTTTGCAAATCAGGCCACCGTTGCGTCCACGAAGACCGTAGGCGCACATGTTGCCATAGTCGTAGTAGAGCTCGAAGTCGTTGAAGAGCTCGAGCATTGCAGGTTGGTTCCAAAACTGTCCATTGTGGGGATTCTCCAAAAGGAAGAAGCGATCCGCTGCGATGATGTCGCGGATCATGTTGGCAACACCTTCAACGGTGACTTGCGCTTCTGCTCGAAGTTGTTCAAGTTCTTCCGGTCGCCAGTAGTAGTTGAGTCCAGTCAGAGGTGACCAGAGTCGACATTCGGGCTCCAGAACTGTCAGCAGAGGTCGCCATCGATGGAGAAGACGTTGTAGCCAGGCAAAGTCGGCTTTGCTGTTGAGACTGATTCCATGAATCTTGTCCACTGGCTGCAAACATCGAAGTCCTCGTGACAGAGCCTCCTCAGTGATGTTGCAGTGGCCGCCATAGATCTCAATGAGGTCAACCTCGGAGGTGTGACGGAGCTTCCGTGCGGCCTGAATGACATTGTCATAGATCTGCAACTCTGTGAGCCATAGTTGACGAAGTTGGCGAGCGGTGTGAAGTAGTCTCTTGCGGCGTCCAGGTTTAAGCAACTGGAAGCCACGGTCCTCAAAGGTCAAAGGTCGGTCGGCCGACCCAGACAGCTGTGGATTCAAAGAGCCGAACCGTCCAGGGACATCTGTTCCTGGCCCATGTCCGGGTAGTTCTCCTGGTCGTTCTCGAAGTCCTCGTGCTGCTCCTCGATCTCCTCCGTCCAGTCGTAGGGCTGGTCCCAGTTCGAAGGGTTGTTCCAGTCCTGGTTCCATTGCGAGCCAACCTGATCCCAGCTCGCCACTGAACCGTTGTCCAAAGGAATCTCTGGCACTGGTGCCGTCAAAGTCGAAGGCATAGGAGCTGTCGCCTTCGCCTTGGCCATCTGCTCCAAGCGTTGCTGAACTTGTGCCTCCGCTTGTGGACCAATCTCTTGGAGTCGACGTTGCACCTGGTCCTCGACTTGCTGCTGCAGGATCTGCTGATGAGTCCAGCTCTGCGAAGGCGTCATGTTGGCCAAGTTCGGATACTGAGGTGGTTCCGAGAAGTAGCCCTGAGAGAAAGGCAAGAAAGGTCCCGAGCCAGAACGTTGCTGTCCTGAGGAACCAGTTGACTTTGCCGGGGGAGCGCTCTTGCCTGCGGCTTTGCTTGATGCTTTGCCGGCGGCTTTGCTTTTGCTGTGTTGTGAGATGTGCTCCGGCAATTGTAGAGGGGTTCGAGCATGAGGACTTGCTTTGGGCTGCACTCGGATCATCTGACCCTTGTGGATCACCGCCCTGAAATCGCAGATGCGAACGCTCTGGCCTCCCGCCCCGTAGGCTCGAAGGCCTGAGGGGTGCTCGCACTCCGATGGATCCCTCGGGTAGGTCAGGGTCTGCATGTTGGCCTGAGCTGCCATTGCTGCCATCGAAGTCTGCATGGTCGCCGCCGTGCAGGGAGCCATGTAGTGCTTGATGATGTCGTCGCGCAGATGTGGCTTCAAGCTCGAAGCAGCGTAGTGGAGCACCGACTTGCTCACCGTCACCACCAGGTTCCACAGGTGGACCAGCAGCTGACGCCAGCGCCTCAGCCATGAAGGAGGAGCGGCCATCTCCGGGTGGTGTCACAGCAGGGTGTCTTGCACTCGGAAGTGGTCGAGCTTGAACCGGAGTGGCAGTCGGAGCCCAAACATCAGGCAACTCGTTCTTGTCCAAGGGCATCTGACATGGCCAACTTGGAAGTTCTTCAGGCCATTCATCTAGGCGAACTGCTAGGTGACCGCAGGTGGAAAGATACAGCTGTGAAGTGGTGCCCAAAGCTCTATAAATCATCTTGCCCGTTGAAATGTCCGGGATGGCATCGAGTGTGGTCATGGTGTGGCGTGACATCAAAGCGGGTGCATCTTCTTCAACACATGAGAAAAACATCACACAAAAATGACCTCCAAGACCTGCAGGATATGCATACCTCTCTCGTGACCGTGAACTCTTGCTCGGACCAAAACGAAAAGCACAATTTTCCACGAAAAACAGTCTGGGGAGCTGCACGTGGTTCAAGTGGAGCTCATGCCACCGGCGGCCAGCCACTTGTCGCTGACAGCCTGTGTCCACTATGGCCAGGCATGGCTCGTCCGTGTACTGCATCATGTTGGTGATGGGTGGTGCACGAAACAAATGATCATGCGGCTTTCCATCAGCATCTTCCTCAGGAACCGACCGCAGCAAGGAAGGCGGTCGTGCTGTTCGCGAGGCATAGACCATCTGGACCCGGTAGTAGGTCTCGGTCCGGTAGCCACCAGCCAGGGCAGAAGTGCTTGCCGCACCTGAAGAATGGCGCATCCTCACCATGGGATGCTCGTTCATTGGCCGAGCTGGCCTGCCGTTCTCATCGTCGTTCGCGATCCCCTCAAATGCCATGGCTCGGCGCCAGGGCGCAGGTGGTGGCAATGCCACGGGAGCCGGCTGGGCGGCTAGAAATGGGTAACCCTCAAGGGTCAACGGTGGACAGCCTATGTCTCTTGAGGTCCTTGGGTCCTCTCCCCGTTGTTGATCAACTCTTGAGGTCCTTGGGTCCTCGCCTCGTTGTTGTGTTCTTGAGGTTCTTGGGTCCTCGCCCCATTGTTCTTCTACTCTTGAGGTCCTCGGGTCCTCTCCCCGTGAGACATGCGAAGGAAAATCATGAGATGAAGCTGCTACGCTAGACAAAAACGGAGGTGGTGAATTGAAAGTTCCAAAAACTTCCAGTGTTGCTTCGCTCGGAGCTTCGCTCTGAGCGTCTTGAAATTCGCTGGGCGCCCGACTGGGTACACACGAAGCAAAGTCGGACTCTGTGGCCCGCGCGGTTCGAAAAGAACCTGTTGGCGAAGGAAGCTCCCTCATTCCTGGGATGTTGCCGTTCTCATCCATGAGAGCGTTCAAGCTCTGAGCTTCTTGCCTCCAGAAGGCCATGCCGTCCTCGTAGTCGGCATAGTCGTCAGGATTCCATCCTTCTGGAACCAAGGCCTCCCAGGGCGGCAGGGTGTCCTCCGCCGGCAATTCCCTCCTTGGAGTGGTGGCTCTTGCTCGTCTCGGCGGCTCAAGGTGGATGGTGCCGAAGACGATGAAGGTGTTGGGTCAGGCTCAGGCTGCCAGCCAGGCATCTTGTTGTGGCTTGCCATCCAAACCACAGTGCCATCTCCATCCAAGGTTGATGAAGCTGAGCACACATGCTGCGCTTGGTGCTGTGTGACATGTGGGCATTCGCGAAGCCAGTGATCTGAGGCACCGCAACCCAGGCAGAGACTTGCCTGCACGCGTTGCCGCTGAGTGGGGTTCATCTTGGACTTCCCACCCTTTGAGCCGGCTTTGGACTTGCCGGACCCTTTTCCTTTGGAAGTGGTCGTAGGCGAAGAAGAGGATGTAGTTCCCTTCTTGCCAAAGCCCTTGTCCTTGCCAGCACCTTTCCCATGGCCTTTGCCCTTGCCTTTGTCTTTGGCAGTGGTGTAGTAGCCCCTTGACTGCATGGTTGCAGCCAGGCGCTTGCTTGTGGCCGTCATGGCCTGGTGTTCATCGCCAGCCTCATCGCCGGCCTCGTGTTCAGGGAGTTCATCGGGCTCGAACTCCTCTGCTGCGGCTGCATAGTCATCAGCCTGCTCATCATAGTCAGCGAACTGGTACTCGAAGGTGTCGTCGTTCGGGTCGTCCTCATACTGCGGGACTTCATCACCGGCAGTCATGAAGACCTCCTCAACTGGGTCGTCATCTGCAGGCATGGCCTCGGTGTGCCATGTCTTCCAGCGGAAACTTCCGCCTCTTCCTCGACCTCGGGGCTAGGTTCACTAATGGGTTCCTCTTCCGACCCATCCTCTCTACTGCAGGTGGGTTCATCTTCCCTCGCCTGATCTTGAAGTCCATATGGTGGATCTGCATATTCATCTCTTATCGGCCCAGTGGCTCTCTTCTTAGAATCACAGCCGGCTCTCCAGCTGGTGGCCAAACTAGCTACCATCGCAGCTACGGCTAGGCTCTGAGCAGCCTTGCCCGTGGAACCTGACGGCCGCCAGGCCATCACGCCCGCCAACCCACCTACCAGAGCTGCAATCCTGGCCACTTTGGACCCTAGGCTCTCAGACACAGCTTCCACCACTGGTTTCATTCCCATGGCCGCGAAGAAGTGCTGCCATCTCGCAGCCACTCCGATCGGCTTCGTCAGGAAGTCAGCCACCAAATGCTGACCTGGGATATGGATCACCTTCCAAGCACCCCACTTCACCCTCTCCCGCAGTGCATGGGCTCGAAGACGAAGGTGACGTGTCCTCCAAGGTCCATCCGGCGCTTCAAGGATTCGAAGACCAGCTTGGTTGTCTCCCCCCAAACGGCACTCTATTCCTATTCCATCTCCTGTTCCTTCCAGAACATTGGTCAAGGCCGCCAAGGAATCCCCCATGGTCATCGCTTCTGTGTAACCCAGCAGTTCAGCCTCCGCGCTCGACAGCGTGCAAAACGCTTGCTGCCTGGATTCCCATTGGACCGGCTCGCCCCCGTAGGTTCCAATCACGCCCTGACACCCTCTCCCAGAAGGAGGTCCAAACGATGCGTCCGAAAGGACGTCCACCCTCATAGTAGGATTGTAGTGTTCTCCAGGGATTGAAGACCGGGCTCGTCCATAGTGAAGCGACCATGCCAAGGTGGTTTTCAGATATCCCAACATCTGACATCCATACTCCAAGACCCGCTTTGGAGCTCGGGTCACCTGTCGTCCCATCCAAGCCACTCCATAGGCCAGATCAGGTCGGCTTCTCACTGACACCCACAGTAGTTCACCTACCACTCCCTGCGCCTTTCTCACGTCTTCCAAGGTGACTTCCGCTTCCGGCTCCTCATTGGGCACTCCTGGAAAAGGTACCGTAGCCGGGGTCACCCAAGAATGTCTGCTCAGAAGCTCCTGAATGTATGCTTGCTGCCCCACATAGAGCCCGCTGTCCTCCTCCGCTGAGCTCCATCTCAGTTCAAATCCACTGAACTTCGTCCATCTCTCGCTATTGACCCATTCCGCCGGGCTGCACTTCCACTCCATCTCAATCCTGCTCAATGCTCCCTTCACGATGTCTTTGGCCCCAACCACCATGAAGTCATCCACGTAGACCCCAATGAATCCCTTCGGAGGCGGTTCCTCCTGATCCAACGGTCGTTTCTGGCGTCTCCCGAAGCTCCAATGTCCTCCCTTCATGTTGCCATTGAAAGGACCTCATCAGCCGGTTTCGATAGGTAGCCCAGTCCGCCGGCGAGGATCGAAGTCCATAGAGGGCGTGTTGAACCCGCCATAGTTCCTGAGGTCCCACAATGCCCGCCTCCACCAAAATGCGTGGCGGTTTCACCACTACCAATGATCGACTGGAGTCTTCCCTGGGGGCCAGAAGGAAAGCCGTCTTGACATCGCAAGTGGCGATCTCCCAGTTCATAGCCGCCGCCTTTCGTAGAAGACATCGGATGGTTGTTCCGTCAGCTCCGCCGGCATACAGGTTCTGGGCCTCCTCCTTTCCCGAGGTTGCTGCACCACTGCCATCCAGAGCTTCCAACCGATTGCCGCAGACTACAATGCGAGCCCGCTTCTTCCCATGTGGTGCCTTGATGGTCGGAACCAACATCCCCGGCGCCACCTCCATCACCTCATACAATGGATCTTGCTCCAACTCTTCCATGGTCGTCGGGCTCAATGCCCTAGTTCCTTCAATCAAGGACTGGTACTCGTCAGTCATCGGAGGCACCCACGCTGCAAGCTCCTGTCGGACTCGTTGAAGGGGAACGGCATAGGTTTGCAACACCGCCGGTGGAGGAGCTCCAGGATCCTGTAACTCCAAACCTGCTTCATTCTTCACCGCAGCCAACCTCACCGACTCCAGCTTACGATGTTGGTCCTCCAAATGATCCTCTTGTACCAACAGTCCAGCTTCCAATGCAGCCATCCATCGCCCTCTCTGTCTGCCCTGCTCTTCTCCAATGGCCTGATGGCGCAACTCCTCACTCCATAACCTCTTCATCAGCAAGTGCGACCTCACCTCCATGGCGTGCCACTCCTCAGCTTGATCCCAAGAACAACTCGAGCCTTTCCATAGACCTCCAGTCCGACGTTCTCGGTAGTCGTCCACATACTCCAAGTTGCCACCACAGAACCCACAGGAAATCTGCGTCGCCTCCACCAAGTCCAGCGTACCTTCCACCGCCGCTTGCATGGAGCTCATCACCACCCCGCAGCCGCGAATGTCCCTTGGATCCTCAGTCGGGACTTGGTGGGGGTGCCGGGGTTGAAGAAGTCCACAATCTCCACAACACACCATCGCCAGCTCCCCAAGGCATTCCCAAGCTCTCCACCCCGACTGCTCTCCTTCCGACTCCGGCTCCATCTCATCGACCATCTCCTCGACATCCTCCTCATCGTCCACAAACTCCAGACCACCACCACTGAAGTCCCGCTCCAACTCCTCCAGGTAGTTCCTCAGCGGCCCGGAGACCTCCAACTCCACGCCAACCACCTCTTCTTCTCCATCTCCCCCGACCATTTGCTCCATTGATTGATCGGTGGAGTTCATCATGCCATTCACAACCTCTCCAGGTTGCCATACCGACAGCGAGTTCAATGGTGTAGATTCCGGATTTTCCAAAATTGGTTCCAAAGTTGGTTCAGTGGTCTCCCCCCCAGCTCTTAGTACCCGAAGAGCTGGTCGGACTCCTGCATCAAAATGTCGAGCCACCACATCTTTTAGTGGGTGCGGGTCGAATGACTGTTTCCCTGTTAGTCGATGTCTGATGCCCTTGTCCTTGAGGTCCATTTCCTGCAGCTCCAGCACCGCTTCCAAGGTTTTCGAAGGGGTCACCACCGTCCGAAGATGCTGAATTCTATTCTGTTTGTCCTTTGCCACCCAACCCGATGACATCAACGGACTTGGTCCCAACACTTGTACTCTCTTGAACGGGTTGGTCAGTTCTCCCGTTTTGTGATGCCATCTTTTGGCCTTAGCCATGACCATTGATCCAAAATTGACCATTGGCTTCGATCCCACTCCCAGCCTCTGAAGTTGTAGGCGTAGTCGTTGAGTCGCAGCATGCCTCAATGCACATGGCCACAATGACGCCTCCACCTTGCTGGTGTGTAGGAGGAGCCTCATCCTTCGTTTGAGCTGCAGGAGCTCTGCTTCCACCCTGCCATTTGACTGGCTATCATCACCCGAGGTCATCGTGTGAACCATCTCCCTGGCCTGCACCCACTTGGCCACTGCCTTCGTGAGGAAGGACTTCTCCCGGTCCGAGTGCAGCCGACATGGCCGCACTCCCAGCATCCTGTAGTGAGCATGGACCTTGGAGAGCGCCTGCACGATGTCCTCCACCGCTCGAGATTGCATCGGCTCTGCAATCGTGAGGTTCTGAAGTGGAACCTCTTCCTGAGCTCGCTCCAGCGCAGCTTTCATGTTCAGCTCAGCCACCTGCTCCTCTGTCGCCAATTCCACTTCCTCTTTCTCCTCTTCAATCTCCACCACATTCTTGACTTCCGACTCATGGTCCAGTGGTTCCTCTGGTGCCCCAGCTAGATCCTTCACTATCGGCACCGGGATCGTCGCCACCATCACATACCTGCACCACTGGTTCAATCCAAGGTCTCTCCCCTGCTCAAACGGACCCATGATGTCCACCGCCATCACGAAGGCAGACGAGGCGTTTCTGGAGCGTCGATGTGGGCTGGAGAATCCCATTGCTTCCACACAATCCCGACAATCTCTCCTGTAGGGAACGTGCTCTTGCTTGATGTGCCTCTTCCATTCCTCCACATCCATCTTGGCCAATCCGATGTGAGCTCTCCCCCCAAACCGAAGATTCAAGGCCAGTCCAATCGCCTTCACCAGCCCACTGGACCACCGCGCCCACGACCGAGATGCTTTCATTCTCTCCTGTAGCCCTCCCTCCACTGGGTCCGCCGATCCTCCTCCCCTGAGTCCATTCAGATCTTCCAGGTGACGAAGGTTGGTCAGCAAACTAGTGGGTTTTCGCCGGGAGTGCCCCGTTCGTCCTTGGTCGAAGCTAACCAAGCTCATTCCATACTCGTCCACCATTCTCCTCAACAATGGCCATTCAAAGAAAGATGGGTGATCATGCCCGGCATCGACTCCATCTCCCACATAGCTTGCAGGGTCCTGCGGAGATTCCAGAAGAAATGCCACCGGATCAGGTCCTTCCCGATGCTCCTCCGCCAGGTGCCATAGCCCCACCTGCTTCACCACCAGTGCGGAATCCCCTCGCACCTGTTCACGTTCCCGGGCCGTTAGCCCCTCCAGGCCCCAGCGATCATCGCCACGACCTCTCACTCTCCTCGGTCCTGGCGGCCCCTTGCACCTCAATCTGCTCGTGGTACGACAAGGCGGACCCCCAACCACTCCTTTCACCTTCCCGGATCTGGCCAGCGAGCACACGTAGCTCCACACATTCGCGTTGTGCACATTGAAGCCATCTCCCAACTCCAAATCCAGGAAAATCCAATCCATGTCATCTGGCAGTGTGCCTTTCCACCTCCCTGTATCCGCTCCAGAGAACAGGTGAATCACCAGGCCACGACTTCGCTGATGTCGACGCCTCTGACGTCTATTCCAAGGCAGCAGCTCTGGGCTCGGTTCACTCGAAAACCCAACCATCATCTCCAGCACGTCCTCCGGCACGTCCGGCATGATGCTACGCCACCAATTCCAGTCCACTTGGGACAATCTCTTCCGATTCTTCTGGTTCTCTTCAAACTCTGCCAACATCACCATGGCGTCCTTTCGATTCATGACAGGGCACCCCGATCTCAGCCAACACTTCACAGCTCCAAGCTGCTGGTGCATGATCGTGCAACCCTGCCCATTCCAGTGAATGGCATACCCATTCTCCACCAGCAGACTCAGCGGCAAGATCGGCTCCACTGGCTCCAAGGACAAGAGGGTGTCAAAGTCCGGGTGCTTGTACAAAGTTGTACATCCATGGGCAAGCTCCACCGTCACAGGCTGCAACCTCCCTCGCTCCTCCTGTCTTGCCATTCTCAATGGGTGAGTAGCTCCACCATCCAATAAGGCTAGCTCCAAACCCTCATTGGTATCTGCCACATGAATCTGCTTCAATCTGAAAGTCTTCATGCTGCGGAGGGACTTCAAGAGGGATGTGGCCTCAGTGATCAGCTCCGACGTCGGATCACCCTTCTTTTCCAATTCAACTCCACCATCCCGTCCCTTTTCTCCTCCACCTGCCACCGGCCGTGTAGCCGCGGACAAAGAGCTCGTCAATGAAGTAGTTCCTGACTTTTCATTCGGGCCAGTCTCCTCCTTCTCCGACGTCCCTTTCCCACTTCCCTTCAACTTGGCCGTCTTTTTCCCATCCTTCTCCGGTCGTTCCCGACCATACGGACAGTCCTTCGCAAAGTGGTTCTCCCCGGAGCAGTGAAAACACCTGCCCATCTTGTTGATGCCCTCCCAGGCATGGGCGAAAGTACAAGTCTCTCCCCGCTTGCACCCACCAGTCGTACCCCAGTAACGGCATGGATGTTTCGTCTTTGGTGGTCCATCTCCGCCTCCGCCTCCTCCACCCAAGGCCTTAATCGTTGGCTGAGCCCCGGCTGCTGGCTGAAGGACTGCTCCGGAGCCAGTAGTCTTGGCCGACGAAGGATGTGGCATAGTCAACGCCAAATCTTCCGCTTCAGCCTGGAGAAACTCCGCAAACTCCTTGGTGGTAGTTAACGTTGGCCTTCGATCGACCTCCAGTTCCTGCCGAGCTGCAGCAATCCTGAATCCCACTTGGCTTCCTCCATGCTTCGTGAGATTCTCCGCCACCTTGGACAAGGCCTGAATCAAGACCATCGAATCCGGGATTGCTACATGCAATTCTTCAGCTCGACAAATCCACCTGCGCCAGGTTCGAATGGCACCCAGTGTGTCCTGGATAGAGCTGCCACACTTCACCTCCGTCAGGCTGCGCAATAGATTTCCCCTTTCTGCGTTTCCACCAGGTTGGTAGATGGTGAAGAGCTTGTACAAGATCGCCTGAGTCGCCACTCGTCGACTTGCCACAATGTCCTTTCTCACCGGTTCCGGGAGCGCAGCTAGCAAAGTCGAGCTCGCCCGCTGATCCAATCGTTGGAACCGTGGGGACACCTGCTCCTCCACCTTGATTCTCAACCGCCCCAATGGCGTCGCCAAAAGCCACTCATTGTACTTCACCTCCACTTCTCGCTGCACCCAATCCCAAAACTCGCGAGACGACGTACTGAGGTCTCCCATCAACGGGGAAATCACCGTCAGCCAGTCCCCAAAGAGCAGGGCCGCATTCTCAGTCGAAGGTGATGGCAACTGTGGCAATTCCAAATTCCGCATTGCCTCAGGTAGGGCCGCTGTCACCGATTCCATCGGCTTCATCCCATTCACCGCCCCATTCAAACCATTTCCATGACCTCGAAGATCGGGTACTGGAGCAAGACCAGGAGGAGTATCAGGTGCTCCACCAGGCTTAGCATTCTCTCCCATCGGCTCTTGAGGTCCTTCCGCCTTCGCACTCGGCACCGACGTGAACGATGCTGAATCTCCAGCGTCCGTCATCTTCTTCACCTCCCGAGCAAAGGTCTCCTCGGCCTCCCTCAAGATGCGTTCTCGAAGACGTTCCACTTGTCCCAGGCCCGGACTCGGCACAGGAGGTTGGCTTCTCGTTACCTCGGACTCACGCACGTGTGACTCACCCTTGGCCGCTTGCTGCACTGAAGCACTCCAAAAAGGATTCACCGTCCCCAAAGGTCCCACCGGCGTGGTAGGATAGGGCTCCAGCACCCGAGGGTGTACATCATCACGTCCTGCTCCAGCCATATAAGGCGATGCCCCACTGCGCTCCATTTCCACCCCGCTCTGCCGCAAGGGAGTACCAGCCGCCAGCCCGTGCCCTGCGAGAACTCCGTATCCGGTACCAGCATGACCTCCATGATCACCGGGCCGAAGAAGAGGATCTAGTAGGGTAGGTTGGGAACTTGGCCTTTGAAGAGCATGTTGCAACACTTCAAATGACTGCCGAACTGCCTCCTGCAAATGCCCAAGCCCCATCACCTGGCCTCTTGGGTCATTCAACAGCTGTCGAACTTCCTGTTGTCCTTGGTGACCACTCGATGCGGCCACTGCCGGAGGGCCTCCCTGGCCTGATCCAGCCCCAGCAGCTGCTCCCAGCCGCTTCATCTCCGCTGCCCTCACAGGCACTGATTGCGCCCTCATGGCCTTGCCCTGCAGCTCCTCCTCGATGAGCGCATCCAATCGGCGGTCAGCCACACCAATCTCCACCGGTGGAGCCGCTGCCTCTTTCCGCTCTCGAGATCGTTGCTGCCGGCGTCTTCGTTGTTCCATGGGGACCAACACTTCCCCGTCCTCGCGACGGTGGAAGGTGGACTTGGAAAATCCAAAAAAAACGATCACCTTGGGCTCATAACCTGTGGTTATGAAATGGGATGCCCAGCGCGTCGGGCCTTTTCAACCTTGAGCCAAAGTAAGACGAAAACACTCGTAGCGCTTGGCTTTCTACGAGGTGTGGTTGTACACTTTTTGATTTGTGCACTTCATGAATCACAGATACAATCCATTCCGCACCTGAAGAGACTGTGGCCGAACGATTGCACCCTCTACAGATCATGAATTGAATACCGTGAATACAGATGTAAATGTATTCATTTATTCTCCAAAATGCTCTATCTGTGCTATGTGGTACCTCAGACATCAAGAATAAGCCTCAAAATCCTCAAAGACTAAAAAGATTGGTAAGTCAGGTACTAGTGGGGGTTGATGGGGGTGTAGTCTATATCTGCATAGCTTGCCTTTATTTGTGGCTGTTTTTGTATTTCAGATTCCAACCGCCAAACCCACTGCGTCTCGCTTGTCTTTCCAACGTTTCTGGGTTCCCCGACAATTTGTCACCGTACGTACCCGGCTTAAAGTGCGGTCCCGGCACAAAGAACGCATGGCCTGGCACCATGCCACCCGGCACACTTGCTCTATTTGCCAGCTCAGGGAATTGGATTGGAACTCATTCACAACAATTGGATTGGCAAAGGTGCCAACCAAGGAAATGGGATGGGGATGAAAAGATTTTATGTATGCTAAACAAAATGTAGTGATTCATCGATCTTGGCTCCACGATGACGTGTAGGGCTGGGTCTCCAGTATATGGTCACCCAGGACCCATGAACTTGATAATAGGCAAGATCAAAATCATAAATAGCAGGAGTCTGGCGTGAGGTTGGCATATTCTTGTTGAATATCTGTCACTGTTGGATCAGATGTTGGATCAGTTGGCACATCCTTCTTGAGGATTCTTCTCACTTCTCAACTGCTGCTGCCAAACTCCTGGCCTGTGGGCACTTTGCGTGCGGGCTTGCCCAGCCTTGGTGAGGGGAGCGTGGTTGAGGGACAACGGGAGGATGCGGCATTAGCCCATGTGTTTGGAGGAGAGAAGCCGTGAGAACCAGCGCTGGGAGCAGACAGATCGTTGCGCGACAATGGACCCCAGGACCACATGCGTTCTTCAGGGTCTGTGTCCGTGGGTCAAAACTCTGCACTGAACCGAGAGAAAGGAGAGAAAAATGGAGAGAGTGAGAGGGGGAGGGAGGGAGAGGGAGAGAGAGGGGGAGAGAGGGAGAGAGGGAGAGAGCGAAGAGAGCGAAAGAGAGAGAGAGAGAGAAAGAGAGAAAGAGAGAAAGAGAGAAAGAAAGAAAGAAAGAAAGAAAGAAACACAAAGCAGTTTAAAAGTTTATCAAAGCAAGGAAACCCCACGGTTTTAGTTTTAAAGAACTAGGTAAATGCAGCTTTGGTCTTTTGTTCCAATTCCAGTTCTGACCATGGAGGTCAGCTCATTTCTCACAGCCTTTCCCATCTGCTCTCCCATCCTGAGCTCTCTGACTTCATCCTGGCGGACTCACGACCGATAAACCGATGAACCGAGCCATGCTGTGACGCATGGCTCAATGGTGGGTCTAATCTTGTGCATCCATGTGCCAAAAGCCTTGAAGCTACAGAAGTGTCCATCTTCCAATCTTCCAGTGTATGGATGGAGATTCTCTATAAACTCCTGATGAAAGAGTAATGTCACCAAGTCTATTAAGGCCATCCATCATCCATGTAATCTACAGTAATTATTCTGCTGAAAGAATACAATAAAGTGAAAACCTCGTGAAACTCGGGAACCGGTTTTTCCTCACCATTCCCGAGCAGGGCTCATCCAACATCTCTACTTCATGAGAATCTGCCAACAGCACCTGGTAGTACTCATCGAATGGGCTTTGTCCATCCCATGATCAAAAGGACCGGAAGCCCCTCTTCTCCACGTTCTTCGGCCCGAGTTTGGCGCCTATGCTGCACCATCTTGGAACGAGACTTCAAGGAGATACAACCATAGTCGTGAAAGTGAAGCGGCGAGGGCCTCACCAACGAGGCAGGTACACGACTAGAAAACTGAGTAGATTGGCAATGGATGGCAATGGGTTGGTCCAAACTAGCGAAGCGGATTCTGAAATGCACTGGATGCTTGTTGGTTGGCGTATCGCTATGGGTGTGGCTAGAAGGTTCTGGTTGTTGCACTTTGGGTAGATCAAACCATAGGGACTGACTGCAGGACAAGTGATGCGCCAACCTGCCAAAAATGACATACCAGCCTACCAAATAGGGTCATCAGCTTCCTAAAGTCACGGCAGGGTCATCATGGTCCAGACCAACCAAACCAAATGCGAACGAAGAATCCAGAAAGTCACCTCGCACGAAGAAGACACGATGAACCCAACCCTCCAGCCGTTCCTCGTGCCATCGCTCCCCGGCCAATCGCTCCCGCGGAACAGGATCGAGCCATTTATATACATCCGTCTACTGTTCCACCTCATCTAACGAATTTGAAGCTTTTGGCAAATCTATCTGATTTTGGCTTGGCACTACTATGTACTGGAAGTGTTGCTTGGTGTTCCCACGCCTCGAGAACAAGTGATCGGAAACCTGCTTGGGAAGTCCACTTTGGACTACACCATGGCTTGTTCCAATGCCCAGGCACGGTCGAAGCCTTCTTGGATCCTTTTCGGTACCTGCGTAGCTGACGATCAAGACAGCACGCCCTCAGTCTGTATAACCACCGGGAAACTTTGAGAAAAAACACTGATTGCAAGGTGAAAATAACACCCATTCATCAAAATACTCAATGGCGCCACGCTACTAGTAACAGGTGCCTTACTAGTAGTAACAAGAAGCTAGTAGTAACAAGTGCCACGCTACTAGTAACAGATTCATCAAAATACTCAATGGCCATCAATGACCCAATTGCTCTTGCTCAGAGGGGTGGAAAGACATGTTTCGTGGGCACCGTTGTCGTGGGTGACCACCGGTCCCGTGTGCAGGTGTGGCTCGCTGGCAGCGCTCCGGCCTCGGTCATCGAACAAAAACGAGTATCCTTTTGCAGTTGCACATCCTCTTTTGGGGTGCATGTTTTGAAGATCATGGAAGAACCATAAATAGTTCAAAACAAAAAATGTACATCATCCACATAATCCTCAATTTTGGCACATGGTGCCTCTGTAGTTCTCATGATTTGAGGTGGGGACACCATTTCCACTTCCGGTGGTGTCATTTCCAGTTGAACAACAGTGGTAACGGACCGGTCCAAAAAATTGCACGGATCGGTGGCCTGGGTTGACTCATTTACTTCATTCCTGTACTTGTGTCAAAGCCAAGCCTTTTGCAATGTGATGGTAAAAGAAATTCCTGAGAAATCTGAGTCCAGCCATCTCTTGGGCAACAGCGCTTCATTTCTATGGGTTGACCCCGAGACACTTCCCATCAGGTTCTGTAGAGCACGATCCTCCAAACTGGCAATGTCTCAATGACACATCAATAATACTAATAATCGGCTTTGCTAAGTTGGGATGCACACTGGATAAGCAATATTCTTCATGTACCGTACAAAGGATCCGCTCCTCCCCCTCCCCTATGGCCTGCAGTTTGCCACCGATGTCAGCTGGGGAGAAAAAACCTGAACCCATCGATGTCGAATGATATTCATGTGGACCCAGGATGATGCGCTTCCTCTTGGCGCTTCCTCGTGAATCCATCCCACTGGTGGGCTCCCAGGCTCAGTGGCGCGGCCTGGTGAAGGGATGCTGGTTTTGGGTCACATGAGGTAGGGCGTGAGGAGTGCCCAGTGCTTGCACTGAGCTGAGTTGAGGACAGCAACTTGCACTGCTGAGTCATGAGAGTTCAACTGACAGCTCAGCACGGGTCAGTGGGTAGGTGGTGCGCGCTTCAACAAGGAGGGATAAAAACAACAAACAAGATCGAATAGAAAAGCTGAAGCAACCAGAAACACGGGAACCGTCCAACACCCTTGGATCGTTTGAAAGTGGCTCTTGAACGGCCTGCTGCCGGCACTAACCTCTACCAGGTCCTACCACCATCTACAGCACCTTTGGTTTGATTCTCTCCGTCCCCAAACCACCCCTACCCTTCCGGTCCGCCTGAAATGAACCATGATGTGTCCATCTCGTGGGCCTCGGAGCTGAGACGGTCGAGTGGTGGCCATCGGTCGCAGATGGACAGGCCCAGGCCGCCCGGGTCGTTCGTCATTCCTTTTTGTATACAGTTTGCAACCTGGGCTCCAAAATGCTCAAGACCATCACTCATCACCCACAACGACTCCACACAGCTTCGTGCTCTGTTCCGTTCAGAACCGCCCTTTCCACCAACATCCCACGTCCCACTTCCCTGCTGGGATCCGGCAAGGCTTCCATCGGGATGTCTTCCACCGCGCGCAGATGTGCCTGGAGCGTCTCCTGGGAAAACCCCCGTGGCGCGCGCAACGAGCCTCGATCGGCCGTCGATCGCTGGAGCGGCTCGCCGCGAACCAGGGTGGAAACCTGTGTCTCTCCTCGACCTCTCCTCTCCTCCGAAGGAAAGGAACGACCAGCCGGACAACCATGGAAAGCCTGTGTCTGAAGATTCTGAAGCCTCCCGATTTTGGTGGTTTTGCAGGAGGTTTTGGTGGTTTTGCTGGCTTGAAACTGCCTGTCATTCGTCAAGCTTTGCCGAGCGTTTGCTGTCATTCGATGTCTCCTCTAGCAAGTGGGCTCTGCAAATAGCTTTTGCGGAACACATGGGCTCCAGTCACTTTCTCTGAAATGGAGGGTGGGAAGTGGTGAGAAATATGGACCACAACCAACTCCAAAGCCTGGTCTCTAAGAGAAGAAGCCATGCCTTCCTTCTATCAGCGCTTCGGGGTTCATATCGACACTGAGGACCTCGTCCATGGGCCGCTTTTTGTGATGGCACCATCAAGTCAATAAAATAGGTTTTCCGGTGTTGCCGTATCTAAATAAGGAAAACATATGGAAAAAGAACCACCGCTGGGGCTCATCATAACTTATTCAACCTGGCCTGCCTCCAGCAGTTGGGGGGGGAAGTCTGGTTTCTGCGTCTTGCTCGATCTCCTCGAACTGGTTCAAGGTCGAAAAGGTCTGCAGGGACACCTTGAGGCGTCGGGATTCACCTCAGCATCTGAAGGGGATGACTTGGAGAGATGCAAAAACAGCCCAAGGATTTTAGAATAGAATGTTCTTGAATGTTCATCAGCCTAACAGTGTCCCAATCCCAGATTCTTGTGTGTCAGCGAATACAATTGAGAGCGCCTTTTGTCTATGTCAAACAAATTCTTGTTAGGGCCCCTGAGAACGCTAGCTCACGGACAACGACTGATGATGACGGCTGTTTAGCCACTGGGACGCTTGATTTAAGGATCCAAACCATCAAGATCTCTCAACTCCGTTAGCTGAGAGCTTCGAAGATCCCCAGGCTCCACCCAAGAGAAGCTTCCACAAACCATCCCGCCCATCGCTCCATCCGCTCCACGCTCCACTTTTTGGATCTTTTTGGGCCGCGGTTCACTTGTTGTAAGGGCTCCTGGAAGCGCGCCTTCCGAAGCGGCACACGCCAGAGCTGGTCCCCGGCATCCAAAATGAAGATCACATCCTGCTGCACGTCATAGCCCACAACCTTGACGTGTGGTGGCGGGACCAGATCCGGATCTAAGACTATCTAAGGATTCTAAGCGCCATGGAGAGGGAATGTTTGTGAAAGAACCCCTTAACATCAAGCTCACGTGCATGAAAGTGAGCCTGCCTTTCATATCCTTTCATGGCGGTGCCATTCAATAGTCCTTTTGTACTTACCCAGACTCGTCAGACTCATCTCTTCCACTGACATGCACAGTCTCCTGCTCCGAGCAGCAGAGACGCTGAAGGAATCCGAAAAACCGTCAATCGTCAAAGGCGCATGGCAAATCACGTCCTGCGCTGCCGGTTCGTCAAGTCTCTCACCAGACACAGCACCCGAAGGTTCCTCAAGAGGTCGTGTGACACCTAGCGATGGAACAAAAAAAGTGAAGGAACTACGGTCGTTTTAAGTCAAATGCAAAATAATAGTTGAAATAGCTTCTTGTTACTAGAAGCAAGATTGCCCCTAGTAGCAATGCCAGGAGCCCCTAGTAGCGTCCTTGCTCCTAGTAGTAAGGCCAGAAGCCCCCAATAGCCTGTTGTTACTAAATGGTCTTAGCAAACATTGCCACTCGCTCCCCAACACATATCGTGTGCCCACACAAACGCACCATTGTGCACAGCCAAGGATCGTATTTGGAGGCCTTGTAGCGCTCAGGCCCATCGCCGCTCGCACGCAGCCGATACACTGTGCAGGTGTTCCCATCCAGCTCGTCGGAGCGCTCCAAGCACGCTTCGTCGTCGTCTGGACCAGGGGGCCCCGCGGGCTCGTCGTCATCGCCGAAGTCGTTTTGGCCCCGAAATGTGATGAGGGCGAAGTCATGCAGGAAGTAGAGGTCCTGCGTCTCCATGAATGGATGCTGAGTTTGTAAATGGAGCTAATGGAAGAAAAATCTCCATTCATTGGAACCCATGAACCGGATCCGGATCTATGAGACAAACATCTGGCCCCTTGACCAGCTTGACCCAGGGCAAAGCTTCCATCACTACACTCCTTGAAATACTCATGGAAGTGGAAAAGCAGCCATTTGTCGAGAAACATGGTCATCCAAGTGGCTATTTTCCACGCGCATGATTATTTTAAAACAGCATCAGCTAGGAGTGGACCTACAGTACCTCCCCTCTACTAACCTCCAAGTGGGGAACCAATATATATATATATCAACACCTGGGCCTACCTGGCTTGAGGAAGCCTACCTTGGCCCCTTTTCAAGACCCGATCGAGGTGTGTGTGTGTGTGTTGGGATTCGATGATACGATCATGAGGAGCTTTCCTACGTCCCAAATCCCGAGAACTCCCAGGTCTGCTGCATCAAGTCCCCGATTGTCATGCTCATAGCCAGCATTGTACCATATTGTGTCAACCAATCTCATTGTTTTGACATGTCTTGACTATTGTTGAGACATCGTTGCCGAGAGCCATGGAAGCTCTGTGGCATGGAGCAAAACCCAATGCCTCAGTGGCTCACCCCAACAGTTCATATGCATTGCCAATGGAGCATGCTCGCTGAGTTGGGGACATGCACTTCTGATCCACATAAAACAAAGAAATGTATATCTGTTGATCCCGTTGGGTCTGGCACACACGAACTGGAGATCAGCACAACAGCGATGAAGAAATTTCAGACATGTCAATCTTCATCGGATGATCAAGTCGCGGAGCAAAACCAGTACCCCATGTCGTTCAGGCCAAAACGGCTTGCATGGTAAGTAGATGCTCATCCCAATAAGACTGGTTTATATACATAAATATTAAAAAAAAAAACATATACACAGGATGTTTCAAACATGTCTATCTTCACTATAACAAATGCCCTTGGCTCCTCCGTGTGAGGATCCACTTGGCACCAGACACTCGCGTCCTACGCTGCGCTTGGTCTCCGATGCGGGCAATGAAAGACCGCGCGTCGGACGCGCCTCGTGTCATTGGGGATATGCTCGTCGAGCCCCTCAGAACACCTTATATTACTGGATTGAGAATAGACAGCAGAAGTTACCTCAAGTATGGATGCTCTGGGGTGTGTGCCATCTACTCTGAAACCACTGTATAGTTGGGGCGTCAATGGGTCCCTGGACGCTCCCTGTGGAGTTGAGGCGTCCACCCTCTGGGACCGACTGACCTACGGGACCGACCTGGTCGGTCGCAGGTCGTTTGGAGCCAATGCGAAGCAGGTCGTTTGGTGTCCTCTTTTCTCTTTTCTCCTTTCTTCCTTCGCATGGCTGAAGCATTTCACTTGGCCCAACACCCAATTCACTGTAAGTCTAAGTCTGTCATCACCTTGGAATCCTCACCAGTCACCGAACATACAGTTTGCTTGGCAATCCGCCCGCCCCCACGTCATGGGGAAGCCCTTCAAAGTCCCAGGGTGGCAAGGGCACCTGGCGCGCTCTGCCCATGACACCAGCGCAAGCGAAACATGAAAACTCAGGTGCTTTTATTCATCTCTTCCCACCTCCTTTGTGCACATGTGATCTTTCTTAGCTTCTATGCTTGTCGAACGAAGGGTGATGAGGGTGGGTAACATGTCTACGGTCATGGTTTTCTAGCGTCGATGTGAAGGTCTGAAATGTGAGTCTAACCTGCAATGAAGAGATGAAAACGCTTGCTGTTAGGATTGGTCTCGATCGTCTTCCAAAACATCCGTTCTGCCCGTTCTTCTATGGAAAGGGATCTGCAGAACATGCCGAGACAAATCGCCACAGCCTCACTTCGCTGCAGGGTGTCAGCCGAGACGGTGAACATCTGCCTGGGCTGAAGTTTGACGGCGGCCATGAAGCCTGTGCCGATGCCGCGGTGAGTAAGTATGGTTTCCAAGGCAATGGCGACAGTGGCTGGTGTTCAGTTTCATCCTCCAAATAAGTGTGCAAGGCTGCTTACTCTTTACGCATGTACATTGATATATACTTTTGGAATATGTCTGTGTTTTCAAGGACAAGCAAGCATGCTCGCGCCAGCTGATGTCAAGCTTCTCCTTCCAGGCATCAAAGAAGTAAAGCCGCGAACCCTTGGCATTGGCGCCCACGTAGCCGCCAAGCCCATTGTGGGACTCGATCCTCTCCTTTGGTGACAACCCTCCACAAGCCACAGTGGGGTTGATGTGGTTGGGGGTTGGGGACTGCGGTAGAAAATACGTGAAAACAACTGGACTGATCGAATCATTGCAATGCTCTCCTGGATTGCTGGCTTGCTCACAATGACACTCAGGTTCTGCCAAGCTTCCAGATCAGCCCATCTGGACAAAGACAGCACTCCCTTTTCCATGTCCTGAGCATTGACAGGTAGCAAGGAGGGGGCCATGTCTCAGAACACCTCCCGAAGGTCCCGAAGGCCATGGAACGTGAGCAACCAACTCCAAACTTGCCTGCGAAATCAGACATGTCTGATATGGACATGGATTTATACTTTTGTGGGTTGGCATTGGAATGCACCAACCGAAACGCCGCAGTTGTAACTCCTCATGATGTCCTTTCAATGAATGGATGTCCAGGAGTTTCATGCAATGCAGTGATCGTCAAACAAGTCCATCCTCTCCGAGCGCTCTTTGAGGATCGATGCACCGTCCGGTGGTATGTCCTCTCTTTTGGAAATCCACACAAGTTGGTCTGGGAGAAGTCGGGTCATAGGCCCATAGGCAATGTCTCATTCTCGACTTAGGCCCTTAGGTTGTTGGGCAACCCATGACAAAACCTCCTTGATGATGAAGTGAAGCATGAAACAAACCAGCCGCACCGCAACACTGCTGGCCAGGAGTCGAGGACACCCTGCAGGATGACGCCCGTCTTGTCGGAGTCTTTGTGGCCACCTCCCCACAACACGGATAGGTCCAAGAATAGATATATAGATTCCGGAGAATGGATTGAAGCCTGAAGCACCTTTCAACCTCCAACAAAAGTGTGTCATCTTGAATCTCAGCGTTCACAAGCAGGAGGGTTCAGGTTCATATCTCATTTCACCCATTCCCTTTCACCGCAAATTCCAGCCGTCATCTGCACATCGTTTGGCCAGCAGGTAGACCATCTCTTGGACAAACAACATCTGCTGGATCCGAAGTTGGCCTCCCGTGGAGGCAAGGTTTTGGACGCCTCGGGCTGTTTCTCGCACCCCAAGACCTGTCTTTGAACAATCCCCGATGGAATTCCACTGGAGAATGACAGGCCCTGAGGCAACAATAAATGGGGTTTTTGTAGTGAAATCTTCTTTGGGGCAGTCATTTTGTAGTAGTTTGACTTTTGGGGCAGCCCAGAAATGTTGGTCAGCCAAGCCATTTTGTATGTAATGTTGTGTTTGATTGATGGCAAAAAATGACATGGCCGTTGGCCAATGCATTCTGTAGTAGTCTTGGTCTTCCAGATTGGTGGCTTTCACACAGACAACCAGTCATCTTGTAGTAGTAGCTTGCAGTATGTTTGGATGTAATCGGGTCTGTTGACAGATTGATGTAGTGAGATGCAATCACTTAGAAAATTCCCTAATGCCCCTGGGGGAATCTTTTGGGGAAGCAGTTTTGACGTAGCCGAAAAGCGGTAAAACAGTGCGAGATAGACTTTGGCCCAGTCATTTTCTAGCGGGACCCGAGGTTTGCGCATACTTGGCCACTCACAGTTTGCACTGCATTTTGTAGCAAAAAAATCGCACCTCGCTGGAAATGTGCACCCTCTTCATTTTCTAGACCTGAAACTGGAGTCTCCTCATTTTCTAAACCCCAAACCTCAGTCCCTACTACAAAATGCATTGTCCAACGTCACCCAGCAAATTCACTCGGGGATGTAGTTGTTCTCTCCCAAGAGATGAAGCTAAAGACCATTGCCAGGTCCTGGGCCGGGAAAAACCGAGAGAGACCCGGGTCGTCCAAACCTTAGGACCTTCGTGCGGCCAAACCCAACACCCCCCGCACCTTCAAAGGCCGCACAAAGCTCGGTGGCCTCGCTCTGCCGCCAGAGCACTCCTCAGTCGATCAAATGGTCGCCAGACCACTCCATCTTAAAGTTCAAGATCCACAAAACTACACATTCAGAGCACTTTTCCAAGGAGTCATTGAAATGGAGAGGCTGGAAATACTGCATTTACATTGGTTTTGTTGATTGTTTCTTCTCCCCAGTGGCTCTGCGTGTTCAGCATACGATTTCTTCGTGTACACTACTTTTTGCAGATAAAATGTTATATATATATATGTGTGTGTGTGTTTTGTATACGTGCGTTTTGTGTGCGTTTGCTCTGTGATGACGCCGGTGGTTGAATGATGTTTGGTGGGATGCCGTGTGCACATACACGATCGATGATGATATCTCAAGCAGAGGCACATTCGAAGATGATTCCACATGCGCAAAGGGCGTCGCAAGATAGGGGGGTTGGGCAAGGGGTTAATGACGCTTGGTTGGGCGTGCTTCGATCGAAGATGATGCCACCTGCACATAGAGCGGCGCAAGATCGGGGGCGGTGGGGTCGGGTTGGGACAAAATATACAAGTGTCCGGGAAGGGCAGGGAGAAAGCATGAGAAAGCAACTTGTAAACACAAAACCAACTGTTCTCGAACAGACCAAAAATGCAGATAAAGTAATCAAGTCATTTGGGGTCGTGGAACTTCTTTCCAACCTGACGCTCCATGGGCAAAGCAGAACTCTTGGAAGCACTACTCCTGCAACCACGGCAAGGGAATTTGAGCGAGGCACGTGCGCCGTGGACTTTTGAATCGTTTGAAAGTGCACATGGGCAAAATAGATGCCTGTTGGAGCCTGGCAAAGCAGTTTCTTCCAAGCAATTGGGCATGGCGTTGAGAGACAGGCCGAAAGGACCTGCTCGCAAGGACAGGCCAACGTCTGTTGAGGATGTATGTGACCGACGCAGTCCAAGAAAAAGGTCACGATCGATTTGCACGCAGCTCAAAAAGCCTTCACCACTAAAACCAATTCCATTGCCGTCTTCCAGCGTGTGCAAGCGGCATCCTAGTAGCAAATCCAAGCGAACATCATTGACCCCCCCTTAACCCTATGGCCCTATGTCTTTGGTCTTCGTGCAATGCTTTTCACTTAGCACGCCATAACATTTGCCTCAAGGTCACGCGCGCACAAACAGCGGAGCTCACTTCGTTCACACTGCGTTCGCTCTTGTGGACTTGCCGTCCTGTAAGCCTAGATTCGGAGGACTCAACCCGAAGCACTGTGTGTGACGCAGCAGCATGTATCGGATGAGGACCCCAAAAAATCAAACAACAGAGAAATGCGCCAATGCCCCACCAGCAGGTACAGGGGGTGCTTTGGGAGAGTCCGTACTTTTCGGAAAAGGTAGTTTGAAGGGAAATGCGCTGGAAAAGCGACAGAAGAGCCATCGGGAAAAATGTTTACAGTATGTGTCCCGCGTTCCTTCCACACTGTTCTACTGAGATTTTGAGGATGGAGCAGTTAGGTCGGTTGCTTCAAGCGGCTGTAGCTTTCCATGATCTATTCGGCCAGCCCCCAGTTGAAGAGTATTGGATGTGGACCTACACAACATCCAAGAGCTACGTCGCTGAGTTGCTTCGATGATTTCCACCGTCGGTGAGGTGTACAATCTCCACCTTGGGGGTTCAGGTATGGGTCACAAACAGGAAAAGCTGCCACCCGCCTGTTGATGCAATGAATCCAAGCCCTGATAACCCGAAAAAAAATGACATGCAGGATGGATATCACAGTTTGCTTATACGCACATGTAGGAGGATCCATGAAACAAATTCTTCAAAAGTGTGTTCGATCTGTGCGCCACAATGTCTGCAAACCTATTGCTGCTACAAATGGAGGACGACAAGGGACGGAGACATGACCTACCCATTCAAACATGACTGGCAAGTGAATACACCTAGTTACACTCCCTGAAATCATGGATGTGAATGGCATGGCCCCTTGGATGGTCATTTCTCCTCTACAAAGAGATTCCCTTGTTACTAGTAGCTACTTGCTCCTATATAGTAATACGGCCAGGAGCCCCTAGTAGCGTTCTTGCTCCTAGTAGCGATGCCCTTTGCTCCTAGTAGCTTCTTGCTACTAGATGCTACTAGTAGGTGGTGAACTCCGCTTCCATGATTTGTTCGTTCCGGAGTGCGTTCGATGAGTTCGGCTCTTGCTCTGCCAGGTCACCGTCGGGCCATTCCTCGCCGAGACGACCTTGGCGGGTCGACCCGCTGGCTCGATGCCTGGGACGAAATATCAGCAAAGCAAATTGAGAAAGGTCTGGGTGTTCCTTGAAACCAGCAAGAATGGATTCTGTCAAGATGGGGAGATGATGAGAGAGATCTTCCTGAGATCGATGAAGAAACAGAAAACATAAGAATATAAACATATCCTACTAGGTTGGAGGCCATCGCTAGCAGGTTCCATCGCTATAGAAAAATTCTCTGATTCATCCAGCTGACATTCACGATCGCTTCGCCCTTGACCAGCGCCAGCACCGTGGGCCCCCGACCGGCCTGGAGACCATCGACAACGAGACCAGGATCGACCGTCCCAGACTGGAACTTTGGGGATGTGTTTCCTTCTTTGTTCGATCAGTCTGCGAGAGTCTTGTGCTGATGTTGCCTTTGAAAGCCTGGTTCTAAACACTCTCCTGTCTTGCGCACCAAGGCACATCCTCTATGATCCCAACGGGAGGGCATGTTTGATAGCGAAACATGGTGCCCCTTTACTTTCCAAGAAGTGCCAAGCAACGCCCTCTAATAGCAAAAAACTTTGCTTGCTGCACCTCAAGAAATGTATTCTTTGTGTGTTTCAGACATAGAACTCCCGGCGGGGCCTACCCTATCCATCGGCCTATCCTGGGGCCTAGGCTACCCTATCCAGCCACCTATGGCTAGGCTAGGCACAGGCCTTTAGGCCTATCCTATTGGGGAAGCATAGTCATAGGCCTATTCTATATATATATATAGTTATAGCATTTCTTCATTCATGATTCATAGTTTATTGAGGTTTGGCATCTAAATGTAGGCCTGGGATAGGCCTTGGGTGGGCTAGGGGTAGGCCTAGGGTAGGCCTAGGATAGGCCTATGGGTCGGGGTAGGCCTAGGAGAGGCCTAAGGGGTGGCCAAGGGCCTAGGATAGGCCTATGGGTAGCTAGGATAGGTCTACCGGTAGGCTAGGGGTAGGCCTAGCATAGGCCTATGGGTGGGCTAGGGGTAGGCCTTTCCACGAAAGCGCAATTTGGTGGGGTTGCATATGAGAGAGCACATCCAGCTTGCCACAAAAAAGCCGAAGAATATCACATCTATTCTAAGATCTCCTTGCAATCCGAAAGCTCTCTGAGAGGAGTCCTCGAGCTTTGCGCTTTTTGCACCTCAGAAACCCTCAATCTGCTCAAAAACGCCCGGAGCGGTCTTTGAACATTTTTTGAGAGCGAAACCCCACTGAATCTCATTCATGTAAGTGGTTGGTGGTTGGCATCAGCTGCTTCTTGCATTTCCCAGACTGGATTTCGCTTCCCTGCAATTGGTAGTCTCATTACACCATTAACTACTGATTTAGGCTCATTAGGTTGTACCACACTTTCATGCGTCGCAAGTTGACCGGACCAGACCCGGCCTCCCTCCCGAAAACCCGACCTCTTCAGGCCGGCGGACCAAGGTCAGTTTACCATCCTGGGAAGCGAAGCAAGCGAAGCCAAAACCATCCTGTCTGAAGCTGCATTTTCCTCTCCCCCGCGTGCGTTGTCAAGCAACACTTGGAAATGCGTGAACGCCTGCCGCACGCACGCAACCTGCCCATTGAAACGACCACCGGAAAACTCACTTGAGTAAAGCCGCTGTGGCATCCATGATGGCATCTTCGTACACGCTGCGGCCAGTTCGAAACTCCTTCGACCCAATGCTTTTCAGGTGAGCCCTGTAGCTACCTCAGAATTTGCGCGTGAAAAACTTCCACAAAGGCAAGCAGCCCCCCTAGATCTATGCATCATCGATCCATAAACTGGCACATGTTGGGTGGTTGCCTTTGCTGAGGCAGAAACAAGGGCAAATGATGGCAAATGCAACCAAAAACGGGGGACGGTGAAGGTTTCGCTGCAAACAAACCACTTGGGTCAAATCACGTCTCTTCAAACGCAACAAGTTCAATGATGCGAGATCTAGAGATTTGTTCCTGCAGTAGTTGTTTTCTTTCACGTGATGTTGAAGAATTTCACCTCTGTACACCTGCGTGATCCTGTGTGTCTGTGTGTATGGTTGCGTGCCCCAAATGCAATCACTGCCCTTGCGCCACAAACCTCTCCAAACTCTGTTCAACGATTCAAGGTAACGTTCACACCCTTAAAGAGAGTGAATCTAATCAGTCAACATGAAGGTAATGCAACACGGGCCGTATCCAGTGCGGTCGCTCCCATCAAGGTTGTTGCGCTGTTGTGCGAGGGTGCATTGATTGCCACCCGCCAAAAAAACATATCAAAGCATGCACAATCACTATCACTCTGGTTTGGTTGCAACGACTGACAAAATTGACAAAGCTCCACCGGAGAAGCAACTCATTTCAACCCACCAGCGCACTACAGTCAACCACAAACGGTCGTGAACCCACAGCCTCCATGGCCTGGTAGGTCGACCCCGGTCCTGCAGCGGAGCTTCGAAAGGCACTCCTTTGCCGAGGCGCCAGCGGCTTCCGACCATGATCTCCTCCAAACCAGATAGAATGCCCCAAGATCTGGCGAAGGCACCTGGGGTGCCGGTCCCTCTTCGATGTGCCCCTCTTCGTCGTTATAGGACGACGGGTTGTCAGCTTCCGAAGGTTGACTGTTGCCCTGTCCGGATGAAGGAAGAGAAGTGGTGCAAATAACTCGAAGTGTTTGGCTTTGGACTCGATGCGAGCCATGTTGTGTCTTTGAGGCTGAGAAGTTGTCTTTTGGTCGAAGAAGTTGGTCTCGGGCTGTGTTTGGGCGAAGTGGTTGTCGGCTGGGTTTCTGCAAACTACAAGTCTGGGTGGGGTAATGGTTGAACGGCGCACATCTAGCACGCACTGTACAGCTTCTGAGAGCTCCGGGCTGTGCTGGCCGTTTTGTAGCGCCGTTCTTCGTGCGTGGGTTTGTCTTTAGGCATGTGTATGTGTGTGTGTGGGCTGAAAATTGGGTTCAGAACTGGCAGATTTGCAAATAGGACAAATGTGTGGGCGTAGCTGGTGAAGGGGACGACTGGCGGTGTAACGAGGATTGCTATCGCTTGGTTGCATGGCGTATGTTGCACGCGGCGCGGGAAACATGCTTCGGTAAAGGAGGCATCTTGCTGGTGAGGGGAATGACTGGTGGTGTCTTTGAGGCTTGTCGTCGCTTAGTTATGTGGCAGTATAGTGTGGCGAAGACTTTTGCAATGTCGCACTGCTATGCTGCTATGTGCCTTTGTGAGGGGTGGGTGGAAAGCGCGCTTGTGTGGCTTTGTGCCAGTGGGAAAGCAAAACATGCTTGCAGCGTGCTGCTGGTGAATGGGAGGAGTGGCGTGAAGGAGGCTTGCTGTCGCTTAGATTTATCGCGTATGTGGACGTGGTGAAATTGCGCCTGTCGCGGTGAGCTGTGCGGTTTGGCGAGGCATCTGCTGCCGGATCAACGCGCGTGGTGTAAGTGATCGAGGATAGGTTGCTGTAGGGTTTCCATTGCATGTGTCTTCTTCACAAACAAACAAACAAACAAGCAAACAAACAAACAAACAAACAAAAAGAAACGTTCACCTTCACAAACAAAGGGGGTGTGTGAAGTCTTTTGCCATGTTTTCGTACATCCCTCTGGCCGTGACATTGCTCACGTTCACGGTGTTTTAAAGCAAGCACTACCCCAAAAAGGCCACCGTTGACGTGGTTCGGAGGAGGAACCTGCCAAGGCTTTGATTAGCAAGGTGTCCCTCCGAAACGAACCTTGTCTCAAGCCTGGGCACGGGGTACAGAAAGGTGTCGTGGCAATGGTAGCCCTCATGCGAGACACTGGTCCAACGGTGCTGTTCACAGACGGCTGGTTCCCGATCCCGCACCATCAGGAGGGTTGCATGTGGAGGCAGAATTCCTGAAACTTTCCTCAGCTGGAGAAATCACTTGAGATATGCTCAGGCAAAGCAATCGGGTCATTTGTTTCGCAAACATTGCACCAAATGATTTCCACAGTGTGATTCAATAAAGTAGAAAAACTAGATGCGCTACCAACCTCCAACTAAAGCTAAACCACCTCCAACTCCAAACATGTCTTCCCAGCGTCAGTGACCTGTTGGTCTCCCTGAGCGGCGATCCATCCAGCAAGAGTCTTATGGTGCCCAACTCCAAGTCTTCCACCCGCTGCCGCAGCGTTGCAACCGTCTCCGAGGATAGCCTGAGAAGAACACGCCGATGGCAGGTCGAGCAACTAGAACAATTCTGGGAACTACAAAACCGAAGCAGACCCAGACCATTTCTCTTGCAAAGCAGAGGCTGCCATGTAGCTGAATGGGAAAAATAATCGTGGTACAATACAGTACATGACCTGCCCAAAAAGAAATTGGATGCCTCTGAACTTCATTCGTTGGAGGCTTCCTCTTACGAATGGTTCTCAGGCTCAGAACACTCTGCCCCGTACAAATCACCAGGCCCGAGCCAAGCTGAGGCCACATATGCAGCATGAGTTCGCTTCGCGCGATTCCATGCAAACATCACCACCATGCCCAACAAAAGTCCCACAGCACTTGCCACCGGGAGCGACCAAAGAGGAACCGGCCCTTCAGCAACACCTGTCTGTGGCAAAGGTCTGGGAGGTTGAGGTACCTGTGAAGGACCTTCTCCTGGAATCTCATCAGGTTCCGTGAAGCCTGAAATCGAGCTGCGCTCCAGGAGGTTCAACGGGCTCGACAAGTTCAGTTGACCATGGTGGCCATGAGCCATCTGGTAGAAGAGATTTCCTATCAGAATCTTGTCTCTCACATTCACTTCATGCCGATTCCCTTCTGTCACAACCGTCTGGAAGAGCCCTTGAGATGAGGCGCGCACAAAACGACCATACTCCTCAATCCGGTTGTGACGGCCACAGCCGTGGAAGCAACAAGGATCTGCTTCATGAAGCACCTGCAGGCTGCTTCGATGCTTTTCAAGCGAAGCCAGCACATACAAAGCAGTATAGTTCCCAATCCGAGCCCATTGGCTGTCGCAAAACTGCTCGAAGTCAAACGACTTCTTCCGGAAGTCGCATGGCAAACTGCCCGCGATGGGCACTGAGAGCTCAATCCGCGGATCCACGGCTGCAGCCAAAGTGGTGGTCCAACCACCCCCACTGAGACCAGCCATGAGAATACGCTCATAGCCAAGCGTGTTCATGGCGTAGTTGATGGTCTTAATCACCGGCTCTAGGAAGAAACGGAGCCATGGCACTTGTTGCTTCTCAAAGTGTTCGAACCATGCATGGCCACTGAAGGGTTGCTCCTGCTGGGTGTTGCAATCTCGGAAGGGCATCATCATCGTGACGACATCCAAGCCCAACTGGTTGAGCCAATCGGTGGTCCCATCGTTATCTCCAAAGGTGGGACAGTCATCGCCACGGCCATGTCCCCGATGGAAGATCACCAGGGTCTTCCCCGGTCGGGGCGGCTCAGGGTGTGCGGGCTGCTGCGCTCCCCAAATGAACCCGTGGGGCGCCCATCCAGAGCTGTTGAAGCTCAAAAAGGCTTTCCTGGCCCGAAAAACACCATCCCGAAAACACGTGTCTTTTTTCAAGTCGGAGTAGCCTTTCCCAAGAGGGATGGAAACATCTACAAAACTTACTTGACAACCACCCAGGTTCGAAGTAATGTTCATGGCATAGCTCGCATTGAGTCTTGCAGTCGTCTGCCACACGATCTCTGTGATGGGCACGGTCTTCTCACAGTCGCTGCTTGGAGCTGAACCCCAAATGGACGACATGCAGCTGGGAAAGCGATAATTCACCATGTGGGTGACCGGCGGCACCGACGGCTTGTCGTCGCTGGGCAAGCGATCTTCGCCGAACATCTCCTATCTTGAAATCATCTCAGAATTTGACTGGAAGAAAAAGATGCATTCTGTCGCTTGCTTTACTGCAAAAACCACAAGAAAAGAAAAACTCTAGCGACTCTAGCTGGTCTCCTTGACGAGCTGTCGCCGCACCTCCAACCAATTGGGACTTTCTGGCAGGAGCGTGTATCTCTTGCAGCCATCCTTTGAGGAGCTATTGGCAGGGCAGAAGTCATCAGGCCAGCCGGAGCGGCAATCAACCATGGGGGCAGGCGTCAAGTTCAGTGATTCTTGAATGGCCTCCCCTTCATGGAAACAATTTCATGTTATAAAGCCCAATATCAATATCCTTGGAGTCACTAGAACCATTTCAAGTGCAAGCATACCATCAAATTTCTGAGGAGCCCACAGATGTCGCAAGACACAAACCAAGGTGCCACAAAATGCCACAGGCCACAAGGTCTTAATTGTCTGGGAAAGGTCATTTGAGAACATCCGTGGCAGGTTGGGTTCGCGAGGGGTGATGGAATCAAGCAAAACTCCAGAGAAACAGGCATGCATGGTGTCCACTTTACAAAGAAAATGAACAGGACTCATGTCCTCCAAACGCAAACCATGCAAACCATGCAAACTCGGCAACGCATGGAAGAACCACTGTCACAATGTTGACCCATGTCGGTTGAGTCGCGGCTTCCTCTCGCACCAACAAGGGCCACGCTTGAAACCAAGATCAGCTCAGGAGCATGGAGAAGGAGTGCAGCAGCTCGCCAGTCACAGCGCTGTTGATCTCGATTCGAATTTCTTCTTCCGCCATGGCTTCTATCTTGAAAGCACCAGAGGCCACGAAAGATGTGGACCTTTTTCGTGAAGGGGTCTGCTGCTGACACATTCATTGACTCTCAGAATGGTAGACCTTGACTGAATTCCAAGAATTCACTTGTCAAGTGCCGGTCCATCCATGGACAGATCCTTCCTAGAAATGTGGGACAGGAAAGTCTAGATGATGGCAGTTTTCTTGGAGACACTGAAATCTTTCTCGGAGCCAACAGTTTTGCATAACCCTTAAGACAAACAATCACCCAAGAAGCTACTAGTAGCTAGAACCCCCTACTCTTCTACACCTTCGACCACCCCCAGTACTCAGCAGTTGACTTTCCTTCCGAACTCAGCAGTTGACTTGGTCGTTTTTCCTTCCGCTCCTCCGGCTCCTCCTCTCCAGCAGTTGACCACCCGTCGGACGCACCGGATAAGACGTAGCGTGACGCTGAGCCGTCGGACGGGCCGCTTCAGTGGCCGCCTAAAGACGCAGGGTGTTTGGTGGAACGGGCGGAACGAGGAGGAACGAGGAGGAACGAGGAGGAACAAGGAACGCGGAACGGTTCACAGCGTTTTTGGGGGACGTGAACTGGGGTGAACTGGGGTGAACGCAACCATTCGAAAGCCCCAATTTCTCTCAAATCCTGTGGCCTTTTTAGGGTTCCAAAAATGGCCATCCCGAAAATGTGGGGCTTTCGAATCGGACCGGCGTGAACAGGATCTGGACTGGGACTTCGACAGAAGACGGGACCTGTGGCTCAAAAAGAATTGAAGAGATCCACTACTAGACCGACCTCAACCGCCCCCCTTCTGGTGGAAAGACCACGAGGTGTCTCTGACCCAAACCTGTGAGGCCAGTATACCGTCTACATCGAAGAATGACCATCCTGCGAATGATGTAAACACGAAACCACAGGAAGAATGAACATCTCATCAAAAAAGAAGCTCATAAATGTCGCTGTCGCTCCCAGCTGGGCATGTGGATGTTCGTCTCAAGAACAGGGCTGGCTCTTACTTTCTCAGGGTCAATTTGGGAGGTGCTCGAGCTGAAGGGACTTCTTGGCACGTCAGCTTCAAGACAGGTGCCCCACCATGACGCCCATGCCCAATGGTGTGGCACGAGAAGACGTCTATGCCCCAAAGACCTCACAAAGCAAGAAAACGATGTCCGTTGTCCATGTCTCCCCAGCCCCCCCGTCACGCCCCACGCCCGGCCCTCCGCCTCACTACATTTGGCACGTTGTCGATAGCTCCCGTCACCTGAGAGAACCGTTGAGCTGGTTAAAAGCACTACTGAAGCACACCCCTTCAAAGGTGTCCTGAGTAAAAATGACGGTCGACTACACTTCCACAAGATAGGCACAGAGAGATGATTCTTGAACCCAGCTGCCAACTGGCCAAGTTTGCCAGCCATCTTGTCTAGTCATTTTGTGCCGATTTGCTTTAATGTGATAATTACGGCTCCAATTATATAGATCTTACCAAAAGAGCTCCCCAAATGACGCGCAATCCACAGTATCCGGCTTGCTCACTGTCACTCGGGGTCGCCCTATCCTGAAGCACTTACTAGCCCAGTACCATCAATACTGACGGATTCATCGACTCGAGGCCTGGATAGGCCCTAGGCCGAAACGTGAAACACCCTTCCTTCCAGTGAAGCTATAGGCTCTTTTAGATGTTTTTAGTACACTGCTCAGGCTTTGTAGATCAGCACGAACGCCGGTTCCAAGGCCGCCAACTCATAAACACCGACATGGCCACTGCCGGAAAGGAAGGTGCTGGAGCTCAGCGGGACTAAAAAGAAATTCCTGTCTTTTTTGCCCACTCGCTCACTAGCTGATCTTTTGTGCCAGGAGGCGACAAACCCTGATTTTATTCCATCGCGTTCTTGAATTTGTTTGCAAATAGTTGGCAAAAGTGCACTTTTGTGCGGTCTGTGGCTGGGTGCAGCTGTAGCCTGGGAAGACCCATCGCTTGCTTGACGTCAGTTCTGCCTCTGGACCCAGAGCCAAGCAGCTCGACCGGTCGCAGAGAATCGAAGAGATTCACTATTTGGGAATAGGGAGACCTCCTGGCCCTGGATGGGTAGACCAGTCTATGTTCCATCTTCCAGGGAGTCGATCTGGGAGACCTCCCTATTTTAAAGACACATTCAGTTCTATCTGTGTGGTAATTCATTGCCTGAAGATCAAAGTTGGGGTTCAAAGTGTTGCTTCTGCCAAGAGTAAGCTCCGCTCAGCGACACACCCAAGTACTGGGTATATATAAGGGCAGAATACCTCAAATGAACTCAAACATAATGTTCCGGCAACACCAAACGATTGCCAAAAACTAAAGTGCCCCTTCACCTGAGGAGTCGCTTGTCTTGCTGCTTCTTCTAAACAAAGCCTGCTTCTACAGGCCTTGCCTACAACATCAGCTCCTCTCTCCAACTACGTGTATATATATATATATAACCTCCTCTGGCCTGTCTCTGCGACTTAAAGCCATTCTTTGAGTGTCTACGTGTTTGTCGTTGCTCATTACGAAAGATGTGAAATGCCTCTCTGTCTCTACAGTATCTCTATCTATACCCCTCTTACCACATCCATAGCTTAAAAATGTGTAAAGGTTAAACACTTCCCGCCGTTGAATTCAGCCAGGCCAGGAACCACCGAAACCGCTTTTTTGCGCAAGCTTTCACCAGCCAACCGGCCAAAGAAGTCCGGAGCAAGTTAGCGGCTAGGCCTGCATGGATTCTTGAGCAACACGTTGTTACGGCCCAACAATGGAGTGGTCTGGTCCGCTGGAGAACATGCCCTAGCTTACAATTCATGTCCACCGGACTGTTGGAGGGAGTGCAAGGGCGTGACAAACGAGCATCGAATTGGAAAACGATTCTTGTAGAGACAAATGAGTCTTTGAGCATGCCTTATATATGATATACACGTTCCCTGTGATTTCTCATCCCTCGCATGATCCAAACGATGACCACTGACGGCCACTGCCATCTTGTAGCTTCATGATCAACCTGTTGTGCAATCCCCGGAAAAAAGAACAAAAACTTCAGAAGTCTTGGCTAGTTGCGGCTAGTTCATCCTGTAGCTTGCTTCATTCGTTCGACCAAATCAACCTGAGTTCTACAACATTTCAGGTCGTCCATTAGTAGGTCGTCCTTCGTCCTGCTCGGGGTCCCCTGAATCCCGCCAAACCTTCACGCCTTCCGGCGGCTCTTTCGCAGGGAGAAGCCCTCGGACGCATGTTCCAGGAGGCAGGTCCTTCACCGGATGTTCACCGGAATCCAACAAACACACACACTCTCTCTGATGAATGTGCCTTGAAAGCTCCGGTCGAACTGGTCGAATTTGGGAACTTGGAGCTTAGCTTGGAATTCGACCGGCCCAAATCGTGCGGCGCGTCGGAGCCTCGGTGGGAGGAAACACAGCGATCTCTGGATGTCGGGATTTCTTGGTCTCCTCATCTGCTCGGCAATCGCATGGCAACCTGATGGGAAAGGCGGAGTCGCTCGCCGAAGCCGATTGCGATCAAGCTGCAGTGAACCCTCCCCACACAAAGGGCACAAACGATGATAATGATTGTGATTATATATGATTCATGATTATCAAAGCAATAGCTCTGTGTTCCACTGCTACAGTAGCTGCTGCAGGCTTAAGCCAAGATCATCCAAGATCTAAACTCAGCCTCTTCATCCAAACGATCAGCTTGCTCATCTTGCTTGAGAATGCACTACAAAAACATGTCTCATGCCCTGCATGCGTGTGAACGCCCTGCTCTGGAATCAAAATCCCAGACTCAGAAAAAGAAATGACATGTCTGGAGCAGTACCTGGCGACCTGGTCCTGCAATGCAGCCTGCTGTCACACCACCATCGGAGACCGCCCGAGTGACCGGACGTACTTGCCGCACAACGAAGGGTCCATCCGGTCCCACCGACCTTGAAGTGCCATGTCGTACAACGGGGCAAAGAAGCCCTCGGGGACCTTGGATTCCACCTGGAGTTGAAGCCGAGAGTGCGGTCCCCGAAGCAAACTAAGATGACACTTGGGGGTAAGGTATAAGTAAAACATCGTGTGGCATTTGAGCGGAGTTTTGACCAATGTCAGACGACGAGCACCACCAACGCCAATAGCAAGCACTATATAACAGTCTGCCAGAGAGCAACCCAATGGCAGTGCTCATGTTACAACTACATTCGCTTAGAAGGTGAGAGGAGAGTGGAGATCCCCTTCTATGTTATGGGAAGCCAAGCACAGGGATGTACCTGTGATTGAGACGCCAAAGAACAATGCAAGACAAATCGACAAACCCTCAAAAGGTGTTGGGGAATCTCTATGCAAAGCCCTGCTGCTCCTGTTTTCCATCTGCCTGTCTTGCCGAA
>CAXAMN010004180.1:259136-270876 GCA_963970005.1 Durusdinium trenchii
GTCGGATCAAAGAAGGAGGATCTGAATCAATCTGGCTGCTGCAATCCAAAACCAGGCAAGAACCAGACACGGCGGTAGTCGAGATCGAGTTCTCGGCGTGGGCTTTCGCACCGTCAGGAATTCAGGAGCTTCGGAGAAGAACTGAAAACAGCTCAGCGGCCAAAGTGACACGTTCCCTCGAATCGGGAGGTAGGTTGCCAAACAACGAAACTGCTCCGGTTTCTTGTAGATAGTGGGACAGAGTTTCTATATGCTTCAAGCGCATACGCCACAACAATCGACTGATCTCTTCATTGTTGCGATAGGCTTGTATCGCCCCTCCAGCTCTCAATGATGCCGGAGTGAGAGACAATTTCTTAGGAATTCGCAGGACTGCTAACAAAGCATCCCAACGACGCCGGAAAGCAGATGGTGAACCTGCAAACAAAGGGGCATCGCGTGGAAGAGGTCCGAAAACTGAATCCAAAAAACCAGACACTTCACAGTTCTGTATTTTTACATGCTGCACTCTGCCAACTCCCCGCCAACGCGACTTGGGCTTTCGGATCAGTAAGAAACAAACCGATGCGCTTTCACAAATCAAATCACGAGGAAGCAAGAGATCACTGCGAACAGCTGCGAGAGGTTCCCCAGGTCTGCAGATGCCTTCATAGGCAAGCACTAAAATCCCCGCAACTCGTCTCCAACCCCACATCAAGGCGACCACGACCATAGCTCGGTAGACTACAAATGGCAGCGGTGTCCTATGTTCACTAGGCTCCAGACGCTCCCACTTTCCGACAAGCTGCCATCCTTTCCCGAGGAAAGGCCGAAAGTCAGGATGCCATCTCTGAATGGCGGCCAAGAGGTGTCGGAACAAGTACAAACTGGAGCCATCTTCAAACAGGTGGCGCCCGAAGGCAACAACAAGTTCAACAAGGGTTTGGGGACACAGGATTAGATTCAGAAAAGCTTCTTCACTCAATTTCTTGAGGCACCACTGTCGAAAGCGTTCCCAAATCTTAAGACCAAGGAGCTCAGTGCTAGGCTCGACTAAAGTGACCTCGTCGAGCTGGGTGACAGGCCGAGGCCTGAGAGCTCGAATTCTGGGCCCTGGAAGGGAGGCGTCTCCAATCCTGCCAGACTGACATTTTGCTAGAATGCCCACATCAACCTTCTTTCGCCCGGGTAAGTTGCCCGTATCAATCAAAAGCGCTGTTGCTATCCAGAAGCACAGCGCGCGAGGATAGGTCTGGGCGGCCCGCGTCCATGCCATGCGATGAATGCGAGACCATCCGGATAGTCGTTGGTGGCTGTGGTCTCTCGAGCAAAACAAGTGTTGACCTTTCAGATGGCAGTTCGTGAGAATTCTGGTTCGCTTTCTCCAAGGTGCCCCACATCTACAGTAATCAATCCTGAAGGACTCTTGCTGATTTCTGGCATGAAAGTGTTCCCATTCGGTTTGGAGCCAAAGAAAACTTCCGTCAGGGTTTTCCACCCACCAAATAATGCCCTTGCTCAAAGCAATGGCGACCATGAGGCTTAACCACTGCGAATGATCATTCCCTTGAGCGACAGATTCAGCCATTCGCTCACTGAGACCGCTCACCCCGGCAGGTGATGCTGGTGTGCGAATTTGTGGTCTGACTGCTCTGGAAAAAGATCTGCAAAAAATGGCAGCCCCAAAACAACAAACTGCTTCGGATTCTAAAAGTTCTTGGACAAGTGCTCTGTTGGATTCTTTCCCCAAATCTTGCAGTTCGGAGTCCTCGATCTCAAAAGTAATGCACCACAAATCACCAAGTTCACAGACAGCACGAGCTACTCCTTTACGGCCAGAATACAAATCCAGATAACCAGGAAAGTCGGGTATATAGCTTGTAGGAACTTCCCAAGTTTTCGGAAACAGAAATTGCTGCCGACTGACGCGGCGCAAAGCTGTCAGCGCTCGCTCTGAAAGTTGGCGAACTCCACGCGCGCCAGCATCTCTGGGATTTACCTGGGCCGGCAATTTCCGTTCTGGAGAAGTAGGTGAAAGCAGTGTTTTCTGGACCCGGCGCTTGGCTTCTACTTTGTTCTTCATGAAGAAGGCTTTTGACTTACCCCGATGGCCCCAGATAGGTTCAGACTGTGGAGCTCGAAGTTCTTCGAGAGGAGGTAGCCCAGATAGTTGTAACGGTAGGCACGTGCTCTGATAACCATGTATCAAACAAAACTAGCCGTTGCCTTTCACCGTCCGGAAATTCTTCAGGGAGCCACTGAAGGGGTTCTTTACAAGGCGCTCGAACTTCACGGTGTCTTGTGGGGTCATCTGCAACATTGTAGGCGCTAGGAACAAAGGCCCCGTTTGAAATAACTCCGCACCCTAAGTGAATAGGAAGAGAATCTTGAAGAATCTGGTTCAACCCGATCGACGACGACCGTCCTTTGATCCATGCTCCTAGGGCTACTTGACTGTCAGCAACATACATCGTCCGATTTGGAAATTGAAAACCAGCAGCGTGTTGCTCAGACTTTGCTAAAGCTTGCAACTCCCCTATGTTTATATGCTGACCAACCTTTGTCTTCTTTCTGAAGTCTTCGTCGAATGGTAATGCGGACAGCAGCTCCAAAAAAGAGTGGATGGCCAGGCAGGGTGCTGCCGTCTGGAAGTTCTTCATCAGCTCCCAAACATCCTTGGACTCGTTTCAAAGCTTTCAACGGACTCAGTAAACGAACCCAGGAAGACTTCCGAAGACGATGCCTGTGAACTTCTCCCCGGAGCCAACTAGGTAAGACTGCAGAACACACCCCTAAACCCCAGGAAGAAGCGTCGGAGGCATAGATTCTGTTGTTATTCCGCGCTTTCAGAAAGGTACAAGCCAGCGGGCTGAGAGTCACAAAAAGTAACAACTCACTCTTTAAGTCCTCTGAAAGTTTTAAGACTTGTCGCCGGTTCTCAGCGTGTTGCACAGCGCTGTAACAGAGGTTTACTAAGGAAAGCATCCGTCGCTTGAACAAAAATATCGAAGTCCAAGCGCCCAACAAAACCTCCAGCAGAGAAACCGTAGTGACACCTAGTTTCAGGATTCCTAGAGTGGCGAACAGGATGGGCACCAATCTCTTCAAGTTTGCACGAACATACCCTCTCTGTCCATCAAACAAAGCTCCCCAGAACTCCGCAACAGGCTCTGCTCGAAAAGTCTTTCCTTCATGAGGGTGAAGCCCCAGAGCTTTGTAAGTCTCTAAAGCGTGGTCCAACAAACAGTTTGAACGAAGCTCATCGTGAAGAATATGCAAATCTTGTTGAAGCACTTGCTCAAACAGTATCAAATCATCTATGACTACTCCAAGAAGACTAGGATTCCGTGGCAAGGCTGAGTTCATAAACATCAGATTTGCTTCTTCTAAAAGTCCATGCTGAATCAGTATACCGATGTGGGCCGTTTGGGCTAGTTCTACTGCGCAACTGTCTCCCATGGCCAGTGTCTGGAGGCACAAGTACAAAGGCTGAGACTCATTCTCGAGCTCAGGTGAATAGCATCTGAACCTCCGAATTTGCCACGGGCGAGCTGTGATCAAGAGGCTATTTCGAATGGTCCGTTCTCTGGTAACTGAAAAAGAATAGTAGAATTCACGCAAATCAGTTCCCCAAGTCAAACAGACCGCTTCTTCAGGCAGTTGCATATCCAACAGGCAAGAAGCTGCGGCCATCGACCCAATCCATCTTCGTGGAGGTTGCTCCAAACAGTTAAACGGTCTAGAATCAAAAATGAGACGATCCCGTTCTGCATCTTTTGGAACACAAAATAGACCCGCTTGGAATCCAGGCAAGACTTCTGAAGCTCGTACCACACCCAGACGTCCTGAAGCATCTAGTTTCTCCAGCAATCGCCACTTTTCGCGTTCCAAAGCGTGCACCTTCACCTGAGGAATTGGGCAAGGACATTCTAGGGGATGAAGAGCACATGACAAAGGTCTCTCAAATATTGCCTGTCCATGAGAATCCAAAAACGGGCTCGGATTGAAGTTTGGCTCTCCTCGAAATTCTAACCTATCAGCTTCGATTTGTTTGGCAACGACGACATCAACCCCGGGCAGTTCACCACAGAATTCACCAGGCGAGACTTTTTGCAAACCAGGGGAGAGTCGGCTTCTTGATGTCTTTACGCGAGGTTGGCCACTGCTATCAGTGAAAAGTTCATCGAAAACAGCAAAAGCTTGAGACTCGAAAGCTCCAAGACGGTAGACTGCCGCTTCGATGTCCTCCACCTTAGCTGCCGTCCGTCCCATAGCCTCGGAGGTAATGGGGGGACAATCCATCCACGCCTTCAAGCAGCCTTCGATCTGATGAACGATCTGCCATTGCTTCTTACCCAACTTTTCAAAGAGCACGATCTCAGGAGGACATGTCTCAGGCCTCCGGAGATGAATCCAGTTCAACGAGGCTACGCAAAGGTTGACACCTCGCTGGAAGGCTCGGTTTTCGTTGAGCGCTGACTTTAAAAAAGCGCCCGGGTAAGGCAGCGGCATAGGCCACATCAAGGCGGTACTCCTCAACTTCGAGGAAGTGGCAGGCTTGCGATGGAACGATCTGAGGAACCCAGCGAAATGTCCACCAAGGTTCCGGATGAAACGAAAAGATGAATTCAACCACTGCTGAGGGCAGACTGTACGGGCATTTGCACCGGGAACTTTTCGGCGGACTTTCTCGGCCGAAGGTGCGTCATCATGCAATGACTCGGGAGTCGCAGTTTGTTCAAAGGACTCACCAAGAACTTGAGGCTTCTTCTCTTTCACACAGGGCTCTGGCCAGGTTCTTCGCCCTGGTTCTGAGCACTGCTTCCTCTCTGACGGGCCCTGTACTTGCCCTTCCCCTTTCCTTTCTCTTCTTCCTGGTTTTGCTGCGCCAGGCCAGGAGGCGATGGCAACTTGGCTTTCTTTCCTAGCTTGGCTTTCTTTTCTGCAAAGTCGTCGACTTCTTTCACTTTGTGCATCATGGCTTCCATCCATGACGAAGGGAGGAGTCGCGAATGTTGGCATTCGAACGCTTCTGGAGGCACGTGTTTGCCGAAATTGCTCAGAGGAGGGGATTCCTCGAGAAGTATCTCTGACCCTAGAATCCAGGAACCTCGATCGCAGGCCACCTGATCTATCGCACTGATCAAGAGAGCAAGTTTGGCCTTTGCTTCTTCCACGCGATGCGCTCTCAGACTGTCGAGAGCTCCGCACACAGCCCAGAGCATTCGAACAGTGCCTGGGATGTTGGGCACTCGGCTCCGATGCTCGCACCACCCGCGGAAAGTCGTCTGATGAGCACTGAGACCTGGTGACAACTCGACTAAGCCACAATCTCGAAGCATGTTTTGCTCGACCACTGCAAAGATCTCCTCTGGGCAGTCTTTCATCGCTCGCCGTAATGTGGCGAGCACGGCTGAATGTCTTCGATTCCCAGTGCACGAGGAAGAGGAACTCACCTCGGAGTGGCCTACAAAATCGTCCAATGTGTCTTCCAGAGAACGACCTTTCACTTTCTTGGCTGAAGCGAGGGTCTCCACAATGCTTGTGAGCTTCACTAGAGCAGACTGCATCGGATCCTCTGGCTCGTGCAGGGGAAGCTGACTTTCTGGTTCGTTCACCTCGTCGAGGGGTTCGCCGAGCACATCTACCTTGGCTTTCGCAGTCCGAGGAGCATCCGGAAGATGAGGCCGATGACCAAGCAGCATCTGTCCAAGGGCTTCCAAATGTTGCCGCTCTACCCCGGCCTTCAAAGCAGCCTGGGCAGTGTGAGGATCGACACCTGCTAATCCAGATTCGACGTGGGCTTTTTTCTGGAGCCAGATTGGAGCTCTTTGCTGTGTTTCTGGGCGCCGCAGCAGGCTGCGTAGTCTCGACAACAGGGCCCTTCTGGCTCCGCAAGCTCTGGAGGGAGGTGTTGATGTTGAGAATGGCTTCTTCTAACCGAGCGAGCCGATTTCGAGTGTCTTGTTCCACCATTTCGCTCTCGGCGGTCAAGAACGAGTAGCGGTCGTCGGCTAGCTGAGAGAGGGCAAGAGCATAAGGCACAAAACCCAGGGTACCATCTTCTGTGGGGAAGGCTGAGCTCACAGCATCCTGACTCAGCTCGCCAAACACAAGGTTGGATTCCAGCTCTGGTGCCAAAAGTCCCAACCATACTTTGATGAAGATATCGTCAGCTTGGTGGTCTCGCTCGCTCTCAACAACAGCCGAAACTGAAATGGAATTCACCTTGCTGAGGGCACCAGCTGGGAGAAGACGATTCTTCACGGTTCGATGCCAAAACTTGCCTGGAACAGCGACTAGTATCCGAGAATGCACAGCTGCAATGGCAATAACAGGAACAATCAAAGGGCTCCCGTCAGCAGCCTGGAGATTCAAATGACCAATCTGGTACTCAAGCTCCGCACTGCCGTCGTCCAGAACAAGGAAAAAATCTTGAGCCGTAGGAGTGCGATCCTGAGGGGGGGCGTGAAAGGCTCCCCGTCTAGCTCATCATCCATGTTCGGACTGGAGGCTGAGCACACGTAGCCTCAGGAAGAGCCTGCTTTAAACTAGAAACTTGTAGACAGATTCGGACAAAGGACACTAGGCTGACCTCGAGCACGAGAATTAGATGAATTATAGTGCACACTTGAGAACTGAAGACCTCAGCGCCCCCTGGGAGCCGGAGCTTTCAACCCCTGCAGTCCTTAGTACTAGGCCTTAGAACGACAGACGGTCTGATCTTCTACTTGGCTCGAATCGCCTCGGAAGGCGATGCACTACGAAGTGCGGTAAAGTGGAGGAGCAACAGGTCGATGATGCAAGGCTACCAACTGTCTTCTAATCACTGACACCCACAAGTGCCTGAGGACTAAGAGCAGTTCAAGGATAGGGCCTAAGGCTACACCGATAAGGAGGCCGATCACTAAGGATTTCAGGTCCAAGTCAAATGCGAAGTCTGGAAAGAATGCAGGACACTGACACTCAAAAACCTCAGGAACCTTAGTGATGGGATCAAACGTGTCTGCTAGGATCCTCCAAGCGAGCGACGACAGGGTTCCCGACGCAGCTCCTATAGCTACGGGGCGGTGGGCCATGCACCCGCTTGATCCCAAGAAGCTCGCGGCAGGAATGTGCATGCGAGTCATCACTGACCTGCACAATAAGGTGTCACACCAAAATATGCCAACACGAGTTCAGAATACGTGGTTCGACGTTTGGCGTCCAATTCCAATGTACAGGAAGAGGGATTCTAATCAAATCTGTACCCATGAAACATGAAGGGTTATGAAGATTCTGTGGGATTTGGAAGACGGTTTAACGCTTTGGTGGGTTGGTGAAGTCGACTTGACAAAAGGACCACGTAAAAAACAGGGCGGAGCATGTTCGCTGAAGCCGCCACCCTATGTGCACTCCCGACCTCTTGCTCCCTGAAACGACGATTCGGCCATTCATGCACTGTGCCATACCGCACCTCCAGGAGACTCACCCGCTTCGAGCCCGTCAAAGAAGCCACCAGCACTGCTGCACCACCGGCCTGTTCCTCCTCCGCAATTTGTGCGTCTTTCTAGGCTTTGGCAGCACTGATTGGAGGAGATCACCCAAAAGATCAGTCGAGTTCGGAAGGTCTTTTTTCTTTCGTTCTTCAGTTCAGATTGAAACTGAGGAGTTCCAAGGCTCCGCCCAATATAGGGAGACTAACTGGATCTCTCACATCTGATTAAAACCATGAAAATACAATACATAATATATACCGTATATTGTATAGAAGTGACAGGCTGGGTACTTCCCTCATCCCATGCGATTTCACCAACATGATGTCCAAAGGATTCCGATCTGAAGGTCTCCTCACGACTCAGGTCCATGGCGGGCTTTCGACCTAACCTGCCGTGATGGTTGGCAAGACGCTCGCTGCCCGTCGTGGGTTGGGGGAGATGGTTGGTGTGGTCAACAGCCCAAAAAGTGTCTTTTGGTGCCACCTCCAGGAGTGGCGAGTTGAACTCATCGACTCAACTGATTCGGCATCACCGCGGCATCACCCATTCAAGATCCCTCCAAGCGCGTTGGGCGTTGGTTGACATGTTCTTTGGGCGCTCTGATCAACATCCGGTTCAGCCGACTTACCCCCCTGATCCACTTCTGAGAACCCGAAAAGATTCCAAAGACCTGTCAGCAACAGATCTCCTCAGCGCACTCGACCACCCACGCAACCAAAAACATAACAACAGGTGGTCGCGCGAACTCTTCAGCCATGTCGCAAGCCAGCCGTGCAGGCCACAACCAGGTCCCGCATGGGAATCCCTGCATCTGCCAAAGCTAAGGTGGCCTCATGGAGACAGGAAGAAGAGTCACTTACAGGCAATGGTTTATTGTTGGTGATTTCAGCCACCTCTCACGCCTCTCAGTCTCACCTTCCCTCACCACTTTTCAATGGGTCATTCTCGGAGCACCAAAGAAATATCTTCAATAGGTTTGGCCAACAAGCTTTAACCTTGCAAAAACGCAATGGTACAGTAGTACAAGTTCACACACAGGCACAGGCACACGCACACTCACACGCACCCCGACGACGACCGCATGCCCTTCTGTTTCAAACCAATGTCCCACATTCGATCGGCTCCGGGACTCCCAGCCGCGTTGATGGCAGCGGCCACGGGGCTTCCTTCAGCCTGACCCAGTTGTTCGAACGTGGGAAAGGGGTGAAAATTGGTCCAGGTTCAAGACTATGACATTACAAAAACGAACACCTTGGTAGGAACTGTTGCAGTTCCGTTTTGTGGCATTCACAGTTGATCAGTCGGAGCTATCTCTTTTCATGGGTGTGTTGGGTCGTGGAGAATTCTCCGACCATGTACTCGCCAAGACATACATGGTCGGAACGACTGTGGTGAGTCCATCGACTCTCTCCCCAGTTGCTACTTGTCCATGCATGGCACAGTCCAGGGGGTTCTGTGCATATCAGAACAGCTTCTTGTGCAGCAGACAGTAGAGCCAGCCAACACAGCTAGACATTGCTATACACAGCTACTTTGAAGGCCGAATTCTTGTGCTTGGCCTTTACCCTCAAGAACCACTCTTGATTGCCCGACCTCAAGCAGCAAACCACCACTAGGTACTACTGGGAAGATGAAAAAGGACTAACATGCAGCCGAGCCCCATCCCGAGACCATAAAAACTCCGAATCTCTGAATCTCCGGCCTGAAGGACCTGCACAAAGAGACGAATCTGCGAGCGTGGGTACCTTGGTGCCGAATCGAGCGGGCGCCACGGAGCGAAGGGAAGTCTGAAAGACTGACTCCGAATGACCCAATGACCTGAATACGGCCAGTTGATTTTTTTCATTTTTCTGTGCAGTGGATCCTGCAAATGAAAAGCTTTGAGATCGCCCTGCCTGCCCCATCAGTCTCAGCTGGGTTCCCATTCCTGATATTTCGGAAAAATCGCGTTCAACTGGCGTTCAACAGTTTATCGCTCCTCACAAAGAAACTACCGGTGAGCAACCATTCCATGATGACTCTCCAAACCATGGTCATGGTGCCAGAAACATCCCCATAAATACCATCAACCCAAGAAGCCATTCCACCTTGGTTCCCAACCAACCGGTCCAAAAAACCGGAGGGGGGGATCACCCCTCTCACCTCTCACCTTGCTTCGAAAGCCGAGCGGCTGCTCAAGCAGGATCGCACTCTCAAAGGTTTGTTGCAGCCACATGGACCGCTCTTGAGACCTGGGAGACCCAGGTCATCGAAAAAGACACGCCGGAAAAGTTCGGGGGGATCAAACCCTTTTTTTCCATGGAAAGCTAGCATGTAGATATCACACCCATGTTCCAGGGAGATCCAGGAATGTCTTAGAGAGGGTATGTGGCCTGTTGCTGAGTCACCTCGCAGCTTTGGGGTTCCTTGGGATCCTTGAGGGTTCGCGCCCCGAGGTCCTTTAGACCTACCGAAGCGACCAAACCCATGTTACAAGATGAACATGGCCCATGTTCATCTTCTCAAAACCCATGGACCTCTGAGCATCTAGTCATCTACTAGTCCATCTACTAATCATCTAGTCATTTGTGGTCCTAGCAACACCGTTTGCTCGTCTAGTCATTTGGACTCCCTTCCGCCAGGAATGGCCCCCGAATGCCCTTATGGACCTCAAATGGACGAATCCTCCACTTCACGGTGGGAGATTTGAATGATCGTTAAAGGTCGAGGACGAGGGGACGAGGGACAAGGATGCGGATGGAAGGGCCTAGCCCGGACGAGGATGCATCGCTCCTCGTTCCATCAGAGGAGGGAGGCAAGGGCTATACTGAGGCTACCGTTACGACGGTTATAGGTCTTTTGACCTGGATCCATGTTTCAGGAGCTCAAGTGTGCTTCCAAGTGAAGCTGCACAATGGTCTTCTGGGTAAGACAGGCAAGATAGCGTTCTGGAATTGAAAGTCCTCTCTCACATGGCTCAGCTGGGTTCTCTCACACAGCGCAGGCCACAGTCAGCTGGTGCAGCTGGTGCAAAAGGAAGGATGCATTAGGACTAAATAGGATGAGGATGTACCAGGGAAAAGGATGGATCAACCGATCAACCCGCAGACACACTGAATCACCTGGCGGTCAAGCAAGGACAACTCCAATAGCCTGAAGCTATCTTTTGGGACTTCCCGCTTAGTCGGGCGCAGTCGGGACATCCTCCACGTCTCCTCCCTGCCACCTGGCGGCTGTCTGTCTCCCTTCCGCCCGAAGTTCCTGGCCACCGTGGCAAAGGTGGCCGTGGACCTCAGTTTGGCAGACCCGAAACCAGACAAAGGAGGATCAGCATGCAGCTTTCAGGGCAAGTCCGAAGCGAGAATTCTTCGAACCCAGTCCGAAACGTGAATCTCTACCTGAACGCAGTCGTCGCATGCGTGGTGTGTGCTCCGGTTCTCCAAGCAATGGTTCGCCAACTCGCTAGAAATACAACTCGCTAGGTGGCAAGGAACAACCCTAGCTGCCCTACCTTGTTTCCCATTCCATCCCATGCCATTCCCACTTCACATGGAAGTTTGGAGTTGTATGAATTTGGAGGTCGAGAGAAGAAGCTTCTCAGCTGACAGCAAATCAACATTCAAACTCTCCAGAGCAGCTTCGCCACAAGCATGAAATGGAAAGTGGACCCTGGACGCCTGTCATTTCAAGATATTTCAAGGGCTCCCACAGCCATGTTTCTCCATGGAAATAGCTGGGCCCATATCTTGGACCCATCCCTGGATTTGGTATGAACCCACCTGCCAATTCGTTGCTTGTCTCCAAATCATTCCTCATGCCCCCATCATGCTGCCCAGGCGCAACGTGCAGGATAGGGTTGCGCGGTCGTGCAGGCTTTGCGACCGCTGCTTGGCCTGGACCAGGCTCGCTAGGACGTGCTGGAAACGAGCAGAAGAAGTTCCAAACGTTATAGTTATAGCATAAATTAGCCCAGCTGGAGACCCCAATAGCAAGATACAAACCGGGACAAAAAGAAAAATCTGGAAACAGCTGCTGTTTTCAACAAATCGACCATCTCTTCCTTGGACACCATCATCACATAACCGGGACACCATCACAAAATGACCAGGGCACCATCAAAACAAAACCGAGACACCGTCACAACATGATTGGGACACCATCACAACATAACCGGGACACCATCACAAGGTGACCGGGACACCAGCATGACATGACGGGGACACCATCACAACATGACCGGGACACCATCAAAACATTACCGGGACACCATCACAACATGACCGGGACACCATCAAAACATGACC
>CAXAMN010004180.1:271522-302660 GCA_963970005.1 Durusdinium trenchii
GACCGGGACACCATCAAAACATGACCGGGACACCATCAAAACAGGACCGGGACACCATCACAACATGATTGGGTCACAATCAAAACATGATCGGGACACCATCAAAACATGACCGGGACACCAGCATCACATGACCCGGACGCCATCAAAACATGACCGGGACACCATCCGCCCACCAGCTCTGACGGTGACCCGACGGCGCCCGTCCGCCTATTAGTTTTGCAAGACCCCATAGCATGGCTATTGGGGAAATAGCTATATAACATAACGGTATAGTGCTATCATAGTATCATAGTTACAGCTTATACTTCTGAAAACTATGATACGATGTGCATATCGGAAGAGTCACTCCTCCCCACATGTACACGAGACTGGTAAAATACCATGTAGGTTTGGGGCTTGTGTCCCATGTCCATCCTCAAGGTTATGATCATCTCACTCTCTCAAAACTTCAATGAGGTTGTGGACGGGGATCTCCACCACTTCAAAACTCAAACGAAACTCAAACGAACAGGTAACTGGTCATGACATCCCAACGAGAGGGAGGTCGACTGATGAACCGCTGGAAGCAGGGGTACCAAAGGAAGAAAATCAGGCAAACCAACCTTTGAGACCTGAGGTACCTTTTGCCAGAAAACCTACAGTATAACAAAGGTTGCCCCTCTCTGGACATCTCCAACAAATCTATCACCGAAAAGCCTCGAGAAAAGCCTCTGTGCATCTGACTTTCCAACAAGGACCTCCCCATTCGGCGTCAAAACAGAAACCGACTGGTCACCGGCGTCGGTCCCGCCCTGATGGCCCCATCAGGCCCTCCTCCATGGGGCCATAGACATAAGCCACAGCCTCCGGTGTCGTTTCGAGTGGACCAGACAAGGAGGATGTCTAAGTAAGGCCAGGAGCTACGTTCGTAGCGTCCTTGCTGCTAGTAGTAGTACGGCCAGGAGCCCCTAGTAGCTTCTTGTTCCTAGTATATAGTAAGGCCACGAGCCCCTAGTAGCGTCTAAAACAGCAAAACTCGTGTTGACTCCACGCTTGCCCCTCTTAGGCCCTCTTGGGATGCCAAGAACTTCAGAAAGCTAGTAGCTACTGCACGAGCTACTGCTACAATAGCTACTGCTAGTAGCACGAACATGCGGGGTGCAATCAACAACGAACGACTCTACAACTCTCTTCCCACTCTCTTGCCCTGTCACATATAGAACAGAGTTCCGGGAGATCCATATTATCAATCATGCATCAGGAATGCACGACCCTGATTTAGTATATGTTGCTTCTTTCTTGCGAACCCTTACAGTATACCAAAAACCGGCGCCTAGGCTGACCCTTTCTTATCTTTCTTGAGAAACTTCCACATATGCCCTGTTCGCTCCTGACTTCCCTTCGACCCGCGCTGCCTTGGTACTACCCAGCTCGAAAACAGCGTAGCCATCCGCCTCGCGGCCACAGCCTCGCGATGTGGCAGGGCACACCACTCTGGGCAACGGTGCAAAGCTTTGGAAGACTAGCATAGGAACAAGAAGCTACTAGTAACAAAGGGAGCATTACTACTTGCAGCTAGAAGCTAAGCTAGTAGCTCCTGGCATTACTACTAGGAACAAGAAGCTAGTAGCATATTGTGACATAGGTCCTTTGGATGAGCTCACGCGATCGAATCGTGGTGCCTGGGCCAACACTGTTCGACCTTTCCCCCCCCGAGAAGATTGGTCAACACGGAATCGAACTAGTAACAAGTGCCACGCTAGTAGTAACAGGTGCCTTACTAGTAGTAACAATGTTTGCTATTAGAAACAATAAGCTACTAGTAAACGATTCCATAGGGAATCGCCCAGTTCTCGGGGTCTCTTTGATCCTTGGGAGTTCAGCTGCTCGAACAACGACTACCCACCCGCCTCCCACACAGCACTGGATCCCCCGGGGCTCGTTCACCCGGCGGCCATCAAAGCGAAAGCCTGGCATGCTCACTATGGAGCCAGCGTCGTACCGAGGTCGGGATTGGACTGGGTAAAGAGCCCTCTGAGATCCTGAAGACACTACTCCTTTATGGGTCTAGGACATGATTTTCAAGGAAGAAAGGCTGCAAAACCTCGATGCCATAGTGTTGCTTCGGATATGGTAGGCCCAGGACAGGACTACATGATAGACCTAATAGACCTACATGTATGTCTGCAAGAAGTCAGTGCCAGTTGTATTGGTCGCTCTTTGGTTCTTTAGTCACCAGAATCCTTGCAAGAATTCATATGATATTCTGAAATGCCAATCTGACAAGGCTCGCTGCAATCAACGTCTTCACCTTCAAGCCAGCACAAACCCACCGGAGCACTGAAATCTCCGAAGCACCTTCTGGTGTGATGACTTCCATCGCCATTGCGGCAAGCAGCAAGCAGAAGCTCTGTCCTCTTGTTGTCGTAGTTTGGTTGACGCTCAAAGGGTTCGTGCAGGACACTTGACGATGAACGCTCGAATGAACAGGGCTTTGAAGAACTCACCAGCTGGGGAGACATCGCTCAAAGTGGGTTGGCAGAGTCGGGATCAGATTAGGCAGGTCTTAAGGATTTTTATCTTAGACCTCATTTTTTGTGTAGTTTTTGAAGACCTGTTGTCCTCTTTGTTTCTTTGTGGGTCCAGGTCTCCAGGTCTCGGGACTTCTCGGTCTCAGGTCTCAGGTGTGGAGAGGTGACCCGTCGTACGTTTGGCTCCCTGGCTTGGACGTGATCTGTTTGCTGCGGATCTGCTTGTTTCGAACGAAGGGGATGGAGCTCTTCACATGACGTAGCTCAACTTCTGACCAAACTGTAGACTGTTGAACCGAGATGACAGCAAACATGCTTCATGCTTCAGCCTGTCTACCCTGCCACGGTGTGAATTGAATCCTTCCCCGATTTGACATTAAATGATGTACAGTAATTTATTGGCCATGGAGACCTTTGACCTCTGAAACTTGTGGCCGAAGTAAGCACGTCTGGGGTGACATTGAGCAACCATTACAGGGTCACCCCGGATTTCACGCCAGCATGATACACCCCTTTGCCCTTTGACCCACGTCTCACCTCAAGCATCGAACCAGAGTCACCAAACCAGGTGGGCTTCCCCAACCCAAATGCAGCAATCTTGCCCTTCCCAATGGTTAATCATCCTAGGTGTTCTTCGACGCGCGTGACTCGAATCTCATGCGGGTCGAGGCCCTCTTGGGACCAATAACAGGTGAAAGAAGCCGACTGTGTCGCGCAATGATGCCGGCAGCAAGCTCTCAAATATCAAGCATGATCTACCAACGAACATCAAAGAAATGCACTTCTCTACCAGAGCTAGCCTGACCGATGGCAGAGTGGAATCATGTAGTAGTTTGAGTTTGAGGCTTGACTATTTATGGCTGATTTGGTGCGATAAACCCGGCTGATTCGTTAGACTTTGATCTGGCCCTTCGTCTGAAGAAGGCCTTTCTGCAGGATCACTCACACTCAATCGGAGTATGTATGCTCTGTTTGGGGGTGAGTTCGAAGTTCGGTGAAGGTTCTGCTGAAGTCGACTAGCTCCAGTTTCTTGCCTACAACTCCTCTGGTGGAGTGACAACCTAAACGGAAAAGGAGAACCAGTCAAGACCAAAACAGGTGCCCAGTTGGATGCCCAGGGTACTCAGAGTGGATCCAAGGGTCCAAGACCCAACGATTTGAGAGCTGCGCACTCGCTCTCCGCCAACGACCGGACACGACTGGCAACTTGGCAGCGCCCCGGTCGAAAGCCGCAGCCAGGCGCGGGCGCAGCGGAGAGGTCACGAAAGACGGGATAGGCACAGAAGAGGCCCAATCGAAAGAGATGGGAAGTGGGATTGACGGTGGCACTCCATGCGAGCTATTGGCCAACACCTTCCCAAAGTCCTGTTCCATAGATAGTCACGCTATATTTCATCTTGCATTCCAAAGATGTCTCTATAAGCTACGCAAAACAACTTCAAAAGGTTAAGCAGCCACTAGCCTTCTTCGGGGATCTGTCAAGTGGCTGGTGAACGTCTTCAAATTAAAAACCCAAAGAATGGTTCACGGAAGAAATGGGAACCTCCACCCACCATGGTGGGAGTCTCTTTGACCCCCAAACCCTTTGTCTGACTTTTTGGAGCTCCTGGTGGCACCTTGGACAAACAAGATGTCTGGCTGAACACCTCCACATGAATCCACTAATCGACCTCCTCTTCCACAGATTCCGTTCGCAAGACTTGGAAATGCTGTTCCTTTAAGAACTACCTGGACTCCTTATCCACTGCAAAATTCAAGTATATACTCTCGAAAGCCTCAGCCCACCCACAGGTTGCTGTCGCCCTTCTCTCGCAACTTCTTCCAGAAGCCATGCGTCTCCTCAATCACCTCCGAGAAGTGTCGAACTGTGGGACCCTCATTGGTCATCCCATGAACAAGTTTCAGGCCCTCAACCCTGGCAGAGGATCTATTGGTCTATGGCTTTGGTTCCTGGAGCAAACCAACCAAGCAAACGCCTTTACAGCCGCTCAGGGTATTGTTTGGTCTACTTCAATACCAAGCTCTTGATCAATCATTATACACACGCGCACGTGCGTGCGCTCACATACAGACCTGATACACGCGCACACACCCTATCCTCAGTCAGTGTCCATGCGTCTTAGGAGTGGTGAGGTCCCCGATACTTTGTTTGGCTTCGCTCCTGCCTTGATGGCCTCTGGAGCATCCAGCGGCTGCTCGCCGAATCCGAAGCTGTTGAGCGGCTTCCCATCGGGCAACTTGTACCTCTCTCTTGGTGTGCAGGGCTCTCTGGTGGAACCAAATAAGAGTGAAACGTCTAGCCCCAACCAAGTACTACAAAGCCTTTGTAACAAATGACGAAACGTTCTAGTTGGGCTCAAGTCGGCAGGAGAATGGTCTCAATTCTGACAATGGAAAGGGTCCTTGTCATTGTGAATCTGTGGCGAAGCACAAGGTCTTGTACTGCATTGTTTCAGTCTGGTTTCAATTCCCACGTGTTCATCCCAATTGACTGTATACCATGCTAATAATGATTGATGGTTCGTATAGTGAACTTTTGGGCAGAAAACACTATGTAGATGCAAAGAGTTGTTCAAACTGCTCCTTTGCAAACACCACCAAAACAAACATATCACACCGTTTTCGTGCAATTCACACTCAGAATAAGTTGGTATCAAGTCAAAATGTTCAAGCATCTCTCATGCCGTGGACAGTCCAAGGTTGGATAAGTTGTGCCTAACCTGCCACAGACTCCTGTTAACCATAGTAGGAGCTCAGGCTCCAGAAAGCAACAGAACCGTGACCTGTACCAACCAAGCACTAACAAGGTCACGACGGCATCAGCGACGGTGGAGCTTTTGATGTGTTGGTCAAAGTTGGTTACGAAACCACGCGTTTAGAGCGTTTTGTTTGGAGAGGCTGGAAAAAAAACAGGCGTATTTTACGGAGGTTTGGGTGATGATTTCTTCCGTGCGGTGAACGATGAGTCCCCTTCCACCAACGAAGTTCGTGCTGAATTGCCCTACAAGCACCCAATGAGATTCATCGAGCTTGCAAAGTCAATTCACGATACTTTGTGGAAACAGTGAGTGTTTTAGTTAAGCCGAGATTCATATGTCAAACGGCTGAAAGCGCATGGAAGCAAATGCATATGTCACCATCAAGCTAGGGGAACCTAGTGGATTGTTGTGGGTGTCCCAAAAAATCAAGTCCTAGTCCTAATCTATATAACCCCCACCCCTCCAACCCGCAAATAACGAACGCCACCATTTGGCCCCCACCCGCGGCATTCACAACCCGAAACAACTTCGACACGACATAATGTTGTTGGCACTCACAAACTTTACCACTTGGCCCATCCACCCACGCACCCACCATTCACAACCCGAAGCAAACAACATTAGGTTGACGGCACTCACAAGAAACATCGCCACTTGGCTCCACCCCTTCACAACATGCGTGGGCACTCTCAAGCCCAGTCCCGGGCCAGCACGTGTATATGGGCAGGTTAAAAGTATGCCAGTTCCTGGCCACACTGGCCAAGTTTCACAATATTTCAAGGATGTAAAAACACTTGTAACCTTCATGGAAAAATGATGGGCAGGCACAAGCTCCAGAATCTAATACTTGCTTATTAAGTGCGTAACCCAGCAGCATGAGTGTAGAATGAGAAGCTGTGGAGGTGAAAGAGTTTTAGTGTTTGCCCCAAGTGCGGCACCGCGTTTTCTTGTATGATGGCAGTGTGGAAAGCAGTTGTTATGAGTTGACAAGCAGGCAAGGCTTTGTAGACTTATGTAGGTCCAGCTCACGCCTTAGGAGTCTCCAATGCAGTCATAGCATAATTTCTTGAGAACTAACCAGCTTGCGAGCTATTAACAACATCATACAACATCTATACTTCCGGCAGCACCCACAACAAATGTCACCACTTGGCCCAGCACCCTACTCACCCACCAGCAACTTCCCCGAAGCAACATTGTGTCGTTGTCACCGACAACAAACGTCACCACCAGGCATGATGCAGCAATATCGAATCTATCGGATGAAGAGTAAAAACAGTGAAAACCATGCTAAAAGTTCACAGTCGATAACGCGCCGTGAGCACAAACAACATTGCACAATACAACTTTACATATCTTTACATCTACCACTCCCAACCAAACCCCTCCTATCATCCGGATTTCTCACCGCACGAACACCGAACAACGCAACGACTGGGTGTCCCGCACCAACGGAACCACTCGCGGATCCCGGAGATATACCCCGGTAGCTTGGTTTCCACATCCTTCAAGGAAGACCTGGGCGGGCAGTCCTCGTTTTTGAAGTTCTTAAGCCGGTTCAAGCTGATTCGGTGAACTAGATCGCCCTCAAAGAACTAACTGTTGTTGCGGGAATGGTTCATGGCAGGGGTCTTGAGAAGAACATTTGATCAGTAGGCTGTCCGGTCGGCTCAGCATGTCAGGTCCTGTAGACCCGGGGGAAAGAAACTCACAGAAATATGGACCCCGACCTTCCGCTTGGGCCTCCTGGAACCATTGCTCTTGCCATGCTGCCGAGCTGCAGCTCGGCGGCCATGGGGTCATCGGTCGCGATGGCTAGGATCTTCCAGTCCTGCGAGGATGCCCCCTCAGTGCTGAGGACTCATCCTATTCAACATAGTTGTGCTATGTTGTGATCTCGCGCAGCACCTGGTGGGCCATTGGCAGACAGAACTTTTTGATTGGTTCTTGCAGTTCTGAAGGCAGGAGGCAAGAGCCCTCATCTATCAGTCGATTGCCCGCCTCTATAATATATACAATATATAGTATATATAATATAGTATAGTATCATATAATATATTGTAATAACATATAACATCATATAATGTAAAATAACACAATATAATAGAATACAATAATATATATATATTACAGATGTCCTTTCCCTTACTTACAACCTCCACCGTATTCCACCCACTGCCCCGACCAGCTCGCCATCATCGATCATGGCCAGGGCCCCGAGCACCTGTAGCATGACCCACTTGCAGACTCCAGGGCTTGTAGACTCCAGGCATTTCAAGCAACAGTTAGCAAGGGAAATCATGCCCAGGCAAGAAGCCCAACCCCTTGCTTCCGAAGATACGGCCAGGCCCCCAACAAGTTGGTACACCTAAGTAAACCTTCAAACCTTCTGCTTCCGCTTTGTTAGACCCAAATGGAGGACGAAAACCGGTGACCGAAAGACGAGCCGATTTCATTGGAGGAGACCACAGACGTGGTGGAAGGTGTTCCGTCCAGCGGGGCCCGAAGGCTCTGCTTCCCGCCTTCACCTTGACAATCTCACCTTGCTCATGCGCTCGAGAGCCGATCTCCACCTAAAAGGCGATGATAGGGTAATTATTAATGCATTTGTATGAAAAATAGAGGTTATCTGTATAGATACAAACCCACATTCAGAGCATCAAAGTCTATATCATCCGTCTGCAAGCAGCTTCAGCCAGTTCTGCAAATGCTTGGACAAAAGCATGGATCGCCTTGATTCTCAAACAAGGATTCCCTTGATGCAAAAAAGTTCTTTGGATCCGCTGAAACGATGATTCCGCTTGATGAGCTGATCTGCTCAGCCAAGCCACCACATCTACCGGATCATTGTCACCCTTGACCTTGAGCTCAGGATGTTCTGCTTGGGGATCCTGGAGATCTGCAGCTCGTCGCTCTCAACGACTGATTCACCTATTCCACTGCTGAGCCTAAGGCCTAAGCTGTTTCAAACCAAGTTCTCCGTGCTCTGTTCATCTACTTGTCAGAGTGAGGTAAGCTGTAGACAGAAAGACCCAAAGTAGTAAAGTTAGTTAGCAGGTCATCGGACGGCCCACCCAGCTCATGCTTGAAGCAACAGAATTGGCGTGACTTCCAGCCGTCAAAGCCCTGAAGAAATATATAATGGTTGAAGTGCAAAACAACTTCAGATTCTCTGACAGCACCAGAATGATCTGATCCAGAGAAGTCGGCGGACGCCGGCCCTCGCCTCCCAGGTCTGGGGTAGGTAGCCATAGTTCCAATAGATGGGGCCTGGACGGAAGTTTAGTATACAGGTCAAACATGCCCAGCCACTGGAAAATTAGCAGCACTTCGTTCATCTTCAACAGTCTCTTTTAGCATGGGAATTGTCGTTCAACAAAACACGCTGCACAAAAAGGTCCCCCTTTCAACAACATATGTTTCATCTGGACCTTTCAATTCCGGAGCGGCCGCTCTTCCTGGCAGGATTGGAAGCTGAGGATCGACGTTCAGCTTGCCAATCGACTTCTCCCGTTGATTGGGTCCTTTTGCCCCAAAAAAAGGGCGATCCAGGACGTTCAGCCCCGTCCACACACCGAAACCCTCCGGTTCTCTGCAAGCGGAGGGCACGCTTGAGCTCCATGCATGTTCGTATGACACACTCCTTGGTGGACTTCGACTTCCATGACCACTACAAACACTCCGACAGCATGGGTATCAGCGTGGTATCGCGTGCAGTTCAGCACCTTCGCCCAGCGTCAGGTTCATCCAAAAAAACTGCCAGTTCTGCTTGCCAAAAACGGCCCACTTAGAGTTGTCATGTGTCCCAGACGTTCAACAAGGCAACTACTGTGGATCTTGTTCATTTAATGTCAGAATAGGTCAAAGACGGCGTGCCCCGGATTCCTGCGCGGAGCTGGAACATCCCAGGAGAGGATTCACTGGATTCTGCATGCAGTTCTGACAATCCTGTTGACCTTCGACGACATCTCGAAGGCGGACGCCCCGCGCCGTGATACTCTCGTAGCTTTCCTTTCCTGGGGCGCGAGCTGCGTGGTTGAGCGCCCGCCCGGCTACTGTTTAATAAGTTGAGACGGCAACTCTGCTTGGCGCTACAAGGAGCCATGCATTGTTTTGTGGAAGAGAATGCCCCTGGTTGCTCCTCAGAAAACGAAAATGGAAATAATCTGGGCGGAGTCTTTGTGCGCATGAAGCAGAGATCGGTCACATATTTTGTTCTGGTCACCCTGGTCCTAGAAAAAGCAGAACTGCCAAGCCTTTCTGTGCCTGCATTCACATCAGCCCCTTTCCATCCTTGCCGAGCATCTTGGTGTCTTGAGCAATGGGGTTCATGGATTCCTGCATGCACAACAAAACACAAAGCTCCCCTTTTTCAAGAGTGTCTCACAACCAATCTCTATTACCTGCTGGCCAGTAAGCAAAGAATCGAGCATCTTCCTCACCCCTTCCAAGCAAGGTGGGGAGTCCTGAGTGACAACTCCTTCCACTTCAATCACATGATCTGACCCTAATCCCTCAATCCAACTCACAGACCTTGGTGGCAATCTCCATCTTGGGCTTTGTGTTCTTTGGGATCTCAGTAACCATGAAGTACTCGCCCTCGACCTGTGTTCGGGCATCGGGCTGGCCATCTGCAAGAAGAGGGCATCTTCATTGAGCCGGTTCTCATCTATCTGCAGCTCTTCAACAGGATTCCAAACCAACCCGCAGCGCTATCAACATGTTTGTCTGGCGCTACCTGAACGTTGATGCCTTTCCCACAAATCAAACGAGAAAAAGGTGCTAAATCGATCGAAAAATCAAATCAGTTCGAGTAGAACCCGAACTTGCTCTAGAAACCGTTCAAGTCTTCCAGTTCTTTGCGCCTCCATCGAGACACCCACGCTTTGGAATGTTTGACTCGTGGCCTCGGAGCTCAAGGGCAAGTCATGCCATGGAGAGATCTCCTGGTCCTTGGCGAAGAAGTAGCGACGATAGCTTTCGCTCCCTTCCTCAGAGCTGAGAGCGGTGTGGTTCTTTCGTAATGATCGCCTGGTGCAATTCACCTAATACACACATTTGCCTCTTGACTATTCTGAAGCTCGACAATTGCAACTGCCTCCGCACCGGGCACCGCAGGGGCACCACCGGGGCACCGCGCCTTGCCCCGGACCTCCGTGGTGACCTCCGAGACGGCTACGCTACACAGCGGCAGCCCACGCCTGAGGGTGCGTGTCGCCCAGCATCCACGCCGCACGCTCCGTGGGATTTCACATCTTCCAGGGAGGGAAGGAGTGTGAAATGTCTTCTTCCGAAAAGTACTAGTACTGGCAGTTGCCAAAGCAATGGCTTACAGATCCTGAGTCATCTTCTTCTCCGACCTGCTTGCAGTGGCTATGTCCAGAAGGAGAAAGCCCCGTCAAACCTCATGCCGCCTTTCAAGTTTCACCAGCAGAATCCAGTGTAATCTGCACTGGGATTTGTGCCGATCTTGAATTAACATAACAGTTGAAACCCCTTTGCACTGTGCCTTCAAAATTTCACAATTCCCCCTCTATTTCGTCCCGACATATTCTGAACATCACTATGTTTCTGAAGTTTGGGGCAAAAATGTATAATTAATTTGTTTCCTGGTTTACCCCAGGAATCCCTCTGTGAGCCACTTGCAGCTTCGCCCTGTTCTGGCGGTCGTTTCGTTGTGTCGTTTCCGAAGGTCTTCCCACCTTGAAGGCAATCGCCCAATGCCAGCGAAGCACCTTCGAGTGATCACAGATCACAGATCGATCCTCCAATCTAATAGCGATGGCCTCCACCCTAGTAGCGATGGCCTCCACCCCACCCCCTTTTTGTGGGGGCATCAACCAACAGCTTTGACCTTTTGGGTGTGTTTCCATCGAGAAACGACTCAGACCTGTTAGCATGATGGCTGGGATGCGTCTTGCAGCTTTGAGATTCTCACCACGAGCTCAGCTGCCCAAGGAGGATCGCAAAAAGCCCCAAGGGCAGCATGGCGAGCGAACGTCGCTCCATTGCCATGGGGAGCGTGGGAAAAAATGCGGCCTGGCTTCGCCAAATGCCAGAGAAATTCATCGTGTCATACTCACAGCATCCCTGGCTGGTCCCAACTGATCAAATCCGTCTGCCAAATGTCCTACATGGCTCCATGACCTGAAAAAGTGAGTTTGGCGAGGTGCATCCCATGCAACACTGATCGAGATCAAATGCATGGGGCTGGCCGTGACCCTCAGTCTCTGGTCGACTGCCGATCTTGCACAATAAGCGACTGCAGGGGGCTTGAGCAAATCACCAGAGGCACTGAGTGGAGAGTGTGGGACGAAATTCGAGGTGCTTGAGACATATGGACCAAACAAATTGCAAAACCAAACCAGTTCTACAACTTGATTCTTCAAATCCGTGAATATGTTCCAAAATGTTCCAAAACACTGGCACCTTTGAACCCTGTCCTCACTACCTCACCACCCTTACAATCAATCTCAAGCATGGGTTTGAAGGTGGCTGTCTCCAAACATTTCAAGAGTGAAAGTGACCAGGTCAAGAAGCCGTTCATCCCCATCCACAGAATTCAGCACGCTACTTGCCAAGCTGAGCATATTGCTTTGAGCTCCCAAACCAACCAGTAGACAAGCCGTGGTGACCGATCTTTCGCACAGCAGAAGCCAGATCTTGGCGGCGGCATCTCCAAGCTCTGAACCCGCACCAAACGTGAGGCAACTGAGCATTGAACTAGGAGCGATCGGACGCTAGTAGTAGCTCCTGGCCTTACTACTAGTAACAAGAAGCTACTAGTAGCAAAGGGCCTTTCTACTAGGAGCAAGGACGCTACTAAGCCGTGGAGATTAGTCGTGGGTTGCTTTGTGGCTTCATCCGTCCGGACTGCTTCCCCTTCTAAAGCTAAGTTTTGTCTCAGGCAGACTTGGCATGGTCTTTTCCTTAAATTTATGGAACTCTCTCAAATCACCACCTTTAGATGAAGATGCCTGGTTGCAGCCGACAGGTATGGGAGACATGTCCGATGTTTACAACCAGGGATCCATATCTTTGCATTCGTGCACAAACTCATCAATTGCTGATATATACATGTTTGAAAGAATCAGAATGAGGGTCTCTTAGGCTATGGAGGCCCTAAACATGAGATATTCTTGCTGCTTGAACTTGCATGAGGTCATTCATCAAATCAACACACTATCCACCTAATGCATCAGAGCATGGACTGCTTTAGCGAATTCCTAGCCCCAATGGGCCGAGGGAAGATCTCCAAGACAGAAACAAAGACAGCGGATTTGAGGTAACCAGCCACCCAGGATTTCAAGCTGTGCTACCAAGGGTCAACCGTCTGAAACGACTTGAGCACTGCTACAGCCCGACCAATGGGTTTTGGTAATATTCCTTCTTCCCGGGGACCTGGGAAGTGTCCCAATAACTATATAAGCAAAAATAAATAACATATGATTAAACATGCAATATGACGCAAGAAGCTAAAACTGTGGTGCAGGTCCAGATTTTGAGCCACCAGAAAAGAGAACTCTGGGAGATTTGGCCGAACTTGCACGACAAGCTACTAGGAACAACAAGCTACTAGGAACAAGTGCATCGCTTCTAGTAACAAGTGCCTTACTAGTAGTAACAAGGTTCGCTATTAGAAACAAATTAGAATTAAACTAAATTGATTTCACGGTTTCATGTTTCACATCCTGGATGGCTCTCGACCGCAGTCAAGCTGCACACCGCTGTTCCTGCTTGGACATAAATGCCTTCCCCACTAGAATGGAGGTGACACGACGGAGGATACCGAACAAAGAAGGAGACGCAGTCCAAGGCACGAACGCAGCGCCTGGCAAGTGCCTAAACGAATGGATTTGTGCGACCAGCTTCGATTTCTAAACCTGTTTTGGAGCAGTCAAACTGAACCCTCCCATCCTGCACTTCCAGAGAAAATGTCAGCCAGACAAGCACTCTCGAGTTCAATTTCAGGATGTTTGAGGTATGTAGCCAGGCCGTTTCACGCGGAATCTCTGATGATTAAAGTTTGTATGGCGTGTGTGGGCTCAAATACAGGTTCAAAAGGAATGTTAAATGCAACACTGGCCAATACCCACTGGCAGTAAGCAAAGCAACAAAGAAACCAGCAGGCTAATCAATCACGGTTGACTCAGATGATATCTTCAAAGGGTTTTGCTACCTGGCTGTACCAATTTGGCTGAGTGTGCTCATCTTTTTGGGCCAACCTTTGCTTCTTCCTCTTGCTCCTCAGCTTTCTCTCGCTGGGGAAGTGGCAGAAACGGAAAGGGCAGAAGCCCTTGCTTCTGCCGCCTTTGGCGGCAAATCCCATCATCCTGCAGCTGTTGGACAACAGGTTCCCAAGACAGTCCGCTGAACATCGATTGGGGCAAAACAGGTAGAAGATGGTAGAAGGTAGCCCTGTGGTTGATTTTGCGAAAGGCAAAGAAACTCAGGGCCGGACCCAGAAACAAGCACGCAATACAAGGACTGACCAATGGCTGTTTTTCCTACTTCCTTCCAGTGAGGATAAAATTGAAAGCAAAACCGTGACTCCGTGCCGTGCAGTCCTCCACTTCCCGGATCAACAGGTCGTTTTCGAACTCTGAGACGGTGCCACGGTCACCGTGGAAGTCATAGACCCGGCCGCCCCGCAACCAGAACATGGGTGGCTCATCTAGTTGGCTGGGTCGCTCTTTGACCTTCCAGGCTTCCTGGGTCACCATGACCACGTTCACCACGCTGCTCTTCAACCGAGTGGCGTGCTTGGCCTAGACAGCCGTGTGGCTCGGGGACCGTTTTGGGCTAGTCCAAATAGAAAAGTCTACCCAAGGCTACTAGGAACAAAGGGCATCGCTAGTAGGAGCAAGGACGCTACTAGTAGGTCGTGGCCTTACTACCAGTAACAAGAAGCTACTAGTACCCAAGGCTCCCTGGCAACACAGGGCAGTCACATATGATTCCAGAATCCAAACAATATCTAGTCGCATGAGTTGCACATGTTCACTCGAAAACACAAACTGATCGGTCACAGCCAACTCTTGGCTGCAAGGTAACTGTGGGTTCCGGAAACAGCTTTGGGAGGTTGCACTGAAAATAAGCAGGGCTCAGCTCATTTCTCATCCATTTCAAAACAGCATGAAAGAATTCAATCTGGAACACTGGCTCCTCCTACCATAGGCATGTTATCAACTTTGGATGGTGATTTTGTCAGGATGTCGTGTTGACTCAGTATGCACTTTGTTGCACTGAAATGGTGAAAAAAACAAACTGATAGTCACGGCAAAGTGGTTTTGTTGTGTCGAAAACTTAATGTCAAAATGTTAATCAAAACCTCCTAAAACAATGTCTGCAAAACGATCAAAATCAAAATGAATGTATAAGAAAGTTAAAAAATAGAAGGAAATCTAGAGGACATCACTTGGGTACCTCAGGATAGGTATATACTATCTGAAAGGTTCCTGGATTGGGCGGGGGGTGGGGGGACTTTCAATCAACAGTCAACATTAGTCAACCACCAACCAAAAATGAAAATTGCAAAACATGTCACCGTCACATGAACCCTCGTCCAAACAAAGGGCACGAATCGCAGGGCGACGCGATTCGCCGACGCTGTGTGCAGCTTCCATGCACCTCGCCAAGTCCGTAGAAGTCTGCCAAGGCCTTCGCCATCCTTCGTAGCAATTCGGCCACGTCGCGATCTCTGTTGGAGCTCTCGTCCTCCTCGTCCTCAGAGCCACTCTCATCCCCGAGAAGCCGCTCACTCCTGGAGAAGGTAGAAAGAGCTGGACACAAAGGCATCGCCAGCTGCGGCTGCGACTGCTGCTGCTTGATTCTTTTGATGGTTCTTCACTAGTTCTCCTACCTTATATACTGGTGAAAGCTGAGACCGAATTCTGTGATGGCCGCGCTCAAAGAATTTTCTGAGAGGTGCCCCTGTCTTCAGACCATTGCCAAGTTTCAAGTACACCATGCCGTTGATACAATGTTTTAGGAGCCTTTCCCACCAAGCGCACTCCTTGCACTCACTAATGCCAGGTCCGAGGAGACACTTGGCCAAGCACCAAAGGCATCTTCGTCCAAACCTGGAAAAGGCAACAAGCTGGATATTGACTTCATAGGCGATCTGCAGTGTCGGTTCCCAACACTGGTGACCCAAAACCTTCTTTTTCCCTTGCTACCAGCACCAGTCAGCTTTGCGATAGCTGGAATTTGGGGTGATGATTCACCCGTTTGGCTCCCTTGAGCAGTTTTTAGCGACTGATTCCCGGAGGACTCTTCAGGATCACCCCAAAAGCCCATCGAAGGATGCCGCCCAGGATGCATTAGTAACAATGTTCGCTACTAGGGGCTCCTGGCATCGCTACTAGGAGCGATCGGACGCTATTAGGGGCTCCTGGCCGTACTACTAGTCAGGATTGAGTGGTCCAGTGAGCCCCCTGATTCCTCTCCATCGTCCGTCGCGAGCCTTCGACCGTCTGTCGCGAGGTCGACAGCCCCCGCCGCCAGCGCGCATGGCGTGGGACCGCCCGGTCCGGGGCTGAGCGGGTCTCAGGGCTGCGGGCATAGCGGTAACCTCAGCGGGTCCATGTTGACTGGCGACCGACTGACGAGGCAATGAAATCAAGGTATGTTCTGCCAACAGGATTTTTCAGTCCCATCTGCAGGTGCAAACTGTGTCCAAACTGCCCCCAAAAGACCACCAAAAGCCGTAAGACAGAAATTTCGTAAATTGAAGCAAAATCTTCTCAAAAAAGATCAAGAACGTCTCACATCAAAGACCTCCCCACTCGAATCCGCAGAAGCATCATCTTCGCTGCAGGACCATTCCTCCTGCCACTTCCAAAGACTGAATTGGAAGCGTTGAGTGTTTCGAGTCCTTTGAAACCGTCCATCTGCCTATCATGATCATGTGGGAAGGGTCCAATATAAGTGAAAAACAAACTGGACTCTTATTGGCTCTTGGCTTCTGCAACTCAACAAACATCACTTTGTGTGGCACTCTGTCCTCAAAGGTAGACGTCTCCGCAGCTGGAGATGGCACGGACATTGCGGCCTGCCCACTCACCTGCAATCGAAGCGGCGGTTTCAGCTTAGTCAGAAAGCCTTACCGCTTAGTCAGCGACAGTCTCCATGTTGAAGATTTCTCTTCATCCGCGACCGCGAGGTTTCGCGCCCATCCACGAAGCCTGTAAGAAGTGTCGGAGGCCGGCCTAAGTGTCTCTGGACAGCAAATCTATTACTGTACAAAGTATCAAAAGGAGTGGTCCTATTCATGTTCGGTGGAAGCACTGCTACCCTTTCTCACCAGTCACAGGACTTGAACGATAGACATTGAAAGCTCCTCTAAAAAGTTTTGGTGTGAAGACACACGCTGTGCGTCAAGAAACGCCAAACCACAAACACCGCTCTGACAGGGCGGGCTCGAGTTAGGAAAAGGGCGCGCGGTGCGGCGGTTCATTCCGCCCGTTCGATCGACCTCGTTCGATCACTTTTTCCACTTGGTTGCTGACTTCGTTCGCAGCTACCTGATCTTCATATTGGTAGCGGAGCCCGGTCGCCCCGGGCTCCCTGCCGAGGACTCCGCGAGAACGACGAGAAGGCTCAGGATAAGCCCTACGTCAAGGTCGGATCAAAGAGCTCTATCTTCCTGTGTTTGTCTTGTTCTGGTCCTCCTCCTCGGCTATTTCATCACCCCTGCCAACCAGAAAGACATTGAGGAGCCCTTTGATCCAATGCCACCGACATCGAAGAAGACGACGCAGGCCACTGGCTCCGACAGTCGAGAAGGCACGACCTTCACCGACCTTCGGGACAACTATGTTCCTACGTTCAGCGGTCAACCCGCTGACTACCGTGAGTGGCGCCAAAGAATCCACCTTTACCAGAGAAAGATGGCCCTCACCAAGAGACAGAGTGAAGCAGTGCTCAACATTGTTGGGTCGTTCACTGGCGTGACCTGGCGCCTTTTCCAGGAATGGAGCATTGAAGAGCTTGAGGCCGATGGTGCATTTGATCGCATCATCAAGACCCTGGATTCCAACTTCGCTTACGATGCCAGAGTCCAGCTCCCGACCGACTTCGAGGGTTACTTCAACCTCCTGCAGCGCTCAGGTGGACAGACGCTGCTGCTCTATGTCACAGAGCATGAGGAGGCCTACCGGAAACTACAACAACACAAGGTGGAGCTGCCCTCTTCGGTTCAGGGATGGCATCTGTTGCGAAGGGCCTCACTCTCCCGAGAACAGCGCCAGATGATCACATTGAAGGCGCCGAGCCTCGAGAAGCAAGCTGTCATCGAGGCCATGTACCTCATCTTGGGCCAAGACTACAAGGGTGGTGGCTGGAATGTGGAGCGCAACCGAAGGTTCAACCATTCCTCATGGCGATCCCAGCGTGCCTATGCGGCCGAGGACTATGACTACGACGACGAAGGCTACTGGGATGACACCGGCTATTTTGAAGCCGAGGAACAATGGCCTGAGGATCCTGTCACCGACCTGGCCTATGAGGACCCAGAAGAATTCGATCAAGATGCAGGTTACTTCGGTGAAGAGCCCTGGCCTGACAACACCAATGATGACAACTATGATCCGCAAGGCATGGCGGAAGCTTATGACCAGGCCTTTGCCTCCTACACGGACGCACGAAAGAGGTTCCAGGATCTCAAGATGGCTCGTGGCTATTTGCCCATTGTCGCATTGACAGATGGTCAACAGCAGCACTCATCACCGACCACATCACCTACAGCCTCGACCTCATCTTGGCGAACCAAAGGAAAGGGGAAAGGAGGAAAAGCTGGAAAGTCAAAGACCACGATCCGGTACCCTCCTCAAGGTGCCGGCAAGTTCGACCCCAAGGGCAGGGCCAAGGCAAATCTCACATGCCTTCGATGTGGACAACCAGGTCATTGGGCCGCCAACTGTCCTCAAGGCAGTACCTCACCGACGGCTCGCTCCAGTGTGAAGCGCCCAGCAACGACAACCGAAGGCATGGCTCACTCCGACGAGACTGCACTCCTCATCTTTCAGGACGACCAAGGGCGAGAACGTCCAGACTGCGTGATGCTCGATCCTGGTGCCAGTGCTTTCCTGGCCGGTTATGGACCCTTCCAGCGACTCCTTGAGCATTACCAGGACATCGGCTACCCCGTGGACGCCATCAAGATGACGAAGGGTCGCCGACGCTTCCAGTTCGGAGGCGATGCATCGCTCTGGTCGGAATGGAGCGCTCACATCCCTGTGTTCGTGGATGGCAAGTTCGGAACGATCGAGCTCTTCCTGCTGCCGGGCAACACACCCATGCTCTGCGGCAGGCCCATCATTGAGGCCCTCGGAATGTCCATGGACTTCGCCCAGAAACGTCTGAGGATTGGCAGCAGCCCTTGGCAACAGGCCACACTTGGCCGACAAGGCGAGTATCTCTGGCCCATCACTCAAGAGCACGACCTGATGGACTACAACCCCTCAAGGCCAGACTTCGAACTTCGCACCAATGAGCCCGATGTTCATCAGACAGATGGCTACATTCTCCCCGACTTCAAGAAGGCAGAGAAGGGCTTCGCAAGCTATGAAGGACAGAAGGAGATCGTCTCTGTTCCGGGACTCAGCCATCTGAAGAAGTATGACCTCAAGACCATGGACAATCAGCTGGTCACTCACATTGGATCACTGAATGCCTTCATCACCCAGGAAATTCATCGACCGCCACGACCCCGTGTTCTCTGGGAGATCTACTGTGGCAAGGGCAGAACTTCGATCATTGCCGAGACCCTGGGAATGGAAACTCGACAGTTCAGTCTTGAGACCGGATGGAACTTCGAGCTTCTTGCACACCAACAGCAGCTCCTCGACCTTGTCGTGATGAGATCCTCCTGGCACCCGAGTGCAAGCTATGGTCGAAGATGCAGTCCTTGGGCCGACGGACACCAGCGCAGAAGGAGGCCCTAATGGCCGCAAGACATCATCACCATGATCGGCACCTCAACTTCACGAAGAAAGTCTACCTGAAGCAGGTCTATGGTGGGAGACATGCCACCATCGAACAGCCCAAGGAAGCACTGTCATGGCAGACGACTGCACTCCGGGACTTGCCCGGACGCATCACCGACTTCTCTCAACGCCGCTATGGAGCTCAGTGCCTTGACGCAGACGATGTCTGGAAACCCGTCCTCAAGAACACCCGGCTCCTGACCACCAAGAAGGCCGTTCAAGAAGCACTCTGCTTGCAGTGTCAACGTGATCATGAACACTGCCACCTCGCTGTGCGTGGGCTATGGCGTGAGGACGCGCTACATGGAAGACTACCAGCCCGGCTTGGCTGCCACTTTGGCAGCAGCACTGAGCATCGATGAGCCACCTCTGCACTGGGAGACAGCCAACGCGGCCAACGAAGAGAAGAGCGTCATGAGCTCACTCATCAAGCTCAAGGCCAACACCAGGCAAGATGCAATCCGCATCGTCCAACGGCTTCACAGAAACCTTGGTCACCCATCCGCTGAAGCCCTGAGTGAACTCCTAGCTGCAAGAGGAGCATCAGAAGGAATCGTTGAGGCCGCAAGAGGGTACACATGTTTGGCATGCGCCAAGTACAAGAAGCCAGCTCAAGCCGCGCCTGCATCTATGCCCACCTCTGACCAGTTCAACGATGCAGTACAAGCGGATGTGCTCTGGATCAAGCTCGGCTCCATCAAGTATGCCATCATGTCCATGGTCGATGTGGCCACAAGATACACTGCAGCATACCTCCTTCGCTCCGAAGCTTCAGAGGAGTACATCAAGGCCATCGAACGGATGTGGATCTCTCATTTTGGAGCACCCAACAAGCTGGTCACCGACTCTGGCCGTCCTTGGCTTGGACACACCATGGACTCCTGGACCTCCTCACACAACATCGACCACGTCGTGGCCCCAGGAGAGGCTCATGAGAGGCTGGCCATCGTGGAGCGGAGACATGCAATGATCCGCCGGGCAGTTGAGATCTACATGGATGATCTTCAGCTCACCACTGCTGCTGGCATCAAAGAAGGCCTCACCTACATCGTGCCTCAGCTGAATGCTACTGCATCAGTAGCCGGCTTCAGCCCATCTCAATGGGTTCTTGGCTTCCAGCCTCAGCTCTCAGGAGATCTCCTTTCAGACTCCTTTCAACCCGTGCACTTTGGCGGTCATCCCAACTTTGAAGAGCTCCTGACCAAACGTCATGCCGCCAGAAAAGCACTCCTGGAAGCCGACACCGACAGACGTCTTCGTCGAGCTCTGGGCATGAAGTACAAGGGCATCAACACCGAGTACCAACTCGGACAGAAGGTATGGTTTTGGAGGGACGCCAAGCAGACCGATCTGGTCAAAATCCGATGGCTGGGACCAGCCCACGTGGTCATGAAAGAGTTCAAGGAACCCAACCGTCCCGACAGCCAGGTTTCAGTGTATTGGCTGACCTTCAAGTCGCAGCTCATCCGCTGTGCGCCACACCATGTGCGACCAGATGTCAAGAACATCGCACATTCCCTGGAGGACACCCAGGAAGCTCTCAACCAGATCCGCCAACTGAAGTCTCGAGGTGTGTCCCGATACTATGACCTCCACAAGCTCAACCGTAGGAACCTGGTGGATGTGGAAGAGGATGAACATGGTGAAGGCGAGCACCTGGACTCAGAGTCCGAGCATGAGATGGCACCTCCCAGAAGGCGCGCACGCCTGACCGTCGAGCCCTCAACAGCGCCGAGCACAGGACCAATGGCACTTGAGGCACCCGAGGCACCAGCGGCACCAAGTGATACTCCAGCCCCTAACGGGGACCCAGGAGTACCAGGCACCTCCGACTATGAGCCCACCGAACCGGGCAACGAGCCTGTTACCGAACCTGCAGGTATTCCAATTGGAAGTGATGCCTCACTGGCCGAACCCAGTGAAGAGCCTCCAGTGCCATCGGCGCGACCAACACCAACACCGACTCGAAAGGCTGCTACCAGACCAGCTTTGGATCCAGCAACGGCATCACTCTATGAGCCAGCAGGTCCAGAGACCTTTCAGCAACAGCGACTTCGACTGAACAGGCAGGAAACACTCAGTTTCGCACCCTGGCGGAATCGGCGTGACCCGCCGGTAGGACCTTATCCAGCACAAGCACCAGCAACAGCCAACACAAGCACAGCCGACAGGCCCAGCGAAGGCACGGCCCTGGACCACGGCTTCACGGTTAGTGACATTGATGTGTCACAGCTGCCTCAAGGATGGCGCATGGATGAAGAAGGCTACTTGAGCCTGACCGACCGAGTCTCCGACTACTGGGAAGTCAAGGCCGGATGCTTAGTGAGACACCACCGGTGCCCCGTCGAGGCCGCATGAACATCACCTCGCTGCCAAAGGACTGTCCTGTCCCACTTGAAGCCTTGGACCGCATCAAGGTCACCATGGTTCACCAACAACATGGCAAAAGCCGGCTTCACACAGATGATGGCACAGACAGCAGCCCACCTCCAGACACACAACATGCATGGACGGGCTGCACCATCTTCCAGTTGACCGGCGAGACCAGAAAAGAACTGGCCATGTATTCGAGCCAGCACCATGCACACACCAGCGCCAAGCAGGAAGCAAAGAGCCAAAAGCTGGCCAGAGCCAAGAAGTTCAAGAAAGAGAAGAATGGGGTGAACGAAAGAACCTTGGGCCCTGATGAACGTGCACTCTTCAAGGAAGCCAAGGTGAAGGAGCTCAAATCCTTCTTCGACCATGGCGTCTGGGAGTTCCAGCGCAAGGATGAAGCAGATGAGGCTCGCACTCTCACTGCTCGCATGATCCTGAAATGGTCAAAACACCCCGATGGAAGCCCAAGAGCTAAAGCCAGGCTCATCGTGAGGGGCTACAATGACCCCGACGCCTTGGCAGGACAAGTGGCCACTTCCAGCCCAACAACCACACGACTCAGCCGCAGCTTCATTCTTTCATTGGCTGCAAACATGTCCTGGAGCACCTGGACGGCTGACGTATCCACCGCCTTTCTCCAAGGCAGACCTCAGAGCCGCAAGCTGTGGGTCAAGCTGCCAGCAGAAAGCTTGCAACTTCTCGGAGCCGATGAGGACACCAGAATGTTGCTTCTAAAGCCCTGCTACGGCCAGATAGACGCCCCTAGAGGTTGGTATCTAGAGGCTGTCGACCGCCTCCTCCGTGCAGGCCTACGTCAACATCCACTGGACCCTTGCTGCTTCCTGGTCTATGAAACAGACAGCTCAAGCTATGACACCGATGATCCAATTCACCAGGAAGTCAGCAGCCTTGGAGATGACAAGCTAGTTGGCATGGTCATCACGCACGTCGACGACATGCTTGGAAGTGGCTGCCCCAAGTCTCCACGCTACCAGGAGGTGATCCAACACCTCAAAGAGAACTTCTCGTTCAGAGAGTGGAAGCAAGACCTGCCCAAGCTCGAGTACTGCGGATGCGAGATCGCCAGCACTCCTGAAGGAGGCCGCAAGCTCAACCAAGAGCAGTATATGGGCAAGATCAGTCCGATCACCTTCAACAAGAACAGGCCCATGAGCGAGAACGTCAATGAACGTGAGATCACACAGATCAGAGGTCTTCTGGGATCAGTACAGTGGCCCGCGGTGCAATCATCACCACACCTTCAGTGCACCGTCTCCATGATCTCAGGTCAAGTCAACAAGGCCACAGTTCAGACTCTGCACGAGTGCAATCGTCTCCTGCGCTTCTGCAAAGACAACAAGGATGTCGGGCTCACCTACAACTTCATCGGAAGGCCCGAAGAGCTGCAGCTGATCACCTTCTTCGATGCCGGCTTCACTGCCAGGCCTGACGGGAATTCACAAGGAGGATACGTCACCATGCTCATCAACAAGAACCTCTTCACCACAGGCGAAGAAGGTGAATACCACATCCTGGACTGGCGAAGCTTCAGAACACCAAGGGTAGCTCGCAGCTCACTTGGAGCAGAAGCACAAGCAGGTGGGCAGGCTGCAGATGCAGTCGATTTCACTTGCAGGTTCTGGGAACACCTGCTCAAACCTGGTCTCTCCCTCAAGGAGCTCATCGAGACCAAGTCCACCCTGAAGCCAACGCTGGTGACCGACGCTAAGGCACTCTACGACTCATACCATCGTGAAGGCATCAGCTCATCGGTGGTGGACAAAAGGGTGAGCCTGGAGATCAGGGTCATGAAAGAGCGCATGGAGTGTCTCGGAGGAGGACTTCGCTGGATGAGTTCAGAGCGCCAGATAGCAGATGGACTCACTAAGGAAAGTGCTCGTTTGCTGCTCGCCTCCAGACTCCGTCATGGACGCCTCAAGCTCACTTGGGACCCGACCTACACGGCCGCAAAGAAGAAGACCAAGGCCGAGAGGGTCAAGGCAATCCAGGAGTCCACCAATGAAGGCGAACAGAACACCTCTGCTCACGTCCCCGACGAAGAGCACATGGAGGAGGAGCATCACCTGACCGAAAATGAGATGACTGAGAACCAGGAGATTCCTGTGAACCCGGAGCCTCATGAGAATGCCCCGGAACTGTGTGAGTTCGTCTACCACACTCAGAACGACCGGGTCTTTGAGTATGTTTTCATGTCCAGCCATGTCGCATGCCGCCTGGTCAAGAGTGAGAAGGGTCGCATGCAGAAGTTCATGTTTTGGTTGGTCATTTGCACCTTGTTCAACACTGCACGTGCACACCCCGACATGTGCACCTTGGAAGAGTCACCATCCGAAGAGTCAAGCCACCTCGTTTTCTGGATTTTGATGCTTGGAGCATGTCACATGGCCGCCATGGTTGCTGTGTTTGCCACCGGCCGCCTGACCGCGACCGTTCCGAAGCCCCAGATGGTTGAAGCTGGAGTTCAAAAGGAAGAACAGCTGGTTCCCCAAAGGTTGCGAGAGTTGAACCTGTCCCTCAGAGGCGATTTGGAACAAACCAACCGCCGGGCTCAACAAAGCCTAGCTGCTGCTCGTGAGGCCAGAGAGGCCTTAGCCCTGCAGGAGCCCGAGATCCATGAGCTTCGAAGGTTGCTGCAAAACGGCTACAGCTTGGTCGAAGCCATGACCAAAGAGATGGAGCATCACGGCTCCATGTGTCCTTTTCAGAGGGAGATCTACGTCTCCAAGAAGGGTGACTGCTGGCATGTGGCGGACTGTCACGTCACGCCGCAGATTGCGGACCACAATTTGGTGGTAGTGAGGGGTTGTGCATACTGTGCTGGCTGCAACCCGCCGCCGCATAGGCACTTTTATCCCGGAGGCTGGTGCATCAATGATGACATCCAGCAATGGCTAGGCGAGGCAAGTGGACAGCTCGCACCTAGCCCTTCCTCCCCCGTGTGAAGACACACGCTGTGCGTCAAGAAACGCCAAACCACAAACACCGCTCTGACAGGGCGGGCTCGAGTTAGGAAAAGGGCGCGCGGTGCGGCGGTTCATTCCGCCCGTTCGATCGACCTCGTTCGATCACTTTTTCCACTTGGTTGCTGACTTCGTTCGCAGCTACCTGATCTTCATATTTGGACATGTGTTCTGCAGGGACTGTTGGTGGGCTGAAGCCAAGGCAAATGTTCCAAGAATCCAAACCCTTCTGTTTGATGCCAAGACCTGGTCATAACGGGCATAACTCCAAAAATGAGATACCATCCAAACCCAAACCTACTGTCTCAAGAAACACTGGTCTCAAAAACCGAACCGAAAAGCGTCCACGTCCGCTTGTACGCGTTTGGTCGGTCGACGCCGTCGGCCGAGCTCGAGGCCACCATGTCGACACAGTCGGCTCGCTGCGGGATGGTGGGAGCCTTAGACAGTCGGCTCGGCGAGTCGGTCAGTTCTGCTCGAGTCGCGTTTGGCGAATTGTGATATCAGCGACCAAAATGAAGAAGGAACAGAGTGGTCGCTGGACTTGGGAGATTCACCTGCTCTAGCTTTGAGTGTTCAGTTTTTCAATGTGGATGACAACTAGTGCAGGGTTGAACCCTCTGGACACCTTCCGAACCTCTCTTCCAGTGGCCTTTTGCCGCAAAATATACATTCCCCCAGCCATCATGAGTGAAGAGTGATTTGCCAGGAAACCGCCGTCTGAAACAGACTCTGGGAGTTATGTATGCATACTTTCCGGATTCTCTTTAAGCAAGCCGATACTGCACATTCAGAGTTGAGATCCTTTCACTTGCCCCTCAGCCTGCCCGAGCGGGGATTTGGACATCCGATAGATCCAAACTGGCTCCTACTAGATCGAGCCCACGTGCGAATGATGATCCCTGTTAAAAAGCCTTATCGGTATCGGACCCACTTGATCTCCTTGATCACTCGTTCAAGAGAACCTGAGCGGGTTTATCTCAGACTAGGGGGAACCAAAAAAGACACACGATAAATGCAAGGGAATCATTTCACCGGGAATCGTTTCACCTGTAGTAACAAGAAGCTTTTTAGGTCTTTGACGCTTCGTAGTAATAAAGCTTTCTAGTAGCGACCAAAGCTTCCTTGGGAATCGTTTCCCATTCACAGCGCTCCGCTCTTTGAGGCACCGGTCCACTTCAGCTTTGAGCTCTGGCTGAATCTGCATCCTGCCCGCAGAGTCGAAGGATCCAGTGGAGTCCAGTGCTCTATAATTCGTTCAAGAAGTTCTTGTTAGGGCATTCACCACATCTTTCCTCACCAAGCCACAGACCTCCCAATCACGGCATGCTTGCTTCCAACTTTCCACGTCGGCCCACGGAATCAGTGTTTCTTGGCAAAGGACGTACCAAGTGGGAGTGCTGAAGAAGTTTTATCGCTTCGCTTTCGTTTGTTCTTCACCTCATAAGCTTTCACCCATGCCGCCATCAGCTGCCTTGTGCCTTGTCTCATCCAAGAGCAAAAATGACCTTGGATAGAAGAGTCCTTTGCACCCAGCTCTGCCCCATCGGCTCTGCCCCATCGGCTCTGCCCCATCGGCTCTGCCCCCCCGGCCTCCGAATGTCATGTCCCTGCAGCACCAAGCCATCGTTGCTGCCTTCGGTAGGCGCACCGGGCACGTTTTTGACGGTGCACCGGGCACCACCGGCCAAGCCGCGCCCCACCGGGACCCTGCCTCCTGCCGTAGGTGGAGGCTCCGGGCTGATGCGGTCCATACGAGACTGGCAAGGCGATCGGGGCTACAGAAACGGCCAAAACATGATGACTGAATTCTTACAATATCAGTGATTTCAGTGATATCCATTCTTCCGCATCTTGCCATCAAGGTTCAGCTGGCTCTGGAACAATCTGCCCGTATATTTGTCATCTCTTATTCTCATCAGCATTTGTTCATTCATAATCTTCATTAAAAATCTGATGCCTATGGTTAAAATATAAAGGCTTGGAATTTTTTAATTCTTATTTATTAGTTTCCAATATTAGAAAATTCCATAGCATGTACCGCATCAATCTCTTGAAAAAATGAGCTCCGAAGACGGGCTGGTCCTGCAGCTACCGAATCGGACCCCAAAAACATGCGGACAATGTATGAGTTCCCTTCCGAAGGTCCTTGGCATATCTCACAAACTTAGAACCAATCCCCTGAAAGCGTTTCGCATCAACGTGGTATCATCAGTCCACCCATCCAGCCATCCCCCACCCTCCCCGGCCCTCCCCGGCCCTCCCCATCCGCGCCAGGGTCTTTGCCCTCACCACACGGGAAGGCTTCTTGACAGAACTCAGCCCTTGGCATCCAGCCGCTGGTGGTCTAACCAGCTCGATGGATCTACATGGCCCTCACTGGAGTTCGTTTAGACCCCGACCGGTTGTAGCCTAAAAAGAGGGTGTGTTCTCAGAAGAAAGAAACCTTGCACCCCCAAAAGAATGGAGATGTCTCAAGAACTTGCAAGCCTTTGAAGTTGAAGTAAACAATGTTTACACTGGAAAATTGATGAGTTCCCATTCTGGGCAGAACAAACATGTCTACCTGAAAACCTGGAACCACATTCCTCCCTAGGAAAAATAACAGTGAAAGGTCATCCACTGATCCACTGCTTTGCTTGGGCGAGGGATTCCTGCATGTATAAATCATCATTCTGGTTTGGTTGCGCTACATCATTGGAGTCCGGCATCAAGTCAGCAACTTGGGATATAAATGGAAGGCTCTCCTCAATTTCACGCTTGCTAAGGAATTGAAACCACTGATCCATAAAACCAAACAGCGCCTCTGCGCCGCAAGAAGAATTCTGAAACGTTGCTCGCGGGAAGGCCGCGACCGAGCAGAGCAGGACATGGTTAGGGCAAATTGCTAGCGTAGGTCTGTAGAGACATTTTAACCAACCTGCAAAAATGCCTTCTGCGCCTGCACTTTTCTCTTGTTTTCGGGACTTGATGTTTAAAGAGACTTGGAATGTGCTTGGAACCTGTGGAAAGCAGGTTTTGTTTCTTTAACACATTTCATTAGCCAAAAAAACAATTGGACAGACCAGACCGCAACTTTTTGCTCAGATCATTTGGATCGTTCCTTCGTTCACCCGGGCGCCGCGCCGCTGCGCTCGCAGGCGAGGGAGTCTTTCGGGAGGCTGTAGAAGACCATATTGTTGCCCTCAGACCAACGGCATTTTGGAGACGAGCGGTTTCAACCCCGTTCTGAAAAATTATCCTCCTCGCCTTTCATGCAGTGCGCCGCCCGAGCCCATCGTGCGCCTCCTATGTTTGACCCTCAGCTTTCCCTCTTTCCCTTCAAGAGTTTATGATCTGACCTCGGTGGAAGTATACGGGTATACCGATTGAGGTGTCCTTGCACTGGGACCTTTTGACAATCCACAGGAGAAGTAGTCCACTTGCACAAGAGTCAGACTCAAGCCTTCTTTGATTGTTGGGATCATGCAAATGCGGAGGTCCAATACGCCTCCTTGCTCAAAAGAGCGCAGAATCACAAGAATTCTTCAAACTTCCCAGAACTCAGCCATCTTACGGTCCCATCAAGTTCTCAAGTCTCCATCTTAGTCCTTCAGTTGTCTTTTTCAAGTCTAGCTCGGCCCCCTTGCAGGCGTCACGGCAGCCGGCAATGCAGGCGCAGGGGTACTGAAAGCAAGTTCGTCTCTGGCATGGAAGGTTTCGACCGGAATTTACCCTTCTGATGTGCAATGCTTATAAAGAAAAAGAACCTGAAAAATAGCAGAATGTAGACAAATACAGTACATAAGGGTGTTTTTTTCACGGGACTGACTGCCCATCTGAACTCAGAAAGACCATCTGAACTCAGCCGCGGGCGGCGTCTCCGCCGGGCGCTGCCTCCGGGTGGAGGCGGACCTGCAAAAGAAGACGAAGCTTGGGAAGCTTGGTCGCCCTGAAGCCAATTGACGCTGACAGGTACTCACTCACAACTGTTGTTCACTTTCTACATCTGTCTGGAAACGATAGAATGATAAAAAGTCGAAAGTCAAAAGTCTCTCAGGTTTATGGGCAACTTGCTTTCCAGCCCCTACAACCACCTCATCCCTTCGCTCGCCACGATGGCGAGAACGAAGCAAAGGCACGGATGTGTCACTTTTTGGTGGCGCAGGATGTGAGCTTTGCACGGCCGAGTGAAACCAAGGCGAAATTGGTCATCTCCCCATCTGGGGGAATCAAGCTACGTTAACTCAGAGGATGAAGCACAGGGCGACCAGCCAAAGTGTCTCTTCAGCCAACGGCATGAGCTGTGCACCAAAGAGCTGAAGGCTGCGCATCACCTACGAATCCGAAAACATCAAGAAGCATCCAGCAAACTGAAACTCTATATATATATATATATATATCGCCTTAGAGACGTAGCAGCTAGCACTTCTCTTGAGCTTCACCCATCTATTCATGACCCTTGCACCGGGTCGAAACTGATCGTCCGCAAGTCACCAACCGTCGCAGCCTCTACCGGATGAGCGTGCAGGCGATGCACCTCCTTTGCTTAGTTCACGTACAGTGATGCACTAGAAGCTGTAATACGTAAGGAGAGAGAGAGAGAGAGAGAGAGAGAAAGAGAGAGAGAGAGAGAGAAATCTAGGGTCCTATGTCATTTCTGGGAGCGCAAGGTCTCGACACTTCAACACTTCTGCAAAATCCACGCATACAACCGATATTTTTTTGTGGGGGAGGCCATGTAGAGGTGAGGTAGGTTAGCTGGGTAGGTAGCTAGTGGAAGCTAGGTAGCTAGTAGCTAAAAGTAGCTACTACCCAGGACGCCGGATAGCTCACGCTTCTAGACTTTTAGGGAAACTGAATAGCGATGGCCTCCAACAAGACCGTCTTGGCTCGAACACCTTCACCCCAAGAAGAAGTCTGAGCTCTGAGACTTGTCCCACCAACCAGCAGTGAACTGGTAGTGAACAGGGTTCTTGGAAAAAGCACCGTAAACCAGTGAGACCAAATATGATCCAATTACATCCAATTACCAAGATCCACCGAGATCGGCCATAGCAAGAAGTACAGGACAAAATCTGTGCACCGAGGCGCTCAGGGCTCATCATCCTCGTTCTTCACACTAACAGTATAAAACCTGCGGCCGGTGATGCGACCGTCCTTGCAAAATCGAGGCGCTCACCCAAAATTGCGGACAACACACTTCGGAAACCTCCGCTTCGAGTTTCGTCACTCAGCAACGGTAATCACCAAGTGGTTTGCGCCCCTCGAAAGCTTTGTGACCTTTCTCGTGGGGAAGGTGGAGCGTATGTCCTTTTACGATCTGTTGATGCAAATCCCCAAATTCAATCTCTCTATATACTTGTCTGAGACTTGCCGAGCCCTTGGAAGACATTGGCCAAAGGTGAAGTGTCTGCAGCATGAAAAGTACCATCTCACCCCATGTCTCACTTCCTGCTTCTGGGATTTCCCAACCTCCTTGTTTCATGGTTTTGCGCTACTTGTAAAAGTCACTCATTCGCGGCTGTAGTAATTCCATCATCTTTTATGTATGTCGGGGATGTGCTCAAGAACTGAAGAATTGACCTAACCCAATGCTCAATGCTGGGCTAGTAGTTTTGAGGGACACCTGGTTGGTGCCAATCCCTTCATCCAAGGAGCTGCTTGGCAAACTCCAGATCTGGGTCGCTAAAGGAGGTCACGAAGCCAAAAACGAACCTCTGCCATTGGAGCCACCCGTGGGTTCCATGAACAGCTTCGGTGACAGGGAAAATCAAAAACATGGTCACATGGTTGCACTCCCCCTCACAGGACTCAAACATCACCAGGCATGAACTCCCACAATCTATAAACTAAATAGTTGCAACTTGCAACATGTTTTGTTGGGAAAGCACTCAGAACATGCCTGGTCTTCCTACAACTCTTCATGGAAACTGCTGCTGCAGACCAGGTGCTTTTCCAGCGCAGTATCCAGGAACGCACCTCGCTTCCACAGCTCAGATCAATCTGATGAATCAAACGGTATTTGTTTTGCAACGAACAGGGGGGTTTAGAATATCTTTGCCCAAGCCGCACACTCAAGGTAATGCGTACTGAACTGATCGCCCCAAACCCTGAAGAAGCCTAAGTGAAAAAATTGGGCCTGGGAAAACAGGTAGTATGTCGCAAGCCTCAAAAAAATTCCAACGCCTGAAGTTCATCTCAAAGGTGGCGAACTCGTGACTGCAGCAAAGTAACCGCTGCAAAGGCGGGACACATTGTTCTACTGACAATCAGGGACCATGAGGAAATAAGCTTTAGCACTCAAGCAGGTACGTGCAGCTGGTCAAGCTGCATATCCTGAGGTCACCATAGAGAGAGCTTCGTTGGGCACAGCTCTATATGGGCCTCCTGTGCCTCTCCTTCTTTAAATTCACGAAGCCGAGAACCAACTCAAAAGAATCCCTGTGACTCCAAGGGCTTCACACACACCCACACACACACACTTATGGATATGCATACGGAACTGATAGCGGTGCCACACGCCAGCCTAAGAAACCCAA
>CAXAMN010004180.1:302670-315764 GCA_963970005.1 Durusdinium trenchii
AAAAACGATGAGAGAACAATCCATCTGGATCCCTGTGACTACAAGGGTTACACACACACGCCTCCCCGAGGGGAGGCGAAAAGCTAAGGTAAGGGCCAATGTGCACGTGTGCGCGCACAAGACAAAAGAATGAAGACATGACAAGAGGACAAGACGGGACAAAGGTGCGTGTGGTTGAAATGAAAGGGGAAAGTGCACAGGGACACGCGATGAAGCCCACCTCATTGTAAAGACCTGGGCGACCTGAAACCTGTGTTTAAAGGTATGTAAAGTGCACGTACACACTAAGGCCGGGACCAATGCGCACGCAAACGAAGAAAAGGATGAGATGACCAGACATGAAGACAGGAGGACATGAAAGAAAAGAGGAAACAAAAGTATGTGAAGGGGAAGGGATGAAAGGGAACCAAATGGAGGGGACGAGAACCGATGAAACCAAACCTCATTAGAAACACCTAGGGACCTGCCTCGTTTGAGTGTGAGCGCTGTGTGTGCACCTGAGGTTGGGACAGGTTCCAATGAACCTTGAACAAACTTCGGTCGCTGACCACGTACGGCAAGCCCGAGGGCGGCCACCTCTGACCGCTGCGGTCACGTAGAGGCATGAGCCAGCTTGGAATTCCAAAGATGGGACAAAAATCATAGTTCTTTCGGCCTAGGCCACCTACACTCGCTGCGAGCTGCTCTGTATCCGGGCAATGGATACGTTCGACAAGCCCCCGTTCGACGGGTCCACGGGAGGCACTCTGCGGGCTCATCCCGGGTTGGCACGAGGCCAAACACACTTATGGATACGCATACGGAACTGATAGCGGTGCCACACGCCAGCCTAAGAAACCCAAATCCTGAAAGGTCCAGGAAAGGCCTAAAGAACCTGGGGGTCTTCAAGAGGAAGTGAGGCCCAAAGCGCAAGCACCAAGCGACGAGTTCGGATCGACAAAATGACGGCGCGCGTGCACATCTGCAGAGTTCACAAGCATTAGGTACCATGTCTTTGAGGTTCTGGGCTTAGCCTCAAGCCATTGGAAAATCGCAGGTACGTCGGAGTGGCCAACTCCGATATCACCAGATCAAATAATGGGCGTCTTCCTTGGTAGCGGTCCCAAATGATCTGCCGCTACCCCCTGCTGGAAAACAAATGCCGAAAAACGATGAGAGAACAATCCATCTGGATCCCTGTGACTGCAAGGGTTACACACACACACTTAGGATAGGGTGTACTGAACTGAAAGCGGTGCCACACGCCAGCTTAGGTTACCATTTCCTAAGAATAAAAGTGAGAACCAACGGATCCTGGAGGTCTTCAAAAGGAGAAGTGGCCCAAAGCGGAAGAAGCCAATCGACGATCACGGGTCGAACAAGATGACGGCGGGCCGTGCGTGACTGCCAATGCATTAGCCCTTTGCCAAAGGTTAAAAATTGTGCAGGTACAAGGTTGATCAGACCACTCATCCATCGAAATCGAAATGCCATAGCTTCGTTGGACTGGATAGGCAAGTCGGCTCGAGTCCCCCTGCTTAAAAGAAAAAGAAGGAAGAGTCAGCATACATTACAAACGGACCCCTGTGATTACAATGGGCACACACACACGCCTCCCCAAGGGGAGGCAAAAATTAAGGCTAGCGGCTAGCACGAATGTGCAAATGTGCGCGCAGCAAAGACAAAGGATGAAGACATGAGAAAGAGGACGAGACGGGACAAAAGGATGTGTGGTTGCGATGAAAGAGAAACCAAGTGCACAGGGACAACCGATGAACCCCACCTCATTGTCGAGACCTGGGCGACCTAAAACCTGAGTTTAAAAGTAGATGTGCACGTACAAGCTAAGGCCCGGACCGTTGTGCGCGCAATAGAAAGAAAGGAGCGAGATGAAAGGACATGAAGCAAGGGAAGACATGAAAAGAAAGAAGGAAAAGAAGTGTGTGAAGGGAAAAGGATGAAAAGGGGAACCAAGTGGAGGGGACGGGAACCGATGAAACCAGACCTCATTACAACGACCTAGGAAGACCTGCCTCGTTTAAGTGTGCACAATGTGTGTGCACCTGAGAATCCGACAGGTTCCAATGAGCCTTGAACAAGCTTTGGTCGCTGCGACCACGTACGGCCTGCCCGAGGGCTGCCACCTTTGACCGCTGCGGTCACGTAAAGGCATGAGCCAGCTTGGAGTTCAAAAATCCGACAAATCTTGGCAAATGACTTTGGCTTAAGCCTCCTGCTGTCCGCTTCGGACACCTACGTTCCCAGGCAGGGGGAACAACGACAAACCCCCGTTCAACGGGTTGACGGGAGGCCTCTTCGGGTTCATCCCGGGCTCTCACTAGGAGTGCCAGACGGCAGCGTAGGTTACCATTTCCTAAGAATAAAAGTGAGAACCAACGGATCCTGGAGGTCTTCAAAAGGAGAAGTGGCCCAAAACGGAAGAAGCCAATCGACGATCACGGGTCGAACAAGATGACGGCGGGCCGTGCGTGACTGCCAATGCATTAGCCCTTTACCAAAGGTTAAAAATTGTGCAGGTACAAGTGGTTGATCAGACCACTCATCCACCGAAATGCCATAGCTTCGTTGGACTGGATAGGCAAATCGGCTCCAGTCCCCCTGCTTAAAAGAAAAAGAAGGAAGAGTCAAGCATACATTCCAGACGGATCCCTGTGATTACAAGGGGCACACACACAAATGAGATCAACACGTGGGGTCAACGTGCAGTCCTCCAATTCCTGTTGGAAGACTCACCCAGCTTCCCCAACCCAAAAACAACCCCCTCAACCTTGTTTGAGAACGGCAACCTTGTCAATGCGACTCCCTTGGGCGCCCCAAAACGTGTCCAGCAAGTTGCTGATCTGAAAATCTTTGGCGAGCTCCTGAAATGCTGAAGTTGGCCACTTGGACAAAGGAACCCAGCCATCTCCAGAACTACTCTTGATGCTTCAAGTTATCATGGCTTGACGCAAAGATTAGAAAAACTATCCAAAGACTATCATGGCTTTAATCTGCACTTTGCACTTTCGAAGCACGGTGCGTGGTGCGTGCAGGTCTGTGGAGAACGTGCAGTCTGCTCTCCTTGGTGATCAGGGTCTTGAAGCGCCGTGGAAAGAGGTAGGAGTACCTCGACTTGGGAAGGCCGCTTGGGTGCCCGCAAGTGCCCGTGGCAACTGGTACTCGCAGCAAGCTTGGGGGTCTCACCAAAGCCAGTTGTGGTGAAAAAAGGCACAACTCCTGTCTCCGAAATTCAATAAACCAAGGAGATAGAAAAGGAACCAACTTTGTTTTGAGCCACGGACATGATGCAATGTTTGTGGCAAATCTTCCAAAGGAACTTGAGAGCATCGATTCGCTTCGCGTGCTTCACAACAGAGACCGCTTCGCACAAGATTTACTTTCCCCATGAAGCGCTCATTTGAGACACATCGCTGGAACTGCGTTTTGGACCAAGCGCATCAAACCATTCACCACTTCAGAGAACCTCCACAAGTATCTGCAAATGCCCATCCATAGCCCCAAGGCGCGCCGGATGGGATCTACCAAAAAGAATATGATGCAAGAAATGCATTGGCATTAACAATACATTTCGTGCATCATCAAGCAGCAAAATGCTCAAATACTTTGGGCAAAGAAAGGGCACAAGACCGAACGGTCCAAGAGCTTGGCAAAAAGCCCCTTCTCCAGGTCGTTGAACTTCTCTGCAACCACCTCGATCTTCATGTCCTTCGCAAGGAAAAAAGAAGAAAAGCGGCGAATCTGAAGAGATTCAGCAAAGAAACCTTGGATCTATCCACATTGGCCTTCAACCACTTCTTCTCATTGGCCTTCACATCAGCAAGAATCGATGCAACCGAGAGGAAATATCTACAGAGACCCAGAATCCTGTCGCCCAGTGGAGAAGGCAATTCCATCTTCCCCCGAAAGCCGGAGACTGTTGGACATCGAGACTTGGGGATGAGGCCGAAAACAGAGCATGATGCGTGAGGCATTCTTTAGCTCGGTTCCGGCGAACCATGGTTGAGGTCCTGTCGTTTCAGCAGAAACCACTCCCCACCCCCCAAATGTCCCCATTCACGACTCCAATGTCCAAGCATCGAAGCTTCCAAGGTCAATCAGAATGGCACCCCCGTTGAGCATGGAATTCCTGAGTGCTTCAAAAGGATCAAACCTGAACAAGCTACAAGCTGCCTCAAAAAACACAGGTGCACAGGTCCTGTAGGTCCGATAGGTCCGGTGCCTGCCGGCTCTTTATCCAACGACACCTGCAGAACACCTGCAGAAGACTCTAAGCTGCTTGTTTGGTGTATTGAACAAGCTTTGATGAATATTCTGTTCTTCTCCAAACAAACCAACCTCAGCCTAGTTACCTAGTTTCTCTGAAACTGGACTGAATGTCCTCCCCTGCCTCCTTTGCGCTTCTGTTTGGGTGAAGAAACCGTTCTTCGTAAAGTTTCATCTCCCCAAATATTCTCCACCAGGAAGAGCTTTCTCTCTCTCTCTCTCTCGCTCGTTCCAGCCTTGTCAGGTGAATGTAACATGTGTTTTGGCAAGCGTTCCTGTAGACATGTCAGAGAACTTAGCTGGTTGGTGGTTGGATGTTCTTGGGCAATGCAACTTCCCCTATAAAAGCTGACAAATTTCTTTGGAGGGCCCTTTCACATGTCAAGGCCCCATCAAGCAACAGTCAACCTGAAACCCTGGCGTGCATCAAGTCGAAAGTAAACACACCAAAAGAACTCGTGCTCCCAAAAAGGAAGTGTCTCTATCATCAACCAATCAAGTAACCCGCTACCACAATCGGAGATGACTTAATGCGAATCCTATTGACTCCAAGATGACTTCGCTACAAATCCAGCCCGATGCCTTGCACTGCCAAGCTTCAACAAGGCCCGGCGCAAACGCATCGATTCCATGTCCTGTGTCAGCTGCTTCAAAGGCTTTGGTAGACATGTGGGCCACAGTCCGGAAACATGTGGGACGCAGTGAAGCGAAGCAAGCGGATTCATCTTGAAGCTTTCGCTTTATAACAAGGTGCTTCTTGAAGCTTGCTATACAACACGGAACACTCCGGGTTGAAGGCCATCGCTGGTAGGTTGGACCCGCTCCTGAAGTTCCACGATGGTGTAGACCTCAAACTTACACAAACACAGCTGAAGAATGTCGGGGCTACAGAGCAGGCAGCGGCTCACCATTGCGAACTCAACAAACAAGCAAACCGTAACAAACCCAACAAGAGTTAGAGTCGTTCGCTTATGAAGTCAGCCGGTACTTGCCAGGAATGGCTGATCCATCCTCCTGGTCGTGGAATCGACCACGGGCCCAAGTCTGAACGTCCTTCTGTCATCATGAGCCATGAGCGAGCTGAATAGAAAGGACAAGGCGAATCGCCTTTCACGTCGAATTCCCGTGGACGTAAACCAATGGACCGGGAAAAACCAAGGCGCAGGTGAGTTTCCCATCCTACCCGGTCCTACCCCTACCCCTTTTCGTGCGGGTCCAAAGGCCCAAAGAAAACCGCGCAAACGGACGCAGATATGTCGATCAAAAGAATGTCAATTTGCTCGTGTACTACCTACGGTAGTGTACCAAGTACAAGTTGAAAATGCAAGTTATACCGTACGAATTGTTGATTCGCAGTGACTGTCCTGTGAGTGCAGTGATGATGTGAAAATGATGGGTGGTGATTGCTGAGAGGATGTAATTTTAGGTGTAACATAATATGGTGATCTGAAATGCTGAACATTAATCTCTACGTTTCTCGAGTTTTTCTCTGGAAATCTCCACTTGTCTCGGGAGTCCACAGGCACCAGTGGAACAGCCCCAGGAAGACGGGGGCTGGGTGCCGTGTCGTGGACTCTGCAGAGTCTATCGGATCTATCGGCAAGGTATCTTTCGCACAGTCTGGGGATTGTTGGTTGTTCTAGGTCCTATATACTAGGTTCTGATGTTTGGCTATATCTTTATAATTGAGAGAACACAATTCTACGAGACAAAACAAAAGAGATGCACATGACTTGGAGTACTTATCTTACTGTGACCTCGTCATTTGCCTCTGAAAACCTATGGGGGTCCTTTCAACACCCGTGTCCCCCCTTTTTACCCTTCATCTGAGGAACGGCAGCACCTGTGTACTTGATAAAGGTTGAGGTGCGACCAGAAGGATCCACCACAAATGGCCACCGTCCATCTTGCCTCAGCCAGCTCACTTGGACGCCGTGCGTCAAGCATCGCCTTCGGAACTCTGAGATCGACGGTGACCTATATACATCTTGATGGACACGGAACTCACTGAGATTAATCAAATGTCACCAGCTGTGATGTCCAGGGGAGGGACCCCCATTGGAGATGTGGTAGCTTGTGAGCAACAGTGGAATGAAACATCGACTGAAAACCGCTCGAAACAGCGCCACCGCTCGAAACGCCCGACGCATGAACACGGGGGAAAGCGCCATACCGCAACGGGTGAAAGCAGGCGTGAACACGGGGGTTTCGACATGGTGTCACTCTCGCCACGTGAACACGGCCGGTGGCCACGTCTTCGTGTCTCAAACTGTCGAGACTGACAGTGAACCGTCACAGGTGCGAAGGGCGATCAAGAGGTTCTGAAAACACCTGCCACACCATTCCGCCCAAGCCGCGCTCTCAGGCCGCCCACGTCTTTCAGAAGCACATCCTCAGAGTAGGCGTGTTGATTGGATTTGGTAAGATCATGGGCAAGGGATGTACCACTCAAAGCTCCACGATTTCCACCATCGATTTGAATGCCAGATGTCTTTACCTCATTCGCTTGGTTGAATATGATGGCCTGCCAGAGGGGGTTGTCATTTGTCGCAACACTTTCACTTCCTACTTGGTCCTGCCCTGATCCGCCTTACAACCAAGGCTCTGCAATCGCCTTGATTGGAATGACTCGGTTGAAGCCTCACGAAAGAGACCAGCCCTTGATGGCAGCCTTTGGGAGAACCTTGCGTGATACATCAAAATACAGCCGCTCTGATATATCAAGAGCCAGTCTTTGAAGCCTTTGAAGATGGAGGCCTGGTTCCGTCAACAAAGGCGCTGTGCTTTCGCCGGACCCGACGTGCCCAGGCCTCGGGCAAAGCCCAGAGTGATGGGGAAGGGAGGCTCTTCGTTCTCGGCTCCTGAACATGACTGGAAATGGATTCCTCTCAGTACTCGGTGCCTTGAAAAAAAGCTTCATCACTTGGTACTTTAGTCACTAGATATCAAGACAATAGATTTGCCAAACGCCCCAAGGATGAGGGATGTTGTCGCTGGGGCCCATCGAAGCAAGGGCCCTGTCCAAGGATTCTCTTTCACTGACTCACAAGAAGCAAATGAGCGGAACGTGAACATGTCATCATTGCTAGCCCTGATGCTCCAGCCAGCGACTGTCTGGAAAGATGCGAGTGAATGATCCTGTCCTTCCTCAGTTTCCTCAGGCTCTGCCGGCAGCCGGCCATAAGTCTCCAAGAAGTTCTTGTTAAATTCACCTTGGTCTCATTGACCACCAAACATGTTAACCGTGTACAAGTTCAAGTCAGTGACTTACAAAATATCTTAAAGCCTGGAAAACACCAGCGATCCAGCTTTGTCATGAAAAGCGTCACATGTTACAAGCCTGAAACATGCTTGTATCTTCTTACCTGATGTGCCATCGACAAAGCTCAACACTCACAGAAATATACAGAAACACCATGCCACCTTTGGCAGCAAAACATAAAGCAGTTGAATACAGTGATCCCCAGGCCAAACCTCTTTGCCCGCACTTCCCACAGCCCTCAAACCGCCAACCGGCCAAAGCACTGGCTTTCAGGTGCTTGAAGGCACCTTCTCGGATCAGGGAGTCCCCCGAAACTAAGTCCACATCCTTCCAGGAGAAGTCTTCCACCGCCTGACAAAAAAAATAAAAAAGCAAACAAAAAAGAAAACGGCTGCACCTCGTGGCCGCGTCGAAACTCGACCCCTTCCCTTGTGGCCCTTGTGGCCCACGACGTGTCTTCTGTCGTTTCGACTCGGTCAAAGAACGGACGTCGTCCCTGCGTCCGTCGAGTCTTCGTCATCTTCCCACCTCCAGGGATTTGTTGAGGCGAGGCAGTAAGAAGTCCAGATCTTCCAAGCTTTCGCAGCTGACTTGCACCCGGAAGCCACGAAACTTCCCCGCCGCCTTGGCCTCCTTCTCCTCGGCGACTTTGCGGCGTTCTTACGGCCAGTGGTTCTTGCATGGACACGTGGCGGAAAGTTTCAATAGGTGAGTTTACTACGCGTCCTTCTTCAGATTGAATGTGAGCATCTTCGTGTGTTTCTCCCTTCGCCTCTCCTTCTTGGCCTGCTCCAAATCGCTCATCTTGAGACGTGCACGTGAGGACTTCCACTCCCACTCTTGCACTGACGCTTCAAACAGCTTCACGGAGGCCTTGAAAGCTTAACAACCGACCTAGTGACACAGAACAGTGGCACAATGCTGACATCCCCAAAAGAACTGGCACATCATTCTGCCAAATAGGTAGACTACAAACATCTACAAGCCAATGTGCACTTGTTGATCGACCTTTCGATGGTGCAATTTTGTTTGTTCCTAGTAGCGTCCTTGTTACTACTAGTAAGGCACTTGTTACTAGAAGCGATGCACTTGTTACTAATAGCTTTGGGTCATGCAATCACCAAGTTCACCAAGTACCGAGAGACCTCCGCACCCTCAATCAGCGGCTCCAACTCAGCGATCTTTTCGGCTGCACCTGCGTGGCTTCATTGACGGTGTTCATTGCTTCCTTTCTGGATCAGTTCGCTGAATAGGTTCTGTTTAAACTAGAAGCAATGGCCTCCAGCCAATTGGAGCTTGGAACCTCTGGATTTGGTGAAGAACATACCCTGAGGTGGCCAGCCAGGAATCCGAGGCATCCTCCACCTCAATTCGAGGGGGGTGGGCCCTTTGTTGTCCTCGCCATCGCCATCAGGTCCACCCCACCTTGCTCGGCAAAGGACACCTTCTGCTGCCGATAATCTGCCAGCAGCTTTCGTGCACGGACCAGCTCACTTCCTTAGCAAACTTATGGAAGAATCGTAGTTTCCCTCTTGAAACCTGGGGGAGAAAGTGTGATTGATACTCCCATTAGAGAGGTCAAAAAAGCTCAGACACAAACCACACCCTTTTTCTCGTCCACCTACTGAGCGAGCGTGAGTTCCGGTCTCTGTAGCACTCTGTGCGCACACCGAGCGTCGGGAGACCTGCCTCTTGCGCTCGGCTTCCTCCAGCGAGTCCTTGGCCGAAAGGTACCGAGATAGGCTCTCTGTGGAAAACAGGGCCGCAACTGCAACCAACTTGGGACCACAGAATTGAACTTGGAGCGGCAGGCAATTCAGGCCGGTTGTTTGTGGGTCGTCAAGTCATCAAGTTATTACAACTACAAAGGCACCCGCCACAGGTGGAGTGAGGTTCGTTGCACAATTTTTGGCCGAAAACACACACGAAATGACAATGTCCATCGTTTTAAGGTCTGACCAAAATAATGTGTTTTCTGATTCATGTAACTGCCACGATCTTTTTAGATGGAGCAGAGGTCTCAGACTTGACAGATCTTCGCAAGCGCTTGCAGCCAGTCTTGACCAAATCTGCAACATTGAACGATCGAGGAGGTGTTCGTTCCAGCGCTTGAGACATGTTGGTCCCAAGCGAAGCTGCAGAGAACACGCTCAGAATTCTCACCTCTTGAATCTCGAGACCACAATCAGTCTGGTTTCGCGACCACATCCCATGTGTTTGCACGGTTAGTCCAACCACCCGCCCACCCACCTACCCACCTCTCCCCGGTGAAAGTCATTGGCTTCTACAACGTAGTCCAAATTGTAAAAATCTGCAAAGTAGCCGGAGGAAACCTGTGGCGTGCCCAGGAACTACAACTATTTAAAACACCAGTGAAGCATTTCAACAGGACCCAACAACTCTTCTTTCTCGCGTAGCCTCATGAACTTGTCACAACAACTCTCGCCCATGCCGGCGGGTCAGATCACAGGGCCTGGAAAAGAATAATACATATATATATATGAAATGGCCGGAGCATGGCCGAGCATCCGACAGCTCCTGCTGCTGTCGCTGAAACTTCGCCTTCCTGGGTTCCAGTTGTAGCAGGTCGCGACGAAACTGGCTCATGTTGCGCTGTGAGGGGGTAGCAGGTCATGTTGAGCAACATGTAAATGTAGCTCCAGCACAAATCCCCCAAAGACTCTAAAGACTCTGCAAGTTCCATGTGTCCTTCCCTTTCATCAATTTCTGGATCAAACATCTTGAGCTACACCGATCGAGCAGGGCGGGCGCTCTCAGAGCCGCGCTGGGCACTCGCCCCGCCACCGAGCGTCTCTTCTTTCTCCGCGTTCTTGGCGGCTTTCCTCTTGTCCTCCTTGATTCGATCTGTTGAGGAGGGATCCCAGGTCACAAGGAACTCCCGCGACTCAGCGTTGCTCGCCACGTCGATGGGTCTGGCTCCTCGGGGTCCGAGCCAAAAAACGGACCAGTCCGGGCAATGGGAAACCGCAGCACTCAACGGATTCGATGGTGGCTTCCAGGGTAAATGGCGCATCGGTATTCCTTCACGAGGTGAGTACCATTCTTCTTTCTCTATTGTATGACATTGCAGGAACTCCGCGTTTAGGATTCACGATAAATGCCTTTTTGCATCCAAAATGTGGAAGATTTGGACATAGTTCAGCAAGAATCCTTTGGAGATGCTGCGAGTCTTGGTGGATTTACTGAACTCCGTAGGCCCTCCGCCTAAGAACAGAGATATTCCCCGGCAAAATGAAGGACAACTGAAATGGACGACAGCTGGACCCTTCTGTCAAAATTCACAACACCCCATGTCAAACCACACAATCATCCTGGAAGACAGAGAATATCAAACAATCAAGCAAAAGAATAGTACTAAGTTTGTGATTTTGCTTGTTTTATTCACCCCGCATGATCACAGGGAAAATATGATATGTGGTATGTGGTGTTATATATATATATATTAGCATATATATATATATATGTGTGTCTATCATGGGACAAGGAGCCCAGGAGCACAGCATTAGATCTGTGTTTCTGCCCACCGATCCAAAGGCGGCGGAACGTCGTGCCACAAGAACCCAGCTGATGTGCTAACATCCTCGACCTGACATACACGGTTTATTGCTTTACGTGACAACGAGCAAAGAGTTCCCATGAGCAAAAATTGGTTCACCAAAGGATACCAGCGACGCACCAAGACGTTCCAACCACCCAGAGGGTGCTCGCCGTGACCGGACTTGGCCGCTTCGCTCCTTGCTCGTCACACTCCCTTGGATCGCCCCCGCTTCTCAGCAGCATGCGAATCAGCTCATGATTCCCAGCATAGGCCGCCCTCCACAAGGGAGAGCGGTGATAGCGGCCAATAGCATTGGGGTCCTCAGTCCAGCTTGGACCAACTGCCAAAGTCTATATGTAAACGCCTCTTCATAGATTGGAAGGTTCAAATTCCAAATTGATCACTACCGTGACTTCCTGACTTCACAAAGACCTTCCCAAGAAAACCGTCCGAGAGTCACACGCCTCGCCTAACAGCATTTCGACCACTTCCTGGAGCGGTTTTGAGCACCGCACAGGGGCGTACCCATGTGGTGCCTTCAAGTCAAGAGGACAAGGAGAACCCCTCACCATAGGATGCCATGGGTCGCAAATTCCCTCCATGTTGACACAAGGGCAGGCCCACAAGCACTTCAACAAGAGCACTAGGAGGCAAATTTGGACGAAACACCCTCATGCTCTCCAGGGTCAGTATTCAAATTCTATACATTGGATTTAGCATTTTGTGGGAACCTCTGTCACACCCCCTGCCAGACACCCAAAAACTCAGCCTCACCTCTGGGCTGACTTTCCAAGACTATGAACAATAAGATCCACGTTTGATGCAAGTCGCTTTGCCACTACCACCCTAAGTTAGCTTTTCACTCGCCGAAGGTCTAGGGCGACGCAACATCCCCTGCTCCACTGAACGTGGGAGCTGAAGTGGTGCATCTGAGTTCCAAAAATTCGTGTTACAAACTGACCGATCTCAGCAAACAGTTCTATTCGTGCAACAAGTACTTGAGTCCAGACCAAGACACAAGAGAAAACACTTCATGTATTCCAACAAGGAAAGATGAGACATCTACGTCCTTTGGTAGAAATGGGGTGACTGCTATTCATCGTCTCAACTAGCTTCCACTCACCTTCAAAGTCACTTACCGTCCTTGGCATTGCCAGCACATGCTTCGCTCAGCAAGGTCGTTCCATGCTCGTCCGCACACTCTGGCTCAACACCTGGAGCGTTGGAGGGTTTGCTAACCTAGTCAGACACTTTCGCACACGTTTTTCAAGTCACTCAAACAAATATGGCTCCCAAAGTTGTACTTGCAGGACCTCTGAATCCACATGGTGCAAAAGCAAGGTGAAGGAGTATTCCCTTGGTCTGTGGGACACGTGCATGTGAAAGCAAAGGAAACTAAAGAATTGATGCAGCTCGGTCCTTGATCAAAGAGCTTAAGCAAGAGATCCAGCTCATTGTCGAAGGCTGCTTCCAAGGCCTGCTCTTTCAGCTTTTTGGCTGCCGCACGCTTCTCTTCCTTCTCCTGCTTTCTCTTGGTCTCCCGCTCTGCACGCTTCCGGAGGCATTTCAGGAAGAGCTTCTCTTGTTCTGCAAGCTCCTCGAGGCAAAAACCATCTGTGGTAAAAATTTATAGAATCAATGGGACAACAAGTCAAGTCTCCAAGTAGGTTGGAGGCCATCGCTAGTAGGTTGGAGGCCATTCCTTCTGGTTCCATGGCTATTAGGTGAAAGTGAATGTACAAACGTAGCAACAAGTCAAGTCTCCTAGATGGTCCTGGATCCTAACTGAAGTGACAACATCCTTTAGGGCCCAAGGCTTAACCCAAGGTGTCTGAACCAAATCCCGCTTTCCAGATACATCCAGCTTCCCGAATCCCCAAAAAAGCAAGCAGCTGGTCGAATCCGAATGGCATCTTTCAGCAAAAGCACTATGTTCAGCTAAAAGCTTCCAGCACCCAGACCACTACTAGGAGCAAGGACGCTACTAGGGGCTCCTGGCCTTACTACTAG
>CAXAMN010004180.1:315774-370812 GCA_963970005.1 Durusdinium trenchii
AGGGGCTCCTGGCCTTACTACTAGGAGCAAGGACGCTACTAGGAGCACCCACTGGAAATGAGACGTCTCAGCTTCTGAACATAGTAAACTGATTTGCCCCACCCGATCCTTGGCCAAGGCTTCATCAACCCCATCTTCGTCTTCGCCGGCAGCCACCACTCCAGTTTGCGTCAAAGGATCAGCACTTCGGGCTAGGGTCAGTGCCTTCACAAGTCTGAAAATACACAGCAGGCTCAGCAGTGCCTCACGTGTTCGCATCTTTGAAAAACGTTTGAGGAAGGCGAACTTCTGCATCATTTTCCACAAGCCCTTGCCTTGAAACTACCACAAACAATGGGAATTGAATTTTCAAGACTCGTGCGGTGTTTGGCGAAATCGTTTGAGACTGAGGTTTGTTGACCCCCAACCTTCTTGACTCGTGCAAGACTATCAGACGAAAGGCTCCTCAAGACAGTGCACAGCTCATCGTCCTTCCAGCGAGTGATTGCTTGGCTCGATTCGAGTGCGACTTATCACCCTGAATCAAAACCCCAAGGCCACCACTCCGAGCTGTCTGAATATGTGTCAACTGTGTGTCTCTGCCCAAGTGGGGAACCACCCCGCTACCCCGGCGAGCCGCTCGGTGAAACGACGTCCCGGGCAACGCAACCGGCGGATCGGTTGTCCGGGGCTCCGTCGCTTCATGCGCTTCTTTGGCAAGGGACCCCGCACTCCCCATGAGGCTTGGCAGGTCACAGAGTTGTCATGCAGGTCATAAGTGTTATCATGAGCAGAATTCGTGTTCGGCTGCCGCGGATTCTGGGGTGTTGTGCCAAGTTGTGGAACCTTTTCACCACTCCCTTCTCGTGACAACAGGCTTCAAGCTCCAAATTACACGGGACTTAGTGATTCAAATATCCAGTCTCGCCAGCAGCAACCTGGCCCGCACTGGAAAACCTATATAAAGGCCTGATCCACTCATCAGTTGCCTGGATTTTTGCTGCCTATCTTCCTCAGCCCTCTCTCTCTCTACAGCCGCAATGGCTTCAAAGCACGTGCACTGGGAAAATGTGCATCTGATTCAAGACCCTGACCCGCTGGTGGATAGGTTCTTACTCCCTGCGATCTGCCGCAATGCCGCTGAACGTGGCAATGCCATCGCAACGTGGCCGCTGGTCCAGGATTTACTCCAAAATATCTTCACTTCACGGAAGAGCTATACAGTAGGAACTGATCACCACCAATGTTCCATCACCTGTCACTATGATTCTCTCCCTCCCGCTGACACGGCTCTTGGACTTGCCTGCCAATCAACCATTCGAAGATCCAATCAACATCTTCTCAAGATCACTTCTTCCAACACCAACCTTCCCCTACGAACCCTGCAAGGAAGGCTTCTGAAGACTCCCACAGATCAAGACTTGGTCCACTTTGCCTGGTCCGCCGCCGCGGCGGCGGAGGCCATGACGGAGGAGGGCCTCATCCAGAATGGCGCGGTCACGTTCACAGGTTGAGCTCCATTGTTTGGAGCCGCAGGAATAGTGGCGATCGGATCGATGCACAACCAGACTAAGTCACTTTGTGGATGAAGAATGAGGTTTGTTTCTTGTTGCTTGGAGACTAGGATCCCCCTGCAAATGCACCGGTGCCTTACCAACTAATGGCTGCTTTAGATATTCAGTCAAAGGGTGTCTGTGTGTAGGGAACATGATGACACGAGGTGTGTGACACGAGGAGCAGTCTGCTCAACCGACACAGGAAATCTTTGTGAGTTCCCTCCACTGTCAGAGCTTCAGGCCCATCTTCAAGCCCCAACCAAATGCTTTGGGCATTTCAAAACAGTTGAAAGGGCACTCACACGTTCATTGCACTTTCATGGACTTGGTGTTTTCCGTAGCCGCTCTGCACTCTGTGGATTTGCCTAGGAGAAATGCGCTTGAGCGCCGGCCCCTGCACCACTTTAAGTGGTAGCGGAGCCCAGCACCTGACCGGGCTCGGTTCCTGTAGTTTTGGCCACGGCGGTCGAGGAGGCCTGGCGGCCTAGGAGGCGTCGACCTCCGAGTGGTGCGGGTGCGACAGCGGAGACTGTCGAGGAGGGTGGCATGAAGGTGGGGCAACCACAGAGTGCTGTGGGTCCAGTGGCTTCTGAACAAAGGCCAGCGGACCAGATAGGTGAGGGTGGGGTAGGATCTCTTGATCCGTTGCTCTCAGCTGATCCGTGAGCGCGGGGACGCGGCAGCGAACACTGGGCTTGGGAAGAGCGGCCATGGACGGCATGGTCTTGGCCTTCAAGGCAATGGGGCTCATGGAGTTGGCATGAGCCGCAACCGTGGTGGTCTCATCGATGGGGTCAGCCGACTTCATGGTATGAGACGGAGTGGTCTGGTGGGCATGGGGGTTGGGCTGGAGACGGTCGTGTTCCGGGTGATGGTTCCTCATGGTTGAGTCCTCCCCCCCATCGTCATGTACCTGGTCTACATGTTGGTGAACATGCCGGTGATGTAGGTCGAGACCAAGGGGGTGATCTTCCGCCTCCGGTGACTTCAGCTTCTGACGAGTCTTGGTTTAATTTATCACCAGGTGATGACAGCATCGAGAACCATCCAGCCGCATGGCCACCAGGGCCTTGGGAATTGCACAACATGGCGGTGAATGACAATGAGCCCAATGCGACCTCCGCTGCTGATGGACGCCCCTCGGACTCGAGTCGGTCGGGTTTGGGGAGTAGTGGAAACCAGAAGAGTTCTCAGTCACATCGGAAGATCCCTTCTACGTATCCACCCTCCTTTTCAGCCAATGGGGATGAGTCCTATACTCACTGGAAGCGTGCGGTCCAGTGCTGGATCGCTGGGGAAGGCAGGCAACTGCCCGAGGATGTGATGGGCCCCCGGTGTCTGTCAGTTTTGAAGGGAAGAGCAAGCGTGATTGTGAGACATCTCAAAATTGAAGAAGTGAGCAAACCTGGGGGCTTAGCTTTGGTCTTCAAGGCGTTGGAAGCGTCCCCGCTGGTCAAGGAGTTAGATGGGCAACGGGGTGAGAAAGCTCAGCGGGAATTTCTCCGTTGCCGTCGCCAATCGGGGGAGTCCATGAGTCCTTCATCATGAGGGTTCAGGCTCAACGGTCAGTCATGGAAGAAGAGGATGCCCAGTTTGCGGTCGGTGACCGTTTCCTTGTGGGCTACATCTTGGACCACGCCGAGCTGACCTTGAAGGATCGTGTCATGGTCCTTGCAGCGGCCCAGAACAAGATGACTTCAGAGAGCGTGTTTCCTGCACTCCGTAGGATGGGACCATTTTTGCAGGGCACGGTTCCGATTGGCAAAGGCGTCATTGACGCTCTGTTGATTCCTGAGCTTCATGAGGCTGCATCCTCTACCAAGACCTCCACTACCGCCTCTCCGCCCGAGGGGCGGAAACCCTGGGCCTATAAGGCACATGTGGCAGCTGAGGGCTCCTTCCTGCTAGAAGCCGGTGATCCTGAATTGCTACCTGAAGAGTTGGAGTCGGCCACACATGCCGCCCTGGCGGCCTACTCTGCCTCTCAGGCCAAGCTCAAAGCCTTGAAACAGGCCCGTGGCTACTTCCGACGACCAGAGCCTCACGCTCAACCTGGTCAGCAAGAACGCTTGAAGAAGTTGATGCAAGAAAATCTTTGCCGCGCGTGCGGTGGATATGGTCACTGGTCTTAAAGATCCTGAGTGCCCACGCAATGCCAAGGGCACAGCGGCAATGACGGGTGGCGCCTCCGTGGCCAGTCCAGGACCAGCAGCGTCCGTTAATTCTCCTGAGACCTCCAGTGAACACGCAGCGATGTCCGCTGCGCTGGAGCAAATGATGAAGGATGAGCAGCACCGCCAGTCCGCGAGAGCATACATGGCTGCGGTGTGTGATGCTGCTGGGAGTGTGGGGACATCAAGAGAGTTTGTGACATTGGTCAATGCAAGCGATGACATGTTCACTGCTCGTATGGTCGTGGATCTGGGTTGTTTGCGGTCGGTGGCAGGCATTAAATGGGTTTTGACAGAGGTGCAGCGTTGCAAGCAACAAGGTCGGTATTTTGCCATCAAACCCACATTGGATTATTTCCGTTTTGGTGATGGGGTTCGTCGGCCTTCACGCTTTCGCGCCTATTTGGAGGTCGGGACATGTAGGCTTGTTGGCAATTAACGCAGTTGAGTATCCTTGTCCTCCACTTCTTTCCAAACATGTACGCAGTGCGTTGGGGCTTCAATTGGACTGTGGGTCTGGCAGGTTTGATCTTCACAGGTTAGGGGTGCGATCACAACATTTCACTTCATCAGCTGAAGGTCTTTATTTGTTACGGATCGATGAGTTCATTGAGCATTGGCCATCTTGGCAACAGTTGCTTCAGCAGGGACATTGCCCTAAGATTCAGCATGATGAAGTGTCCATGTTTGAGTTGCGCAAGGGCGTTCCCGTTGGCAAGGGTGTGCGACGGATTCAGGCTCAAGGAAGAGATCGTGTCAGAACGCCTGTCTTGGCCTGTGCTCCCACGTCCGAGCCCCGCAGTGCCTCTTGTGATCATGGATCGCGCTCAGCGGACCAGGGCGGCACGCACTCGGGAACCCATCGAGGCACAGTCCGTGTCGTCGGTGGAACTTTACCCGGAGGAGCCGGATTGGGGGGGGCGAAGAGGCGGAGGAGATCCAACCACAGCAGCCGCGTCGGAAGCAGGCTGCCGGGACTCGCTTGGATGCTTCGATGGAGAGTGCGCCAGCTGCCTCAACAGGGGAAACCAAAGTCAAGTCCGAGCCGAAGAGCAAGACCAAGGCCAGTTCAAAGACCAAGGACAAGAAGGAGACCCGCTTGGAGATCACCGGCCAGTATGCGGACTTTCCCGCGTTGGGAATGACACACAGCCACGATGCAGTGTTCAACATGAGCTGGGTGCTGCACGGCCGGCTGGTGGTGCACAAATGGAAGCAGCTGGTGTGGCTCCTGCGCTCCCGAGTGGCCATGGAATCCTACGGCCTCCTTTGGAAGCGCCATCCTCGCTGGCTGGCCATGATGATGAGCAAGGAGGTGGCGGCCATTTGGGGGGATTTGGGCGGCGCTGTGAAGACCTTGAGCGGCCCTCGGGGTCCGCCGCTGCTGAAGTGAGGGGTGAGGCAGTAGCGAACGGGGGTTCAGAGCCGAGGAGAGCAACGCCGTGGAAGCGCAGTCAAGTTCAAGTGTTGAAGAGAGGTGCAAAGTGTTGTTCATCTGTTTTACAACATTTGGCTTTTGTTGCTCACAAATCAACAGATCATACTTGGCGTGTATTAGAGATCTTTGGAGGCAGTGCAGCATTGTCGCTGATAGCCCGCTCCACTGGGAAATGGTGTGCCTTGGAGCCTGTCGACTTAGTCTATGGATCTGATGTTCTGGACCCCAAAGAACGAAAGCGGATTTTGCAACAGATTGATGAGTGGGAACCGGATCTCGTGTGTCTTGAACCGCCGTGCGGCCCTTGGTCTTCTCTACAGTCACTCAATCCCCAAGAAGTTGTTCATTTCAAACGAATGTTGCATATGCCTTTTTGGGAATTTTGCGCAGTGGTCTGGAAGTAACAACATCGTGCCGGTCGTCTTGTGTTGTTGGAGCAACCGTTTCGCAGCATGGCCTTGAAGTTAGATTGTATGATTCAAAGACCAAGTGTACACCGAGCCGTTGTCGATCAGTGCATGTTCGGATTGCAAGACCCATGTTCTCGTTTACCTTTTCAGAAGCGCACCGCTTTGGACGTCAACTCTCCTGTGTTCGCTGCAGCCTTGATGCAGGGCTCGTTGTGTGATCGCAGTCACTCCCATCAGACCATTGAAGGTCAGGTCTTCGCTCATGGCAAGTGGATGAACACCTGGACACCCCAGTTTGGCCGCCACATACTGGCATGTGCTGCGCTGGCCCTGTCTCAAGCTGGCTGCTGGCATCAGCGGGAGCATGGAGCTCATGTCTTTGTCACCCGCTTCGACGAGGGGGATGGAGGCGAGTGCTTTTTGTCCCGACCATCGTCGGCTGTTCCGTGTGACTCGGCGGGGTGCTATGAACTGGGAGAGCGCTGGTGTGACAACTGTAAGGGGGGTTGGCGCAATCAATGCTTTGTGAGTCATGTTTGTGAACCCCGCCCACTGGTTGAACAAGTTGATGAACATTTAGCCTTTGCGGCATCCAGTGCCGCTGATCAAGACCTAGAGGAGGAGTGCTTGGATCAGGCACCCGGGGCAGAAGAGCTGAAGACAGAGGTAGCCATCAATCAGCTGTTCCGGCACAACTCCAACAAGAAGAAGATCAGCGCCGTGGCGACTATTCGGGAGTGGGCAGCCGCTATGGCTACGTTCGTTTTGTTGGGGCTTCACTGAGGGTCAACAAGGCAATTCGGAATCAGGTGGCCAAGTTACACGGTACCTTGGGGCATCCCTCCAATGATAGGCTAGCTCGGATGCTGAAGCTGAACGGTGCTACCAAGGAGGTTGTTCAAGCAGCGCAGGACTTGCGCTGTGAGGTGTGCAGTCGGGTACATCCACCAACTTCAATGCCCAAGTCGTCGGCAACCAATCCAGAGCACTTTAACCAACACGTGTCCTCAGATTCCTTTTTCTTGCTGGATAGTGGAGGGGTGCGGTGGAATGTGACTCATTTGGTCGATGGGTTTTGCGGGCTACAGTATGGTGTGCTCTCCAAGAACCCTTCCTCGGCCACGAGTTGTGACCTCCTCTTTGACAAATGGATTTTGGTGCATGGGCCTATGAAGGAGCTCACTGTTGATGGCGGACCTGAATATCGAGGTGGCTTTCCTCGCTTGAACATCAATCCTACCTCCACCAAGTGGAAGAGTGGTTTGGCTGAGAGGCACGGATCGATCCTCAAACTCATTCTGCTCAAAATGGTCCATGAACTGTCCCTGACCAAGGAAGGCGACTTGAGGAAGGCCTTGGCCATGGCGGTACAAGCCAAGAACCGCCTGTCCCTACAAGTGGTTCAAGGACGTGATATGGTCCTGCCATCCTCCTTGGTGGAACAAGTTGACCGGGCGGAGATCAAGTTCGCCACCAATAGCAAAATCCTGGAGATCAAGGAGCAGGACTTCATGGAGAAGCTGAGAAAGGAAGCGGCTGCTGCCTTTCATTGGCTGCGTAGCCATGAGCGTTTGAGGATGGCCCTAAACAGCCGGTCTCGTCCACCCCACCTGAAGGCAGACGCCTTGGGGCCAGGTACTGTGGTCTATTTCTTCAAACAACCTGCTCAGAATCGTCGACTACAGGACTATGCCACTGGCTATCAAGGCCCGGGCGTGGTGGCTTGCGCCGATGGGCCGCAGCGACTTTGGCTTCGGTACAAGGGTAATGTGGTGAGGGTGGCATTGGAGAATGTGCGTCTAGCCACGGAAGAAGAGGAGGTGGCCACATCTTACATCAAGGAGGCCATGACTGACCTGGAGCAAGAGCTCACCGGCAACCGTAGGCCAGCTGGCTATGACGATTTGGCAGAAGGCGAGGGACCTGATGGCGAGCCCGGGACGGGGGCTGGAGCGTCTCTTCCTGGCCCTCCGGATGAGACGCAGTTCCAGGCAGGCACACTTGAGGGTCAGAGATCAGAGATGCACCCGCCCCTGTGCCCGTGGCACCTACGCCTGTGGTCCCAGAGCCAACGCCTGAGATGCTTTCTTTGGCATGAGCTTCTGAAGACAAGCGCCGACAGTTCCTAAGCATCGATCACGACCTGGCCCTTATGACCCTGCACAAGCTTCTGTGCCACACAAGGTGGCGTTCTTTGAAGGAAAAGAAGACTGGTGGAAATCCCTTTTGACGGATGTGACTGACAAGCTGGCTACCAACTCCAGTCTACAACGACTTTCCGCTGAGAAGGACGTACAGTTGGTGAACACGGAGGTGGATTCCGGCTTGGTTGAAGCTCAGCGTCAACGGGATCATGGAGGTGAACCTTTGGCCAAAGCCGCCAGGCATGATGACAGTGTGTTAGATGAAATGGCGGTAGAGCGGGGGGTTCAGCAATCTCGCACCAGTGGTGGCTGAAGCTCTCATGGCAGTCCGGGCATGGGCACTTCAATCGGCCTCTTCCCCTGAAGAATGTCAACGGATGACAAAAATGATGGAGACCTTTGATGATGATGCCATCCAGATGGAACGTGAAAGAGGTCATCGCGCCGGTCCAGAACCTGGGGCCAGGGGAGAAATCTATTTGAAGGACATGACACCGACCGAGGTGCGCTTGACAGTTCCGGCACTCATCAAGGCCTTGGAGATTCACTATGAGGCTGTTGAGCCCGTGGAGCTGGACAAGGTGATCAGCAAGGATGCCACCTTGCACAGCCGTTTTGTCATTGTCAACAAGAAATGGTTTCAACGGCTATTTGGACCCAAAGGTAGACTTTGTGTCGGCGGCCACCAAGATCCCCATGCAGGAGAGTATGCGACCTCATCACCAACAGCACAGCTGCTAGGGCATCATTTGCTTTTGGTGGTAACTGCTGGCAAACGGTGGAAGGCATACGGAGGTGACATCACCGCTGCCTTCTTACAAGGGGAGCCACTACCTCGTGACAAACCTCTTTACATTTGGTTCCCTTGGAAGATGCCTGGAGAAGTGCAGGCTTATGTGCAGGGCAAGCTCAAGGGGTATCGGACAGACATGGTCCGTGTGGTAAAAGGGGTGTTCGGCCTGAACGAATCCCCAAGACTATGGTATTTGGGGCTGAGAAGACACCTTCAAGCCCTCGGCTTCCGTGAGATGAAGCTGGCCCCATGTGTTTTCACTTTGCATGTGAAAGGTCAGCTGGAGGCAATGGCAACTGTTCATGTTGATGATGTGTTGCTTGCAGGGGGAGATGTTGCTGAGCCAATTTGGAAGGAACTCCAAGGTCGCCTCACTTTTGGTTCATGGGCTCCGATGAGTGATGGGCTGAAGTTTTTGGGGCGACATGTAGTACAAGACCCAGAGTCTCGAGAGATCACCACGTCCATGGCCGAGTATTGCTCAGACCTTCAAGAGATCGTCATAGCAGCCACTGAGCCTGATGATCGGACTCTTAACGATGCTGAGGTGAGTGTGCTGCGCTCCGTGAATGGCAAGTTGAGCTGGGCTGCTCGGCAGGGTCGACCAGATGTTCTCTTTTTGGTTTCCCTTTTGCAACAAAGCATGAAGAAGCCATGCGTCAAACAGCTACGAATAGCTAACCAAGTCATTCGACTTCTCAAGAAAGACCAACCACTTCGTTTTGCCCATTTGGGTTGCGAGCTGGATCAGCTCATCTTCGTGGTGGCCTCTGATGGGGCCTATGGAACTATGCCTGATGGCAAGTCGCAGCAGGGATGGATTGTGGGTCTAGCACATCCTGCAATCAAGGAAGGCTGCGCTAAGATGAATTTGGTGGAATGGCAGAGCTCGTCATGCAAACGCATTGTGAGGTCTTCTATGGCCATTGAGGCCAGCGCCGCTTCGTTGGGATTCGAGCATGGTGAGTATGTTCGGGCATTGTTTGGAGAGATTCTCCAGGAGAATTTCCAGGTGCGCCGCTGGGCTGAGTTTGTTCGAGGGTGGGAGCTGCTTTTGGTCTTGGACGCCAAGACGGCATACGACACCCTGGCCTCAGAAAGTTTACCCCAGGATCGTAGGACAGCACTTGACCTACTGGCCATCAAGGAATCCCTCCTGGATGACTCCAACCATGCCATGTGTCGCTGGGTGCCTGGCCCGCAGCAGTTGTCTGACGGGCTGACCAAAGACAAGGACAACCACGTGTTGCTCGATTACATGAATTCCAACACTTGGAGCCTGAGAGAAGATCCCATTTGGCAGGCTCAACGCGAAAAACAGCGTGGAAGCCAGAAGCTGTACAAAGCCAAAGTCCGTGCAGACCGGGCCCTTCTAACCGGGGATCCCGGGGTGAGTTGAAAGGGCACTCACACGTTCATTGCACTTTCATGGACTTGGTGTTTTCCGTAGCCGCTCTGCACTCTGTGGATTTGCCTAGGAGAAATGCGCTTGAGCGCCGGCCCCTGCACCACTTTAAGTAAAACAAAGGATTCTTGTCTTCCTTGTTGGTTTCCTCCACCTTTTAGTTAAGAGCTGTATAATTTGGTGGACTATGGCTATATGAACATCTATCCCTTCCCCGACGCCCACGCGCTGCCCCACCTTGCAAAGCATTCGCTGGCACCTGTCAAATCACTACAGTGTAAAGCCAAACACTTTCACTTCCACTGTCAGAGTAGCTCAAAGCAAAACACATGAAACTTTGGACGTTGGACCCCCCTTCGGCCCAGAAGGACGTCTGCACACTTGGACATCTGCACACACGCTCTGGGACCACGACCCAATTGCCCCCCACATTGGAGGTTTACGTATCAAATCGCTACAAATGGACATATCTTTTTGAGCAGTTTTGATTGTTTGATTCGGTTCCTGCCTGGGCTGGGACCGGGAGAGGAGTTTGGCCCAGAGGCAGCAACGAGCCAACAGAGTCCTCCAAACCCGTTCACAACGATCCGTTGAGATCCGTTCGCAAGTACTCAACTGCTCACTGCGTGGCTGTTGGAGAACCAATGGCATACGACCGATGGCCCCAGAGCGAAGAGAGATGTTAGGAAGAAAGATTGGAAAGAAGAAGGCGTGGAAGAAGATGTGAGTGAGAAGCAAAGGTGGTAAAGTGGTAAAGTGCAGCTTTCTACACCGGGTGCGGCTGTGGCGCTGGCACCCCACAACACACATCTTCATGTTCGACGACAGTTTTACACTTTCGCAACGGGAAGATAAGCCACCCGTGCCGGACCAGGGAGGATTTGAAACCCGAGACCTCGCAGGTCGAGAGCCCACAGTGTACCAAGCCAAAATGTTTCAGACAGTCCGTTTGCACACTTTGGCAACCTCGGACCTGAATTTCGACGAGGCTTCACACTCCAATGCAAAACCAAAAACTCGCGTTTCACCTCAGTTTCGGACACTCGACATACACTTTCTTCCCGCAGTTTGGGTTCACTTTCGTGGCATCTCGTCGGCCCCCACGCCCAAAGAGAGAAGATGTGAAGATGTGAGAGGTGAAGATGTGATCCCCACATTTTTCTGCAAGAACCCTTCGCTCAGGCACCCAAACAGAACAAAAAAACAGAAAAAAAACAACTTAATTGGTTGTACGATGTCCGTTGAGGATCAAGTTCCAAATCAACTGACAGGAAGCGGTTGGCTTCATGCATCATATCACCAACAGCTGCATCAACCTTCACAAAAGGTTCGTCCTCAACATGTGCAAGGCATCAAAACATTTCACTAGAGAGGTGATCTGGAGACTCTCAAAAGTAATCAGCTCAAGGTGGATGGTACCCAACCAAATGGTCATGTCGCTATGTCTATCTGCTTCAACCAAAAAAAACTTCAGGTCCCTGTTGAAGGCATTGTTCTGGAAGTTCTCGAGGTCCTGGAAGGCAAAAGCTCATGCAATGTGCTACATGAATATAGTAGCAAAATGACATCGCATTGACAATTGACAACCTGCAAGGCTCCCGAACCTCTTTGGTGAGCAACACCGCACGCGTCATCGGCATCAAGGATACTTGTGCAGATGCACGCGCGCTCCCCTTACCTCTGCACAGGTCTTGCAAGTCAATCTGTCTAAGGCCAATCAAAACACGGAGACAATCAATGCAACAAGCCAAATTGACTACAAACTGGTGATGTTTTGCATAAGAACTTCAAAGCTCCAAGCCCGTATGTTTTGCGACCCGCCTCCTGCAAAAGGTGGCATGTCTCAGAAACACCATAGTTCCTTGGCGCTGTCCCAGCAGGAGGGCTTATATACACTTTGGGGCCCAATTGCATTTGAGCATGGCTCAAACCATATTAGTTTTCTCAACTTGTTTCCTCCTCTTCGGGAGGAGCTTTGGGAGTTGATGGACACCAGGAGCTTCTTCCGTGGTTGTTCTCGGTTCCCTCTCCGCCCTCCTCTAGTTCCCAGCATCCGCCCTTGCAAAGTCTCAAGGAAAAAAGAACCACGTCACACAAGGCCACGTCATATAGCAGCGTCATGTTCCATGAAATCCAAGTGTCTGCCAAACGGTGCTGCCTCTTCTCAGGAAGCATGACCATTTCAATAGCGCTGCAGGAAAAGAACTACTAACTAGCTCCCCAATCTCGTTGGAACTGGCATGTTTGTTTCTTGTCCTTCGGTGCAAAGAAGTCCAGGTGAGTAAAGGGGCTTTGCTTTGTCAAAAGCAGTTTCCGCAACATGGAATTCATCTTGACCGGGTTTGGTCATTCCTTCATCGCGTTTCCCGTAACCTTGTTTTCTTTAATAAGCATCCTGTTGCTGTCTGAACACAATCAACCATGTCCGTGAGATTACACTAGTGTCCAGAATTGATGTCGACATCGCTTTTTCGGTTTTGGTACAAACATCTCGTATGTTAACATCTCGAGTAGCTTCTTACCATGCTTTGAATTGTGGTCAACAAATTTGGCGACCACAGCAACAAAGTGCACAAAATGTGAACTTGCCTGTCGTGTCGTGGGTCCAAAGCCAATACAAAAGTCAGTGAACAACGACACGTCAAAAGGAACGCCGTAAGGTATATACTGTAATCACAAGGGGCGCCAGCACGTTTCCACGAAGGGGATGGTGGAACTGAATAGAGGAAGCACCCAGGAGGGGCATGGATGGATCGACACTGCTCTATATAAAAGTTATCTAGACTTTTCACGTACAAACTACAGTGTTTGTTTCGCCGCAGTTGTTTTGAGATCTGAACTAGCAAGTAAATGGCAACCTCCAGAAATTCCGGGAATCTCCGAGAATCATTGGGAGATTGAATGGTATTCTATATCCGCCGACCCCGGCCTAGCTGACGCCTAGGCGGGGCGGCGCCCGGGACACCGCAGGGTGAAACAGTTGCCGAGGCCAAGCAGATCCAGAGCGTTTTGCCGTGGCTCCGCTGCCTACTCCTGGAGCCTTGGGAGGGAGCCTCTGGAACGTGCAGCCTGTGGACTGCAGCCTTGGAACTGAGCCTCTGGAACCTGCCACCTCGGCCTGCGCCTCTTTTCTTTAGCGTCCCGAAGGCAACGCGCCAGGCGCCTTCCGGGCACCTTCAAACCCTTCCCGGCACCTTTGGCTTAGGCGCCAAGCGCACGTTTGGCCTACTCCTCCACCGCAGCCTTTGCGTCAGGCGGGAGTCTGGGGAGGGAGCCTCTGGAACGTGCAGCCCATGCACTGCAGCCTTAGAACTGAGCCTCTGGAACCTGCCACCTCGGCCTGCACCTCTTTTCTTTAGGGTCCCGAAGGCAACGTCCAGGCGCCTTCAAAAGCTTCCCGGCGCCTTTGGCCTACTCCTGCACCGCAGCATTGCCTGCGAGGCGGGAGCGTGGGGAGGGAGCCTCTGGAACGTGCAGCCCGTGCACTGCAGCCTTAGAACTGAGCCTCTGGAACCTGCCACCTAGGCCTGCACCTCTTTTCTTTAGGATTCCGAAGGCAACGCGCCAGGCGACGTCAAGCATTTTAGCTTCAAACGCTTCCGGGAGCCTTGGGAGGGAGCCTCTGGGACCCACAGTCCCCTGAGGCCATTTGGTCGCTCCTTTATATAAGCAGTTGTTCTGTCTTAGGTCCACGACCACCACCATTGGTGTCCACAACAGAACTATGTCCAACTTCGGTTGTTGCCTTCCTAGCCATGCTGCCTTGTCTCACAAAAAAGGGGTCGGCAGCACCAGGGCGGAGCCCTTACAATTCTGGCACTTCAATCAATGAATTGAGGCAAAGCATGTTCTCAAAGATAGAGCCTGTGCAAGAAACCTTGAAGAATCTGTAGCCAATACACAGGATATGTGCGGACAAAGAGAACCCAGCAGTGGAACCCTTCATATGATACTGTCACCCCCAAATACATGAACAAAAAACATATATCTGTTGATTCTGATCGTGGTGTGACGGTTGTGAGATAAGCATGAGTCGAGTCATGTCAAAGCTGAAGCATGTTGAGCAGCGTTCATCACCCAAGTGAGCTGACCGCAAAAAGGAATGAACAGCAAAAACAGAAGAAACACAACCATCCACGAACGAACCGCATCTGTCTCCTTTTCGAGCGAAACGACATGCCGCTAAGTAGTGTCAACAGGAAAGGCACAAAAAGACACCGTGGTAGCTTGAACAAAGCAAAGTAGGTGCATGAGGTCTGGAAGCCTGGGAGGTACTAGTTTGACAGCTGCAAGCTACGTGTACTGCGAGATTCACATGGATCTAAGCCCGCACCATATCTGCACAGCCTGCTTTATTGGTTTCAAGTTTGGTGGCTAAAGGCCAGGGTATCTTGAACACTTCGGAGATCTTTCAAGGTCCGTTTGACAGATTTTCTGGTGATCTTAAATGCCATCAGCTAAGTAAAGCAGCCCCTGTCGATTGCCATGGTTTCGAACTCTACAAAGGGGTATCGGTCAGTGGGTGAGCTCCTATCGGTTGTGCATAGATTGAATGTCGAAGGCGACCCTTGAGCAATTGATGCATCCATATTGCCTTTGAGCGAACGCAAAGGGAGCTTGCGTGAGACAGTCCTCTCTTCTCTAGAATTTCAGGTCAAGTGCCAACGATTTCCTAAGACTGTATTCTTGAAGGTTGAGACACAAATACATCACAATGTAAGGATTTGGATGTAAAATCGGGCTGGGCTGGGAGACTGGACTGCTCTAGGCTAGGCCGTCATTGGACAATCTTCAAACAAAGCAGGAAATAAATTCACAAACTTATCGCAACACGATGCTACAATTGACCGGTGTGCAAAAAGCCTTTGCGAGTCAGCTAATCTAGGTGTTCAATGGAGCGAAAGCATTGGAAGCATGCTTGTGCATGGGCATGTTTCGGCATGAGCCGTTGGCAAGCACAAGGATTAAAATGCTTTGCAAAAAACATTGGGGCTGTGACTTTACCAAAAAAAAGGAATTTGCTAAAACTGAACCTCGGCTTTGTGACATTTGCTTGGCCAGTGCAGCTCACAAAGTTTGCAAAAGAACGGGCGCACCAATGCGCACCCAAATTGAGAATACAAGAATGTTTCTAGTAGAAATTCCTTGTCGAAGAATGCACAATACCAAAGCATCGCAACACGATGCTACAAATGAACCATGTGGAAGGGCGCTTGCTAATCAGCTAATCTAGGTGGAAAGGATTCTTGCTTCCGTGAAAGGCTTGCGCAAAAGGCGGCTTGTACAAACCTTGCGCGCAGAGAGTTGAAGCATGCTTGTGCATGGGCATGTTTCGACCTGGGTGGTGACATGAGCAGTTGAAAAATTATGTTGTCGTTTTGGTCATCAGCTCAGTAAAGCAGCCCCTGTCGATTACCATGGTTTCAAACTCTACAAAGGGGAATTGGTAAGTGGGTGAGCCCCTAGATCGAACGTCGAAGGAGGCCCTTGAGCAATTGATGCATCCATATGCACCTGTAGACTTTGCCCCATAGATGCACTTGCGAAAACCTTGTGCAAACCTTGTGCAAGCGCAAAGGGAGCTTGCGCGAGATTGTCATATTTTCTGTCGAAGAAAACACAAGGATTGAACTCCTTTGCCAAGAGCACTGCAGTGGTGTGATTTGAAAGAAATATGCGGCTAAAGATGAACTTCGGCTTTGTGACATTTACTTGGCCCGAGCGCAGCTCACCATATGTTTGCAAAATGAGGGGGTGCCAAGTCAAATTGAGATGAATGAAGGAATGCTTGTGTTTCATATTCCTTGTCGAAGAATACACTGTTAGCCGTGGTTGCCATGGAAATAGGTTGGAGGGTCATTGCATTGCTTCTGCTGCCTCTGCAGAAGCACCTTCTCAGATCTTCCTAGTGCAGAGTGGAAAGCCAACTTTGGCTCCAAGCAAATGAAACCCAACCGTACTGCTCGCAAAAGGAGCAACTCTTGATCAAACCAATCAAGGTTTTGGGAACGTGTTGGTCCTCAAACTGATTTGCAAGATTTCGGCATCATGCTGCTGCTGTGAACCAATCGTTTGCAATCCCTAATTTTACGTTCCAACATGGGCACGTGCAAATCAACCAATCTCTTCAAGGTCATTTTCTGTTTGCTGCTGGCCATTTCCTTATATATACACTGTTTAAATCAAACCTTGCACCACCTAGTCTCTTTTGTGGGGGTTAGGTTAGAATAACTTGCGTGGCCACCGGTATTGGGTCAGGCTAGTGTTGATTGCTCATTGTGTAAACTTTGCGAACTGAGTTGAAGCATGCTTGCGCACGGCATGTTGCCACATGACCGGTGACATGAGCGGCTGAAAATTTATCCGTAAAGCAGCCCCTGTCGATTACCATGGTTTCGAACTCTACAAAGGGGTATCTGTAAGTGGGTGAGCCCCTATCGGTTGTGCATAGATCGAATGTCGAAGGAGGCCCTTGAGCAATTGATGCATCCATATGCACCTGTAGACTTTGCCCCACACATGAGCTTGCGTTTTGGCAAGGTTTGCAAAAGGAGCTTGCGCGAGATTGTCATATTTTCTGTCGAAGACACACGAAGATTGAACTCCTTTGCCAAGAGCACTGCAGCCGTGTAATTTGAAAGAAATATGCGGCTAAAGATGAACTTCGGCTTTGTGACATTTACTTGGCCCGAGCGCAGCTCACCATATGTTTGCAAAATGAGGGGGTGCCAAGTCAAATTGAGATGAATGAAGGAATGCTTGTGTTTCATATTCCTTGTCGAAGAATACACTGTTAGCCGTGGTTGCCATGGAAATAGGTTGGAGGGTCATTGCATTGCTTCTGCTGCCTCTGCAGAAGCACCTTCTCAGATCTTCCTAGTGCAGAGTGGAAAGCCAACTTTGGCTCCAAGCAAATGAAACCCAACCGTACTGCTCGCAAAAGGAGCAACTCTTGATCAAACCAATCAAGGTTTTGGGAATTGGTTTGCAATCCCTAATGTTACGTTCCCAAGATGGGCACGTGCAAATCAACCAATCTATTCAAACTCACCTTCTGTAGGTGCTGCTTGACTAGATGGAACCAAGCTCCAACCGCAGGCGTGGCTTCTCTGTGTTCCACAGAACGTCCAAAGCGGCTGAAGTGCATGGAAGACACACAGGGACAGAACACAAACACACAAAGCAGAGCGGGACTTGCCTCTGACTCCAAGTAATTATGCTACTCCTCATTGAGTCCCCAAGAGTCAGCCAGTTTCGGCAAGAAAAGCAATTATGCTTGGATGCAAGGTTAGCACCTTCACGAGATATGCTGTGTTAAATATTGGAAGTCTTGGAGAGCTTCGAACGATTCGATGACTGAGGCTGTGCTTCCTGATGACATTCGGAGTCGTGACCATTCTTGGACATACATTTAGGCATGTGTTGATCTAGACCATGTTGAGTGAAGAAACTGGTGTGGCACTGAGCACAGGTGTACAATTGACAAGGCACTGCTGATGTGCGGGCAGGTTCAGGTGGATCAAGCTCCATGGGCTCTGCATCTGAGTGCAGCCCTTTCATCATGACTGGCATGCAAGGGAAGTGGGCCGGATCGTACGTCTGACCCATGAGGACACTGATCTGAAACAAGACTCCACAGGCATTTTTTACGAACGTCTCCGCATGACACAAATGCCTGGGTACCTCTGAACTTCAATTCATCACAAAAGGGTGTGCCGGGTCTTAGAATACCGGTTGAGTGAGAGCACCTGGATGTTGCCACGGCCGAAAAGGGCTCTCAGGTGCTTCGTTGGTCTAACGTGTTTGGGCACGATGAATCAGCGTTGCAAAACACCGATCGACGTGTGGCAGGTTAGAGATGCCGGGCACACGAGGTGCTAACTGTGATCAAGAGAGACTACAAGGTTTTGCACAGGGTGTAGGCCTGGGCAGTCTCGATCCATTTTGTGATTTGTTTGATCGGAATCAGTAGGGTCGAAAGTTCAACTGATGCTTCAGCTGAGCGAGGGCCGGCATTCCACACAGGCTTGTATTAATTCAGTGCATGCTGCAGCTACTGGCTAGTACCTTTTGTCCGGGAAGTGAGCCGAATTTAATCGCTGCAAAACGCTCAGTTCAATCAGTGTCCTTCAATTCATAAGTTTGAGGCATTTGAAGCATGCGCCCTGGGGCATCATGCGGCATAATTGACGTGAGAATGTGCAATAGGCAATAGAGGATTCTTTCTTGGAACCCCTGCACTTGGCTCTCGCTGCTATGTCAGAGATGTGGACACAACTGTTACATGACCGTTTCACACCCAATAGAACGTGAGAGTACACCAAGCCCATGTCGCTGGCTTGTTGTGAAATGTCACACAAAGGCTCCAACATCGCAAGTTTGAGGATACCTACCTGCTGCGAAAGACGTGGTTTCTGAAGGACACGATACCTAGCTCTCAGAATTACAGTTCTCTGTTTTGTCAGCCCTGTGCAAACTCTTCGCCAGGTCGATGCGACTCAACTTTCACACAGCAACCACCCAAGGTAGGTTAAAACATGTTAAAACCAATCGCTCCAGATCGAGACAAGTCAGTGCCCTTCAAAGAGTGTGAGGCTATCTGAGTTTAAGTGACGGTCAAATCTTGTGTAGTTGCAGGTCATCAGGATTTGGTAAGTGTATTATCGTTGTCCATGTCAATCGCGTGTCTGTTTTTTACGAGTGTGTCAATTTTGGAGAAAAGTAAAAACACCTGTTTTGCCTTCGCGTGGACCACTCGGCCTTGCATGCTCAGTTGAGTCTGCTGTCGGTCACGGTGAAGCTCCGCACACTGACAACGACCGCAATTGCGAAGGTCGTTCATGCACATTGCTGCCTCTTGACACCGTTTTCAAAAGGGTGTTTTTTAATGACCGATGGTCAAAGAGCATGTAATTCCAATATCGCTTATAGATCAACAGCTTGACGGATACATGCAAATGTAGATGAGTCGTGCCTTTCAGCTTGCGCCACGAAAGAGGAGCTCGGGTCAAAACTAGGAGCCAGTCGTGGGACGTGCCGAAGGACAGGTGGGGATATACTCGCAAATTAAGACGCACCAAATGTCCGTGGATAGTGGGCATGTACCGCTTGCCAGGGTTTTATGCACGAGTTGGTGATTCCTGTCCGCGAGATTCCAGCAAGAGTAATAAGCACAGGAAAGTTCAAAGCATACAAACCAAAGATTCCAAAGTGCTTTTTCAGCCAACTGCATCTGGTACCGCATCCACACTCGCGTCTAATGTCAAGCTCCGCAAGGAACCGTTCCCTTTCATCTTCGGGTTTCCACGACTCGTCACCCTTGCAATCCAAATACAAAAAACAGAAAGTGGGACGCACATGAACAATGTCACATTCACATGCTTCATCTCTAGGTGCCCAAGTTGCCTGTGAGATGTGCAAAAGAAGCAGTAAGTGCTGATGTCAATCGGAAGCCGTGCAGCTCTCTGTCTGCAGAGTCTCCACTCTGACACTCTGTGCCACACTCATGAATCATGCCCCAGAACATGTCCCCGAATCTGCTTGCCTTTAAAGGAATCTTTACTATCCAGAACAAGTCAAAGAGTGTTGAAACAATGGTTCAAAACGATGTTGAAAGCGCTTCAAGAGGATTCGACCACAATTGACGTAGTGTCAGGTTTGTTTTGCGGAACTTGAGACAACTTCGATGATTCAACTCGCTTTTTGCTTAGCAACAATGGCTTCAGCTTCCTCGTCCAACAAAGACGAGGTGCCCTCGGGTGGCTCCAAGACGTGGTATATTGAAAGTGTCGCTTCGCACCTAACAGTTTAGTCATATTACTACTATGATTTTTGTTGGTTTGCCTTGTCTTTCAGGCAAACGGACGCAAAGATTTGCAAGCGACATTCCTGTATGGAACTTGAGGTGACTTTGACATGGAATTGCAATCGAAGCAGTGCGGCATTCCCGTGCATTCACCCTACATCAACAAAACGACTGATTTTATTCCGCCTGACCATGCCGAACGGTGCTACTGTCAAAGATTACTGCTGTTGCTTCTTCTTCCTGCAGAGCACCATACTACTTCGCGCGACTCTGTGGCACTAAACCCACTGTCAAGGTCGTAGCTGTCTTTCAATCCCAATGGAGCTGGTGTGCTAAGCATCTCTCAAGGAAGTCACTCCAAAAGGACTCGGTCGCCAGCTCCGCTCGCTTGCTCATCGGTCCAGGGTCGCGTGAACCGGTCGCAGGTCGCCAGAAGGCTCTGTGTGAAGATGACAAGTCGCTTCCATCAGGCGGCTCTGTTGCTGAAGGTGACAAGTCTGACAATGCAAAATACCATACCTTATGAGGACTCATATACCAGACCAGTTGCATGGGAAATAGCAAAACAGGTACAAATCCACGGAGTATCCGCGTGGTACACGGACGTTGCTAGTGAGCTTTCTAATTCCCGGTGCACAGCGTGCTGCACGGTAGAACGGGCACACCGTATCGCGAACAGTTTTCGACGAAGCCATTGGACTGTCTCAACAGTCACTAAGACTTCTACAAGACCGACAAATCGATAGGACTTTGTCAACTTTCACTTTAGTCACTAAGCAAAACCCTTGCCAAACTTGCTCCGCAATCCATCCACATTTGCTCTGCACGCACCAGCTGGCTCTCTTTCAATGTCTACGTTGTCAATTTCTCCCTTTGTTTCGTTCTTTCTCCCTCGATACCGCCTGTGTCTACTCTGCGTGTGTCTACGAGACGGTGCTACCCTGGCAATGGTGCTACCCAGTCTGCGATTTCGCCATCAAATGAGCAAAGAACTTGTGCAGAACTTCATCCTGGACTACCGAGAACCATCAACCGCTTTACAAAGACATGTCATCAAATTGAACGTGTTTCAAATCTGGAATGCAATCTGACTTTTACGCCCACAACAAGCCACAGAGAGGAGACTCAAATAAGTGAGAGTGAATTCAGCACAAATTGATCTTTGAACAAAATTCACTAGATTCATGAACAGCTGCAAGTCTAGGAAGATTTCTGGGTGCATGTGACAAAGATGTGAGGGATGCGTCCAAACTACCCCTGCGCAAAACAAAAAGCTGACTGTGGCCGATCACCTGTGAACTGCTCAAGCAAATCTTGTGGTGGTTCTTTAGACAAATCTTGGAGAATTGTCCTTCAGACACAATTCAGTGTCAAATCATTCAATTCTCCACCCTGAATTTAACAAGGCAACAACGCCATCAAATCGGGGACCCTCCAGAATTTCTGCAGCTCCCCGAACCCACAAGAACCTTTATGTTCATTCTGGGTCCGAAAACTATCTGCTTACGCTATGTCTTGCGCAAAGACTTGTGACTTATGTTCGTCCAGAATTGGGTACACCCTTACCGAATGTGAAGCGTCCGGAAAACTGAGAGAAGGAGAGGATAGAGAGCCAAGGACTAGAATGTGATCTTTCAACGCAATCTCTAGGTCCCTAGGTGCCTTCTGGATGGATTCGCTGTACAAAGACATGACAAAGGCCCATGCAAAAGCGCTACATCACAACAGTTCAGCGCAAAAGAACAAGACTTGGCAAAGAGTGGACTCAAAAACTCAAACATAAGAACTTCTCGCACTCAAATACTCACAACGACGAACACTCGACACGGTATGAACACGGTACGAAGACGGCTCTCTAGACTCTAGGTCGAAGTTGTTGGACGTGTCCGACATGTCTTAGTGTTCTTTGACTGAAGTGAGGATTCACTTGGGATGTGTCAGGGGGTCCATCTTGCATCTTGTGACAGGGGCATCATAGAAGCACAAAAAGAACACAACAAATGGTTGGGCAAAGTCCCAAGAGCACCTGATGAAAACATAGGGCGAGGGGTGAAGATGTTCCAATCTCTTGGAGTTGGAGTACAGTTTGTTAAAGTTCTTCCAGCGTTGACAACTCATATGCAATCCGATGGGGCCGTTCACCACTGACAGCTCACCAAGACTGGGTCCTAGTGTCAGCATCTGGGTCCTAGTGACCGATGCTTGAGCTCCTGTCCACCATGAAGCCGAGATGAAGACTATCTTTGCTCTCAGATTGATGTGATTTGTTTGATGAGTCTTATTTAAACAAAATGCATCATCCACCTTGATCTGAGACCAAAGAGCTTCACAAGTCAGCTGGTCATGTCGAGCTGACACAGCCTGGGGCGATGGACACAGACTCAATCCAAGGCAGTTTCAGTTCAGAATGTCGATCAGCACTTCGGAAATAGCTTGAAGCGCGCGCTTTCAATTCACAAAAGTGTCACATTGTGTCTGGAGGAAGCAATGCAAAAGGCTGCTTATCTTGGTCCCATGTGCGAGAGCATCCCGTGCATGATACAGTAACTCATATGCCTATGTCTGCCGTGTTTTTCGAGGAAGAATTGAGCAAAGCAAAGAGTGACATAGACTGCCAGTGTCGCACTCTTTGCAACCTGGCACAAAAGTTTCTGCCGAAAAAAGCAACTCTTCAAAATCTTGGCCTACAAAGCCAACTGCACACGTCAGGCTTGTTGAAGGAAATGTTGGAACGCCCAAAGAAATTGTCCAAAATGTTGTTTGTGTCAAAACAATCTGATTTGCACAAAAGGAAGCTGGAGGCAATCGGTCCAAGTGATCTTCTTCGAGTGTGAGAGTTTGGTGCAACAACTTTAACAACTTGGTGTAACAATGACCAAGGCAGACCAAAATCCGGCTGATTGAGGTGAGAGCTGCATCTGCCTATCAAGCCAACATATGTTTTTCTGACCTATATAAATGATTTCTTCAAAGCACGTGCATGGGATTTGAAGCACTGTCAATCTCTGTCCTCGTTTCATGATCTCTTTGGCTCTCCAACTGAGGCAGTATGTCTGTTCAACAACGGAAGCCAATACGCCGACTCAGGTTGGTCAACCAGAATGTGCCCCAGGCAGGGCTGGGAATCGAGTAAGGATGCTTGGTGGTACTCGGGTTCGCACATTCGACAGTTGCATCATTCGGTGCTGTTGTGGACAAGTTGAATCATAGCCGACAAGTTCCAGCTTGGTCTTCCAAGGCCAACATGTTAAGAGCCTGGTCAGATTCGTCCACTTTGTCTCATGTTGGAGCCTACAAAGTGGTCTTAGCCTTGAAAATGATGTCACACAGCAATGTGCCCACTTAGTTAAATCCACAAGTCAGACGGGGGCGAAGCAAATTATGCAACAGATCGGCCAGGAAAGCGGAGACGCTTGAATACAATCCTTGAAGCTCCATGGGGCTCCACTGTGGATCGCATCACTACACATTCTAAACATACAAATCTTGTGGTTCATGCTGTCCGGTGACTGCAGGACTACTTGTCTTTGATCTCAATCACAAAAAATCCAACAACGACATTGTCCGGCCTTGGTTGCACTAGGGTGTCAGCTGCTGAGTTGAAGAGCTGAAGGCATTCCATGCCTTCAGGCATCTTTGGGCTTAGTAAGTTGCAAAGTTACAGTTAGCTGGCAAATTATATACAAAGAAAATCTGCTGGGCCTACTGAACACCCAAGATGCCATTCCTAGAGATGGACAGAATGGCCTGTGGGGAATGCCACAAGACCTTGCACTAAAAATGCGCAATGCTGTTGAAACACCAATGTTGCACATGGCTTTAGTTTTCTTGATAATTTTTTGCCAAGGGTTCTCTTGAATGTGTTCCGCGAAAAGCTGGCCTTTACTTCGCCCTGCTCAGCCCACAAAACTGCCCACTATGCATTATGCCACTACCTTCCTTGTTTGAATCGGATCTCTCTTCGGATCCTCTTCTTTGGATATTTTCGCTTCATAGTATTCATGGCAAATCCGACCTGCGTGACAATCTACACCCTCCCACAGAAGTGCTACTTTTACGGGGATCATACGTGTGGAAGCAACAAATCTTGGTCCGGTTTGGCCAAATAACAGAATTCAGCAGCAGCAGCAGCAGCAGCACCTGTTGTGAACGGTGCCTTGCAAATAGCTAACTAAGATGACACCAAACAGTTCAAAAAGGATGCGACCCCGTAAGCACTAAGTTTGGCAGTCGTGCTACCTATGTTTTTCCTTACACAAAGGAACTCGGATGGCACGGCTCAATGACAGAAATTGCGCATTAAATTCATTGTTTGGAGGGAACTCCCATGTTGGCAAGCATGGACAAATGGAAGTGAACGTGGACTTGGCACCATTTCATTGATCTGTTTGACTCACCAAAAGTTTGAAGCAAAACATGTCTCGGGATCGCCGTGACAGGTCTCAGGCGTCACGCCAACAAAGCCGATCCCCAACGTCGCGACAAAATTTCTTGGCAAAGCCTGCTCCAAGCAATTTGTTTTAAGTTTGGCAAAGGCTCGCTGAATTAGCAATCAATTCACCCTTGTTGATGTTCCGTGGCACTTCCGCCTCCTTCACCACATGCCGCGAACGTGTGGTCAATTGTCCCCAAAGTTCCTCAGCACATAGCCCTCTTATTGTTGCACCATGGCAGCACAGCAGCTTTCTTTGGCTGCATGATGCATCATGACACTCTTTTTGCTTCTCACTCATGTAGTTTGTTCCCATCCAAAACATTAGTTTCAATTGGTCCAAGCATGGTTTGATCCAAACTGGTTTCGGACGCAAACACAGTGAAACCCAAACAAATTTGCAACCAAACCAATCATCCATAAAACGTGGAAAATGCCGACGTCCAAAACATAAAACCATATATCATTGTTTTTCCTGGATGCGTTTCCTCGACCTTTAGTAAATGCATCATGGAGCGAAAAGCTGACAAATTTAGTAGAAAAAAATGCAAAACAGCATGCACAAGCTGCCATCAAAAAGAAAATGGAGTAAGATTGCACAGGAAATGTGAAACTGCACTATGTGCATAGAACCCTCCCAACCAACCCCAGCCGATTCAGAAAACGCGGTTTCGGAGGAAGAACCTGTAGTGGGACCAAAAAGTGTGCGTCCAACCAAGACCACAAATAACCTCAAAGACACATCCAACAATGAGCAGTCCACCTGCCGCCTCCACCAACAACAACAAAAGTGGAGCCACCAAACGCGACTAACTAGAGTCTAGAGGGGTCGTTCCAAAACTGGACAACTGTGTGTGAGTGATGCAAGGGGGTAAACCAGTGAGAAAGGGAAGAAGACAAACCCGGCTTTGGGCGATGTTGGTGTTTTGGTGGGATTGATCTGTTAGATTGGTCTTGGTTTGGTGGAAGGCGGTTTCTTGCACACAGCGCAGTTTCTCGACCACCATACGTTTTTGTCGAAGCCACTTTGAGGCTCAAAGACCGAAAGTTCGCTGCTTCTTGTTTCACTTGTCTCACCTCTTGTGTTTTGAGCCAAAATAGCAATGATCAAGTATGAAGCTCTGCTACCTTGCAGTTGTCCTTTCATTGCGCCAAGATTTCCTGTGGTCAAAACCCCAAAAAGCACAACACACAAAACCACCAAACCAACTCAAAACAAAAACAACAAACAGCAGACCGATCAAACCAGGAAACCTGATGCATCTCTTGGAGGAGTTTTGCTCGCACTTGACAATTGAATTGCCACGAAAGCAGCCGCATTATGCAAACTTACTGAAAGTCCGTGGCACGTCAGAATGGCCGGCCCATTTCATACACCGCGGCAGCGTCCAGAGGGATGTACTGGCTGATTTTCATGGTGGAATGATGGAGAAGTTTGCGGAGGTCAAGGCCGGCAACCAATGACGGGTCCACAAGCCTGCCGCTTGTGCAACAGCCTGTGCCAGAATGGATGGGTGTGGATGAAATGCCATGAAGATCAGCCGTGATCGCTCCTGAATGTCCACTTGAAGTTGAAGAGAAAGAAAAAAACGCTGGGACACTGAAAAGACAGCTGCTCCTTGCGAGCAATGCAGGTGTTTCAACACGCAAAACCATAACCACCAAAACACACCAAAGCGAAAACAACCGAAAACATAAAATTTTGAAGTTCTCTTGTAGCGATGATTCCTTGTATGCTTCGGGCAAGCTTCTTTGGAGTTGAACACTTCCGGTTTTTTTTTTTGCACGGGTGGAGCCACTCATGCAGGAAATGCATAGGTCAGCTTGCGCCGTTTTAACAAGAGTCTCCAGTGAGAAGTGCCAAGCAACAAACACAAAACCAACACAAACCAACACCAAACAACCACCAAACCAGAACAAAAACACGAAAAAGGCGAGGAGACTCAGGTTCATCATGCAGGAGTGAAACCTACTTTTTTGCACGGGTGGAGCCGCCATTCATGCAGAAAGTGCACAGGTCAGTTTGCGCAATTTTTTGGTAGAGTCTCCAGAATGAAAGAGGGCCAAAACAGAAAACCACCAAACCAAACCAAAACCCCAAACCACAAAAACAACAACACAAGAAAAGCAGCTGTCAAGTAAGAAGGTGGGCGAAAGGCCTGTCGCGGAGCACTGTTCAAAGAAGTACTCGTCAATTCAACGTTTGATTTCACAAAGCAAGACATCAGCGCTCCTTTTTTCTCTTACGAGACATGGGGGTGCGGTGCACGGCCTGTAGGCCACTGGGTCTGGCTCTGTGAAACTTGTGACGAACTGCTTGCTTGGAATGTGCGCTTGGATCGCACTGCTTTCGAACGAAAGAGCCTGAATGCTCAGAAGCGAGGAGTAGCCAAGGTGTGGGTGGGTGGGCGCTTTTGGGCAAACGAATCGGCGCGCCCACCCACCCACCACTTGAACCAGCGCAAAGCGAAAGCAAATGTGAAATCCGGGTGCTTCCACCCTAAAACTAGAAGTGACAACTCGATCCCTTACGGTGAGCTTCATTGTCAATTCAACGTTTGATTTCACGAAGCAAGACATCAGCGCTCCTTTTTTCTCTTACGAAACATTGGGGTGCGGTGCACGGCCTGTCCCCCTTCAAACGCAAGAGCACACCAAGATCTCGCAAACACTGCATGATCTCGGACAATTCGGGTTTGAGCATGGGATGCGCTTCTCCTCTGGAAGGGAAGTCACTTATGTTGGCTTCAGTAGGCACACGAGCGAACCAAGCCTGAGAACTGTTTAAGGCTTCATGCTCTAGATGGATGCGCATCAAGGTCTGCGCAACGTCACCTTCGGCAGAACCTTTTATCAGGGAGAACCTGACGGCTTCAGTGTCACCGAACCATACTTGAAGGCCACACGAGATTTTGCTGTTCCAAAATTTTAACGCAAGGACTCCGGCAAACAACTCTAGTTCATAAATGATGGTGTCTTTGGCGGAGGCACCAAGCTCTAGGCAAGTCTAAGAGTCAACACTGAACCCAAACCAAGAGACACACTCACCTTGGTCATTGACAAGAACACCTCCAATGCCCCCTGTTTTGTTGCCCTGCTCATATGAAGCATCGGAGTAGATGTACCATTGCGCAAGCCTGTGAGCACGAACCACTTGTGGATTGCCCGAGTTCAAACGTTCAAGCATGAAACGAAGGGCATCTCGCAAGCTCTCGTCGATTTGCTGTTGGGCCCCGTAGGCATGTTCGATTAGCTTACTTAGCACTAAGATCCCTAAGCGACCGTGGACGAAGCTGTCTGCAAATCCTAGTTTACCTCTAAGCACCAAAGCTTCGGGACGCGTCAACGTGCCTCGGTCCAAGGCAGCTTGCAACAATTCTTTCAGCTCCAGCTTTCGTTGCTCAGTGTTCTCGATCATCAACTTTCGCTCCGAGGACAAGGAAAAATCAAACACAACACCGAGGGCACGGCACAGAGTGGAGAACTCCGTTTTTTTTTTCCCTTCCCGGGCGAACTCCCAACCTGTTAGCAAGAAAACCAGCTCCATGGCGTGCTTTGCACTGTCCTGAGTCTCGGCCCTAGAAACAAGGACAAAATCGTCATAGAAGTTGGTGTTCATTACAAACAGTCCTCTCGCAGCGATGAAATGAAGCATTTTCGCAAACCGCAGAAAACAGTATACACTATGAGTAGCCCCAAAAGGCAGGGTCTGCATCTGATACACTTCAGCCTGCTCCGTTTCATGGTTGAAGATGCTGAAGTATGCATACTTGAGATGGGACTCCCGGATGGGAATCTGTCGGTAGGCGCTCTTTAGATCATATGTCTTGGCAACCAAGGAACTGTCAAGCTGTCTCTCCGCACAGTACCTGAAATATTGGTTTGCCAAGGCCGCCAGCGCGTCAATCATATGCAGATCCACTTTGTTGTGGGCCGCACAATTATCGTTGATTCCGCTGACAGAATAGTCGTCGATCACTCGAGCCTTGCTGCCTTGCTGCAGCAGAAACCTTCTGGAAACAACGGCATCCTTCTCGAGCTCCTCCAGTTTGAACGGGCCTCTTGCCCACCCTTTCCTAATCTCTTCTCGGGTCTCTACCAGAAGTTGCTCGTCAAAAGCTCGGTCACCCGAACTCCTGGTCATGTTCAGGATGCCGCATTCTTAAGGGTCGCGCCTTTGTGCAGCTGATCCATCGTCTGCATGCAAGGCTTGTACTGTTTTTGAAAAACCGAGGATTCCTCGACGTCACCAGCAAGAGTCGCGCCTTCTTTTAGCATCTGCAGGACCTGGACATCTTCATAGCCCAACTCCGCAAGAATCTGTTCTGTTAACAGGACCTTTTTATCTTTGGTGTTTGCTCGAACATGTGCAGGTCGCGTGTCGGCATCCAGTCTTTCTGCATCCTCCATTTCAACTGCCTTTTTCAACCAACGTTTGCACCAATCTGCTCTGTAAGAACTCATTTGGTGGTCATTCCATTCCAAGTTCTTGTCAAGTGCAAGTTTCAAGTCTGGTGGGACTTGATGATCACCCAGAAGGGGGTGACCAGCTTTACACGCTTGCTGAATGAATGTTTCATAACTCCACGGCAGGCCAAAAACAACTTTGTACCCTTGGGGTTGAGGGTCAAGCTCACTCGGACCTGCTCCTAAAACATCACTCAAACCAACTTCCTCCGCACTGCTTTCAACCCCCCCTTGTTGGTGCGGGAGGAATTGAGCAAAACGAAGAAAACGCGAAGCAGCCGGAATGTTCACAGCCTGTCCATTGAAGGTGCGCAAGGTGATGCTCTTGGGGAGCTTTTGCATCAAGGAACATGGAATCTGCGACAAATTGTCGGCATGAAAAGAAGCAGTAGCAGTAAACTCAGGCACCAACGGTGGCACCTTTCGTCGGGGTTGAAGGCCGCTGGACACCTGGGCAGTTTGGGCTTTCAGCAGGGGGTGAAGATGAATATCTCTCATGGATTGCGGCTGCAGGATCAAGCCGAACGAATGGGCAACTTGAAGTACAGATTGCACAAGAGCAATACACATCTTTCGGGGGTATGCTGATTCTAGGCTTGTGGCCCAGACTCGCTTTCCGTCTGAATCTTGGGCGAAGCGCCAAGGCTCATGATCAAGGGACTTGTCACACTCTATGGAGAGCTGCTGAATTTCTTGGAAATTCGCCACAATGCGGGTCCACTTGTTTCGAGTGCCGCCGAGCGTGCAAACGTGGAAGTCAGCGACAAACAACCTGCAGGTTTTCATCAGGTGCAAGAACCAATCCGTGACCCAAAAGTATGAATTCTTTGGGTTCTCAACTGTTGCTAAGATGCCCGCTTGTACCGCTTTCTTGAAAAGCTTGCAAGTGTATTCAAAGAGGTCATTTGTGATGAGAACACGTTGCTTGTCATTCCCGGATAGGCTTGGCAGCCCATGCGGAAATTCATTGCTGCGCAGTGGTCTCGGATCTGACCAATGCACTCTAATCTCTCGGGCCCTTGAGGCCGTTCCACAAACAGGTGCAAAATGCATCCACAGCAAAAGGGGTGAATCCATCCAGTGCTCCAGCAACAAGCGATCTTCAGAGTTCCTGAGGTCGAGCTGGAACACAGAACTACGAGCACCTTTCTTCCTCTCTTTATCAACTGCGATCGATCCAGCTAAGCCATGCTGTTTAGCCGTGGCACAAAGGATCGCACAACCGCAAAACACTTCAATCATGAAAGTCTGCTCGACATGCATTGAAGGCCAAGACCTGAATTCACTTTGCGAAGGCTGATGTCAATGTTTGTGCTCAGTCAGGCTGTGCTTTGCCTGACACTTGGGTTCCATGCACAAATGCCATCCACGGGAACATCGCTCCCCAGGCTTCACGGTAGTCGAATTTGGGCATCCATCGACTGTGTTGTATGCGAAGCACAAGGGCTCACCCTGCGGCGTTTTGTGCCACTTGCCGATCAGCTGACGAGGCATTGGCGGAGCGCCACTTTTTCCTTTACCTTTTCCTCTCTCTTTACCTTTCTTGCCTTTGCCTTTTTCGGACTGTTGACCATAGGGTCCTGGCCTTGGAAAATCTCTCGGTCTCTCAATCTGCACAGGCTTGGCAACTGGTGCCAGGTAGAGCGTGATGTTCGGGTCGGCTCGAAGGGCTAAAAGGGCCTCGCCCACAGGATATCTACCGTCGATCAACTGCTTGACCGAGTGCACGGTACTTGCGAGTCTCGCCCAGGCTGCTCTGTCACATTGAATGACCTGGGCCAGGGATGGCTTGTTGTATCCCGGTGGACTCTCACGATGCAATGCTTCTACTAAAAAGGTCTCCCACTCATTGGGCTGATCAAAACTCATGATCCTGGCGAACTCCAGAGCGATTGCACGGCGAGTGAAAGCAAAGTGGAGTTTCAACTCGCTGTCTGTCACGGTGCTAAGCTTTTCATCCTGGTTTTTCAAAACAACTGTTCCTTTCTCAAAGGCTAGCTCTCTCGTTTGTTTGCTTCCTTGGATCTCATATGTGCGACTAATGCAAACAGAAGGCTCCAAATACTTTATGATGTTTTGGTCATACATCTGACAAGCTCGCTCCAAAACAACATGGGCGGGCTCAAGTTCGCCCTTAATGGCCACACCTGTCAAACGGGTCTTCAAAGCATCCATGCGTGTCTGTCGCTCAGCGAAAGGAATCTTCTTTGGTAGTGTGTCATCTTGCTGCTCTACTCCTTGGCGTAAAAAAGCGACTAAGTAAGTCTGAACTTCGAACGTGATTCTCTTGATCAACGCTACTTCCTGCAAGGTTGCCTCCCTCGATAGGAGGGTTCTCAGAAAAGCTCCTACTTCATCATTTGTAAGTGGCTGGTTTGGCTGGCCGATTGCAAATGCCAGATGGCTCATGGTCCGAATGCCACCATCTCGAAGAGCCTGTCGCACACCGTCAGACATTCCCACCTCCAGTGCCCTGGATTGGAAGTGGGCCTCACTATCTATCAGATTCGCCATTGCACTCACAGCAAAGAAACTACACAAAACAAGTGAACAAGAAGAAGAAACCTAGTTCCACGTTAAGGTGAGAACATGTTGGCCTGGATTCACTGAGCAAGTGAGTTTACACGTTTCAGACACAACGTTGGTTTAGCGTTTGCGTTTTCTTTTGTACGTCTCATATCAAAGATATGCTCGTGTTCCTTTGCGAAGCATTCGCTTCCGCTTAAGTGCCAATGGCACACTCTGTTCCCTTGAGCCTTCGCTCTTAAGAAAAACTTGTTGCAACTTGCACATGAGCAACGCTCCTCTCACCTTTCAAACAAGATTCTTCCAGAGCAATGCTCTGACTCGCGGCTCTCTATAAGATTCCGCAAGGTCACCGTTTTGTCCCTTTGGGTCCGCGCGCGCGCGCGCCTCCGACAGCCGTTTTGAGAGCCCAAAAGGGCGCGCGCGCGCGCACGCGGACCCAAACTTCCAAAATGGTGACCGTCACGGAACTTGATACGGCTCTCCGCAACTTTTCTCTCAAGGCGGAACGCCTACTCTTTGTTCTTGTCCCTTGCCCGCTTACGGCCAAGTCCAAGTGTGTTACCAGGTCATCTAGCTTGCGAATCCGGTCGGGATCCTTTGGGAAACAATTCAGGCACTTCGGCATCTTGACATGGATGAACTTTTCTAGCACAGCAAAATGCCCTGCAACCTTGATGCCACACTTTGTGAACTCTCCTGAAGTCTTAGCGCTGTGCACCAGGCCGCTCTTGGTGTTTCGCATATAGGTCTGCCCATTTGGCACTCGCTCAGCATAGCTCTCTGGCTCGCGACTTCGTGCTCCAGGCTCTTCATCGCTTGTGTCAGAGCTCGACTCTGAATCACTGCCGCTCGAAGACTCAATTTCAATGAGGCCTCCATTGACTACACCTAATGGGAAAAGACTTAGCTGTTCAGCCAGTGACAAACTTTCTCTCTCAAGATCATGTTCTTCTTTCACGCTCCTCAGGTCCTCCTCGAGGTTCATAATCTCAGCAGCCCCATCGACTTCGTCGACACGAGCTGACAAAGCTTCTTTCTCGTGAACAGGAGGTCCTTGCAACAAAGGCGGGATATAAGCACAGGGCCTCGGTGGCAGAACACACGGTGTGGTCGAAATCAATGCGCCATGCTCTGCGATGTCCTCAAAACTCATTCCAAGACGGATGTTCTTTAACAGCATTTGCAGTTTCCGAATGGGCCTTGTCTGAAGCTCTCTGGCATAAACGACAATGGTGTCCTAGCACAGCCCTGACTTCACGATCCATACCCGAGCGTGCGCACCAGCTCAACAAGGAACCTCTCCGAGTTTGTCGTGCCTCTAAGCAAGAGTTTGAGCCAGGCTGAGGCCTCCGGTGTACTCAATGGCCTTGCTCCAAATCCTCCTCCAATCTTCGGTGCAGGTAACAAAGGACCTAAAGGCACATTGCTGATATTGAGGCCTGCTTGCTTGTAAAGCTCAAAGTAAATTTTCAACCAATCCATATGTACCACACCATCCCATGGCACCACCAGCGGTAAGTACTGCTCTCGTCTCAAGCCAACTTGCGAAGTCTTGTGCTCAGTTGTATAAATGACAAAACAGCCGTTTCGCTTGGCCTCAATCTCAACGTGGTGAATGAAGCGGATGTCTGACCAACGGGCTCTAGCATAAATGCAAACAAGGAAAGTGCCAGCACCTAGCCTGTTAGTCAGATTCGCATCACTTGCTAAAATGTCATGTAGCCTACGAAGATGCTCAACTTCCATTGGAGGTGCCTGGCGGGTTGGTCCTTTCTCACGTCGTTCAGGAGCTGCAAAGCCAATCAGCCTCCCTGACTCCAGGACATCTTCAGAACCTTTCAACCCAACCGTGAATTTGGTGAACCTCACTGTTTCAAGGAAAGATCCAGGCGTAGTGTAACCTCGGCCTTCTGCTACACGGTCAGCTCTCAAATAGTGAAAGTATTTCCAAACATCTTCTTCAACCAGGGGAATTGGCTCAACATGAACGTCTCTTTCTCTACAATGCCCGGAATGCCACTTGAAGAACCTCTTCAACGATGAAGCACGCTTCAACAAAGTGTTCGGGCTCTTGGTGCCAAAGCATGCCTTCAATGTTTCAATCGCACTCTCACCACTGGGGTCCCCACGAAGATCACTGCAGATCTGGGCTCCAACTTTCGTTGCAGTCCAATTACAGGCGATCAAATCCAACCAACTTCCACAGGCTTTCTCTGTAGCAATGCGTTTGCTTGTGAAGTAGTCCAAATCTTGTGTACAAGTGATGGCATCCATGTAGCATGCATCAAGCCGAACACTCAGGTCCACACTCGAGGTTTGCTCAACTCTGTCAACTGCCGAGCCACGTACTTCTGAGTTCTTGTTAGGCAGCAGCTTTCTTTTGAACCCGAGCGCTATGGCGGTTGATCTGATAAGAACAGATACTACACATCAAAGTGACTTGAAACTATACAGGCTCTATACGTGTACATGCGGTGTGCAACAAAGTCTAACACCCCGCCTTGATGGTCAACGAAATCAGTTGAACCATCACACAACTTTTCATTGTACACTTCTCTATTTGTGCGAGATCTGCCATCAACTAGACAGAACTGAAACCGGTCTCTCGCAACCACGACTACTCTTGTAGCCACCGTTCCGGTGTTAAACACTATTCCATGCACAAAAACTGCAAATTCTCATCTTCAACAAACGTCACATGCGTGGTTCAGATGTTACACGCATTTCCAACAATTTTGCTGTCAACCAATGTAACATTCACTTGAATTCGAATCGTAGTGCCACCTATGTATCGTGGTTCAGCTGTTACACGATACATCTGTTCGTTGCAGGATGACTGTGGTTCAGATGGTTTCACAGAACATCCGCCTCAAAAGAAACACATTGTAAATTCCATTGTAAATCAATTGTCATTGTTGTTGTCTTCATCTTCCGAATTGCTTGCTTCGTCGTTACTGCTGAAATGATGCAACTCTTGCCAATATTCAGGATCACTGACTTCTTCAATTCCAGCATATATGTACCTCATTCTTCTATGCGACTGTGTTTCACTGTCTTCAATTTCATCATCGTCATCTTCATCATTCTGCTGTTCTTGTCCAGCCGAGGGCATAGCCAAACTTCGCCCTGGCAAACTTGATGAGGTAAAATATCCATCACTTGAATCAATCTCCGACCGAAACTGTTCATCTCTGTTTGTCTGTTCTGCTCGACTGCTTGACGTTGCTGTACTGAACTGTTGTCGTCGTACCTGCATTCCAACGCTCTCCTCCTCCGGTTCTGGTGAGAGATCTGTCATCCCTCGACACATCATGTGTGCCCTGCGCCTCACACCTTCACTGTGGTTCTGCTCCAAAATTCCAAGCTGCATCTCCAAAATGTCCCGTCGATGACCATACCTGAGCAATGTATTGTGATCCATCGAATGTCCTCGACGTTGTAACCTTCTGTTGACTCTTCCAAGCATGTAGTATATGAACCACTCTGGAGACCATGGATCCCACCGAGGAGGTGGGTCGACAGGAATTGGAGAGAACTTCGGCGCCCTTGGTGGTGGGCCCAAAGGCGGTGGCTCGGTTGGAGGTACCGGGCCTGTGCTTGCACTGGCTTGTTCACCAGCTTGCACCTCCAACTCTTCCACCTCCACATCAGCATCGTTGTTGTCGTTGTCAGGGATCTCAGGCTCTCGCTTTCTCTTTCGTCCCCGCCTGTCCAACAACGTCTGGATCACTTCCCAATGCGAAAACACAAAATTGCACAATGCAATGATCAACAACACAACCACTGTCAACGCGAACTGCTGCCAACTGTTCCCGGATGTTTCTTCCAACTTCTTTCCATTTTGTTCCACACATCCTTTCAAACCAAAAGCACTCAATGCCATCGCCACCTGAAAAATTCCTCTGCTTGTTTTGTTCTTGGCCAGCTTGCCAATCCGTCTCACCTGTGCCTTCAATGCTTCCTCCGTCATGTATTCAATGAACTCTGCTTCACCGATGCTCTCTTGTGTTCCACTGCTTTCATCGAATCTAGTTGCACCCAAAAAGAACAATAGAAACCTCTTGCGAGCTGCTGTCAACTTCTTGGTGTTAAGGTCACTGACATTTAGTCTAGTTCCAATTGGTGCCATTTCCAGAACTTGTTTCCTTATTGCACTTTGTAGCCAGCACAACCTGATGTCAAAATGCTTGAGTCTGCCGACTCCTGAACGAGCCAACCACTGCCGGCCACTTGAACTGTCGGAGTTCTAGAGATGTTACAATGTTCAGGAGAAGAGGTCATGCTCCCAAGCAAGACTAGATGCCCAACACACTTTTCTCTCACTGCTATTGTTGCACCAGAGTTTGTTGGGACCATTTATCACCAACAACTCGTGACAGCTGGTTGAGCGTTTCTGAACATCAGAAGTGACGGTCTAATGTTGTTCAAAGGCCAGAACAACAAAAAGATTAGAAAAAAAGAGCCAAGTTAGACCATCACCTCCAAAGGATCGCAATGGTACTGCAAAGCTTCTGTGTTGAAGCCTTCACGCGATGCTTCAGTTTTGAAGCCGTCAAGCCTAGGTCGCCGCTGGCGGTGAACGAAGTTGAGAGCATAATCTAGGGTGTGGAGGGTGGGGCTGAACATTGTACTCTAGAACCAAAATGGCGCGCAGAACATGAAACATCACAAAACAACATGTGAAAATCACATAGTACGTTCTAGAGATGTTACAATGTTCAGGAGAAGAGGTCATGCTCCCAAGCAAGACTAGATGCCCAACACACTTTTCTCTCACTGCTATTGTTGCACCAGAGTTTGTTGGGACCATTTATCACCAAACAGCATTCCAACAACACTCGGTACCGGTATCCCCAGGCGCTCTGAGTGGCAGTGGAATGAAAAGTGCAGAATTCAATGGTTACTGATGGACCATTGGACCGGAAATGTTTCCGGATAAATCTGGGCTCCCCGGTGAAACGAGAAGAACTGCTCGAGGCTCATTCGATGCCTCGTGGCCGCTGTGAACTTGACAGGCAAGGAATCGTGAAAATTCCAACGGCTGAGGAGGTCAGCATCTTGGTTCAGAATTCCAGGGATATGTGAAATATCACAGCTGACTCTTGCTGAGACTAGAAGGTGTGCCAAGTGTTCGACAAAGTAGCACAATGGGGCTGAAGTGGTAAACAGCTTGTTACCGCTAGCCTCTGTAGCAGCATTATCACTGAGGCTTTTGAAGTGCAGCGGAACGCATGCATGAGGACACAATGTGATACACAAAAGCACGAGAAAAGCTTGAGCGAGGGTTTCATAACATGCAATATCACGCTGAGCTTCGGATCTAACTGGGATGTCGAACTTCTTAATTTCGTGGACATGCCATTGCTCAGAGAACCAAAAGACTTGTTGCGCGGATGCCACGAAACCTCCAACTTGAAACTGGTCCCCTTGGGCAGAGGCGTCTGCTGCTGCCTGAATAGGTGCCTGAAAAGATGGGCGCATTGTTCGAAGAGGCGTTGAGACGGTCAACCATTGAAGCCACAATTTCAGAACACGTCGACTGTGAACAGACAGTTTTCTTTGTTGAGAACTAGGATTTACGATCCGAAGCCACAATCGTCTATCAGTCAATCTAACTGCCTCTACTTCTTGCAAGGTTTGGACTGGAGTGTGTCGAACGGAGAGGAGTTTAGAATGCTTGGGAATTGCTGTTCCGGAAGGACTACTGATAAAGGTGAGGTCATCTGAGAGACACGACTTCACCAAGGTCCAGTATCCTGGGGCAACACTATAGTGAGTGGCAGGACACGTGTGCAGGTCTGAGAACAGCCAATTCAATGCAGTAAGGCCCGAAATGGAAGGAACAACTGAGTGATCCACAATGCGAGGCCGGTAAAGCGCTCCAGCTGTTTACTGGAGCAATGACGATGGTTTAGAAGTTCCTCTATTTGGGCAATGAGTTTGCTCTGTTTGTCAGGATGAATACTGACAAGACCATTGAAGAAGTTGAATCGCCATCCGATCCAATCCACCATGGGTCCAAGGGTGCACTTTTTCCAGCTGAGAGGAATACGAAACACTCGACAGAAGAGGGCAAGGAGAGTGGCAAATAGTGGAAGGATAGACTTCGGTTGAGTGAGCAAGAAGTCGTCGACGAACAACCATAAGCCGTGTTGGACCCAAATGAGGCGATGCCATACTCTTACCAGCCAGGCTCCGAGTCGACCCCACCAAAAGGCACTAAATGTGGCTCCAAAGGGACAGACCCTATAGAAGAAAAGTCGACCTTGAAAGGTGAATCCGACTAATCCCTGATGGTGTTCGGACAGGACGATTCGCTTGTGGGCTGATTTAATGTCGAACGTGGCAGCATGCTGAGGCTCCGAACACTGTCGAAGAGGAAAACTCTCAACGACGTCTCGAGCTGATGGATAGCACTGGCGTTCTGGAATAATGCAATTCTGATTGGTGTTACAGACACTACTGTCGAGAACCAATCGGGGAGGCCGCGAATCAGAGAATGCAATTCCCAATTTACCCAATCCAACTCCTTGGGGATATTCTTGTTGGGCATCAGTTTCGTCTCCATCAAACTCAAAGACCCATCCTTGATCTATCTCAGTTTGGATGAGTTCCCACGTGAGTTCAGGGTGATCTTCACTTGATTTCCAGTTACCTCGATGGATTTGCAAAGAAGGAGGATCGGTATCCGAGTTAAGGTCTCGTTCCCAAAAGATCTGACTTGCACGTATCGGGTCATCCGAGGTACCGGCTGATACTCCTGCAATTAAGCAGGGAAAGACCTGAGAATCCGGGTCATGGATGCGTTGGCTCAAGTGGTGAAGGGCATTCAGGCACATAGGTTGGTGAGGTCGTACGGACCAATCGGTGGGAATCCAGGAAGAAAACACCTCCTGAAACTTCTCAATGCATTCCTCCGAAAACGGGGGATCTGGATTTTGCAGTTCCATGTGAGCAACAAACTGTTTGTGCAAATTCTGTTCTAAAATCAAAGCGATCCATCGGTCACGAAGGGGTTTGAGAACATCTGGAATATTCGGAGGAAAACTCCAATCTGGTTGGCTACTGCGTCCACCCCCATCATGCAATGCATGGGGTGGATCATGAAGGGGTTTGACAGGGATCAAGCTGAGGGCAAACTCAAGAGTCAAATCGGGGATGCGGGGTCCAATATGGGCACTCAACTTGTGGGCCAATGCAGTAGCCAAATCTTTGGGGTATTCAGCAGTTTTTCGGCTGAGGTATGTGCCCGACTCATCTTGAATACCTGCATACGGAGAATGGTTCGAATGAGAGCACTGACTGGCATGTTCGACGAACCAATCGTGACTGCAGGCAAACATCCAATGCTTGGATATGTTCAAAGAATACTGACATGCAGCTAGCACTACACAATGACATGCCTGCTGATGGACCCATGATTTGACTACCGGATCATACCAAGTGAATGCGTTGGGCGGCGATTCGAGGTGGCCGTGGCCCCCCGCGGCGAAGGTGTGCTGTAAGCAACACACTGCACGATGCAAGAGTTCACGGCTACGTTGGATCCGGTCTTGCTCAGTGGGAGTGGGATTGGGGATGCCTAAGGGGAACTCGTGCGTTCGTACCGGGGTGGGTCCCGGACTTCGAAGCTTCAGGAGTGAAAATTCACTGCATGGAGGACTAGCTCCACAGTAGGCCACAAGACCCGAAGCACATAAGCGCAGCAAGTTCTCAAAATACATGTCATTGAGAAGGTCCATTGCGGGTGAGATCAACAGGTCAACTGCTTACGTAGCATGACCCATGTGGTCAAGAGCGGTGCTAAGCGGAGCACTGGGGCCACTGCAAATGTCCAAAAAAAGGTTAGGCCCTGGCGCAATGATGGCAGCACCTGAAGGCATAGCGGGTGAGATACATGCAACAGAAGGCGGTGATACAGAAGGAGGCTCTACAGTAGGAGGTGCAGGGACATCATGTGGTACCCTAGACGTGTCGTGGTCCCTTTCTGAACACGCAGGGCCCCTTCAAAAAGGGGCGGCTCTGTGATCAGCGGCACTATGCTTCTGGCCACAAACGGTGCCATCGGATTTCAATACTGCACAAACGTGTTCATACTTACAGGCCTTAGGATTGGGACACGTCTTTTGCTGATACTTCAAGCAAATTGTTTTCTTTTGGCCATCACGGGTGACTTCTGTTCCCCACGCTGGGCGGTTGGTGGATGATGCACCTTTTGGCGAACCTTTTGCGAGCGATTTACCGGATCCTTTTGGGCTACCTTTGCCTTTGCCTTTTGGAAGCATGCGAGGTACGAAGGGACGAGGTTGCAACAGGGAAGCCATGTCTGCCCGAATTTCCACTAGTTCGTGAATCGCGTCATCTAGAGTCCATTGCTTGTAATTGTACAATTCAGCAATCTTTCCCCAAAGGATTTGATCTGCAGATTGAAGTTCAGCAACATTGGGTGGACGTAAACCACTGTCTGGTTCAAACCGCTGACTTGCTAGTGACAGGAAGCGATGAACATACTTCTTAAGCGTAGACAGGTGTGCTCCCCGACAGAAGGCCACTGCGGTAGCCTGCAGGTGCAACAATTGGGAAAGCTGCTGCAATCCGATATTTGATGAGGGGATGTCCCGAACTGGTATGTCGTCCAATAACAAGTCGGAAAGGGCTGTCAATTCGCTACGTGCAGCTTTGCGGGCTCGAATCATGCTAGATTCATCTTGCAACTTAGCACTCAAGCGGTACTTCCATGGAATCCATTTCCATTCTTTGCGCTGCAACTGCTGATAAGTCAGTGCTAACATTCGACTGGAGGGCATGAGGTCTGGGTCCAACAATTCTCCGGGGTATTGGCGTTCAAAGTTGTCACGCAGCTCTCGAATGAGATCCGGACTAAGCTTGGAGGGAAAAGGTTCATTCCAAGATGAACCTGGGCGAGCGCCTGACAATGGCTCAATGCTGTCACCTGAGAGCAGGCCTGAGGATTGCGAGGAACCTGAAGCATGCAATTGTTGGCATCGTGTCCACAAAACACGGAGCGAGGAACGCACTCGATAGGAGATATCCACGCTCATACTATCCAGGACGCTGTCCAAGTCATTCAATGACAGTGCTACCAATCCGAAGGATTCGGTATCGTATTGCTCGTCTAGCAGGATTTGCTGAATATTCTCGGGGATGCGAAGATCGGTCAAAAGCTCTGCGAAAGTAGGGCGAGCCATGTTTCAACTAGAGGAAACGAAAAAGAAGTGAACAAGAAGAAAATGAGTGAAGAAATAGAATGGTGCTAGGAACGTCATAGATCCGTTCTTTTTTTTTGAATCACGCTGATTCCAAATAGAAACTAGACCTCTGAGGTCCACACAACTGGTGGGTAAAGCGAAGTGGCGATGAGCCAAAATAGAAATAGACACAGAGCAATCTCATTGACAACTGCAATGATTAACGCGTATGCTTGAATAGAACGCAGGTTCCTCAACTGGAAACCAAGCTGTTGACATGCTGTCAAACCAAACGCGATGCGATGACTTTTCAAGCCATAGTACGACCATGCTGGTCAAAAGTGGGAGTCAAAAGCTTCCACTGAATAGAGGTAGCTGGAAAATACCTAACGAGCGGGAACTACCGGAGGATCAAAGTATCCTCTCACTGAGCTTACCACTAGAAGAGCAGAGTCAAATAGTGGGTGGTCATCAATCAATTGCAACTCACGCAATACATCGCTCGCTGAGCTGAGTTCCGCTGGAAGCACGGCCGAATTCGGCTCGAAGCGGGTTGCCCACAGGGGGGCTGGAGCGGCAGCAGGGGAGCTGCTCGACACAGGAATCTCGATTGCTGCAGCTTGGGCCTGGACATATGTCAGTCCGTAGTGGTTGATTTAGGCCTCAATTGTCGTGAGAGCGACCCAAAGATCAGCGATAGGGCGGGTAAGGTGAGAGAGGCCTGATGCATGCAGAATTGATCTGCTAGTTTCCCGCAAAAGCTCCAATCTATCCAATGCTGCGGGGTTTGCATGAAGGCCATCTGTAGAAGTGCAAAAAAGCAAAAGCACAGCGAGGAGATCCATGGTAAGGAAGCGAGGTACAGAGGGCGAAGGAACCGATTTAGCTTGAGGCTAAGTAGAGGAAATAAAGCAAAACACGACTCAATCAGCATCTAAAACATGTCACAGTACCTGAGAGGCTTAGACTACTAGCATATCAACTGTCATCTACAAGTTGATGAATACAAGGAATGAATGAAATCGCAACTACAATCTGTCCCCCACCCATTTTTTTACTCCAAGATATGCAGTGCTGCAAGACATGCTTTGCGTTTACACATCCGAACTGCCTGAGGAAGTTCCTCGGACACCTGAGATCCCGGAACGATTCGTGCGCCGCACTTCGGGCGATAGGCACAGCCTCGAAAGTCCAATCCAAATTGGACAGTCCATGCTGCAACATGGACTATCTTCGGGGTAATGATGAACAACGAAAGCTCATCAAGCTCTGGGTCTGGGATGTGGTTAGTTCGCGGGGAATCCACAGGACTTTCCTCGATCTCAATGGGATCGATGATGGGTGGAGATGCATGGGAAAGCAAAATGCGAAAATGATGCAAGTTCATCTTACGGATGTCAAACGGAGCATTTTTGACCATTAATGTCACCGCTGGTTCAACGACTGGACACTGGGCTCCCTGATGTAGCGGGGTGGATGGACGAAAGCCGGATTCAATGATCTGAGCGCGAACAGTGGACTGCAAGTCTAATGGTGCATGCACTGAGTCTCGTCCGTACAAGTTGACACTACTCTTGAGGGATGGTTTGTGGTGACCTTGTAAGGCACGACTATGAGAGTCTAAATTTAGTTGACATGCCCATGACAACATGGTTGCTTTGGCTGAGTGCAACGTATATTCTAAAGAACATGACCGAAGGGCCTCAATTTGATTTAGATACTTTCGCAAGCGAGCAATAGTCTGGGCGTAAGACATTGGTTCCACAATAGCACCTGAGTCATCCAAGCTCGGAAAAAGATGATCTGGAACGAAGTTTGGTCCGTGAGAGGTGATGGAAGCATCCCAAACTTCATTCAATGCTTCAAGCCATTTCAACAACCAACTAGTTTGCGGAGTTTCCGCAATCAATCCAAGGCATTGAACCGCAAACGGATAACCTGATTTGCTAGATTTGGCCTGAAAACATGAAGCTCTCAAGGAGATGTTATCTAGGATCAACTTGTTCCAATGCACATGCTGAGCATCGTTGAAACGAAGGGAGGCCCAAATGCACACTAACAATGAACCTTTGAATACGCGATCTCGAAGGGAACTACTGCCTTCGAGTAACGAGAGTTCAAGCTCATGGACGACATACAGGGGTAAGGGAAAGCTTTCATGCGTCTCTTTGGATGAAAACGACAAACTACTGAAAATAGGCGAGTAAAGATCTATCATTTGGAGTTGGAGGACTCTAGAAATCCAGCGGACAGCTTTCAGTGTATTAAGGCTGATCAACGGCGAAAGTTGCAACGAATCTAAGTCCGGGTCCGTCTCTGACCACTCTGAATGCATCAAGCGGCGGACATCAACCAATTGAATGGTTGTGCAAGTGTTCAGATCCAACTCCAGATCTACAAGCCATTGAATTAGATTCAAAACTGAAATGCAATAGCGCTTGATAGTACTTGGACTAAATTGTCGAACCAAGAGAGCAGTCATGTCCGAACGAAGTAACAGTGATTGATCACTACCAAAAAGGTTGCTAAAATGACAACAATGGTGACAAATTTGTTCGAACAAGGATACTGCAAGTCGTCGCTGTCGGAATTCGTGAGCTTGCTGCAAAGCGGGCTGAGCGCTCGAACGAGTGGCTTGGTGATCCGAGCCTGAATCCAAGATCGACAATACGCGCATGGGAGGAGGGTTCAACTCAGAGGGCAAATCGTTAGCCAAAACAGGTCCGACTGTAGAAGGATATGGCTGACTCCGACGATAACTATGAAAAGCTGGAGGTGGAAGGGGAGTGAAAACCGAAAAATCTTGCGTCCTCCTTGGGGAAATCTTGGGTGCTGCATCTGGGCATGAAGGTGAAATCAAATGAAGATTTGGTCGAATTTGACTCGGAACGACCACATTATCAATCCTGTGCGGAGCCAATTCGCGACTGTGCGGCGGCAATCTAAAGTGAGCTTTCGGACGGGATGGCTCACTCTGGGGACCCTGGTTGAGAGGTGAAGCATCCATGGCTCCTCCCAAAATAAATGGCTGCGGTGAAGCAAAATGCGAAAGTGAAGTTACCGCCACTAATGCAAGATTGGAAAGCTAGGTGACTAAATTATGAAGCAAAGCGTGAACACGTGAGATGTGATACTAGCTTGAAAAAATGTAAGTTGTACTTGTGTACAAGATCCAGCCATGCCATTTTCACCGTTCGCAGGTGGGATGACTGGCTGAACATTGTACTCTAGAACCAAAATGGCACGCAGAACATGAAACATCACAAAACAACATGTGAAAATCACATAGTACACGTGCTATCACCTTGCACTGCTTCTGCGAAAGGAACTCCCAAATTGACCTGAGAAGGATACCCTCACTGCAACCTGCTGTCAATGCAAGAACTTCGCTTTCACAAGAACTCAGGGCTATCGACTTCTGCGTCCTCGAAAATGACGTCACCAACACCGAATCGAGAAAAATCACGCATGCTGTGGTGCTCTTTCTGCCAACGCTGCCTGCCCAATCCGAATCACAGAATATCTCCAACAAGTGTTGCTCCTTGTTCAAACTCTCATCTTGTTGTCCTGTATTCAATGTTCTTGCCAAACTTGTTCCAATCTCAACGTACGGTAGCTTGAACACCCAATCTCTAGTTCCTGCAAGGTACAAAACCAACTGAATCAATGACTCCTCCGCTTGCTGTGTCGGGCATTTCATCGAACTTGCCAAACTCTTCACACAGAACTGAATATCAATGCGATCCTGGGACAAGTACATGGCTACTCCCAAGCCGCTTCTAAACAATGCCTGCTTCTGTTGATCAAGCTCTTCTGAAAAATCCAACTGCCCCAACAAATTGTGCTCTGGAACTTGTTTGAACTTGCGATTGCCAATGTCATACAATCTTAGCAAACTCTCGGTGTATTTCTTGTTGGGTTTCACCAATATACCTTCGCTAGTAAAAACATATGTCTTCTTCAAATAGTTCATTTCTTCACCGGCTCCACAAAGTCCTTGAGGGAATGGACCTTCCACTTGTATTTTGAATTTCTTCCGCAGTTCATTCATGAACCAGTGAGCTTCTGCCATGTTTTCAGCTGCTACCAACTCATCATCAACATGTATGTTGATCACCACCTTTCTAATGCTGCGGCGCATCACCGAAGGCATAGCTGTGCACTGCACAAAACCTAGCTCCTTGAGGAAGTCCGAAAAATAACTGAACCACCTTTGTGCACCATTCCGTTGACCTGGCAAAACACGTCTCAACTCCCAAAGATCTTCACTGCTCAAACCTAAGAGACTCTTGATCCAATCACGGATCTGGACATAGCACACTTCCTGCTGTGGAACCATGAGGTAGGCATCACTAATGTCTAATGACAAAATCTTCCAGCCATATACCAAATGAAACAACAGGAAAAATCGAATTGCCCCTCCAGCCGACGTTGGTGAAAATGTATCTGAAGTGCTCGGACCTGTTTTGAAGTCTCTTGCAACAATGCGGCACCTGCGTTTCCACTTGTCGTTCCTGCACCGCCAATCGAACACTTCTTTCAAATCAACAAACTTGCCTGCTGGATCTCGGTCATGGTCTTTGACAACCTTCACAACTCCTATACCTGTCAACTTCTCAACTTCTTCACGCATGGCTTGACCATCTAGGTCTGCAAGATCTGTTTCCGACAAATCTGGTGGCTGCTCTCCATGGCACATGTCCTCCACAATGTCAAAATCAACACTGTCCCAATCGATGTCCTCCTCCCAATGCTCGTCATCAGCTGGCATTCTAGCTTCCACCTGTCCAGCATAGAAAGGAGAATACAAACCACTCGACATGGGACTGCCTTCTCTCCTGGGAACCTTGCGGCTTTCTTCGTCTCCTTCTCCATGATCTGTCTCTCGCTTATCAGCAGTCGACCTCACTTCGACATCCTCTTGTTGTCCTGAACCTAGAGGAAGACCAAGCAAAAGACTCCGTGCCTCGGAACTCAATGGTTTCAACTCTTCTTGATCTAACGCCTCCTGTCTTGCCCTTTTAGGGTCAGGCCACTCCAACTCCACAGTTTCTTTCCTTTCTTCATGCTCTTCTGCTTGCATTGGTTCTGAGGGTGTGTACTCGAAGCTGTCCGCCTCCTGCAAAAGTCCCATAACTTCTGCCGCTTCCTTGTCCACTTCTCCACTTGGCAACAAAGGTATCTCACCTTCAACCTTTCCTTCTTGTGATTCCTCTATCCTAGGCATGGGTGCCTCCAACAATCCAACAGGTCTCGAAGACTTGCTCTTGCTCCAGGGTGAATTGGTCAATGAAGCCACAACATCTGCACGCCATGGATTGGCACACCTTCGAATCGAACGAGTATGAATCGCGCCGCCCGCAGTCAGCAACACGTTCATGTCAGCTGAATCCTTGCCAACCCAGACTCCTCCAACCCATACTGCCGTACCATGACTCCGAGCTGGTTTTCGCAGTCCAAAAACAAATTCACCATAGGGTAAAATCTTTCCCACATACTTCTTGCCGAAAACAAGCTCATACGGTGTTGACCTGATCGCCGTGTGTTCATGAAACCTGTTCAGAAGGAATACCGAATGTGACAAAGCCCAAGCCCTCAAGCAATGTGTGTCACTCAAAATTCCAACCTGTTTCTCGACACTCAGCCTCAATGTTGTTGCTTGTCTCTTAATGCTCTGAATGAATCTTTCAACACGGGCTGTTCTCCCTTTGTGGTATGGTTTGCCAAATTTCTTTGCTGCTTTGTACCCCATTTGCTGTCTGATTGTGATTGCCATATCTAGTAATCCAATCGTCGCTGGTTCACTGTCCATCACAAAAATGACTTCCTGCAAATGGTTCATCTCCAAAGAAAATTTGACAATTGCTTCTGCTACCGATTTGAATACACCTTTTGATGGTGCCGGGAAAATGCTTCCAAACCTAGTGTTGCAATCCAACATAACCAATGAAGGACATGACCTTCCCAAAAACATCCAATCTAACTGAATGTGCGGCACACCCGTGTCTTGTTCAATGAGATCTGAATTCGAAATTGTCTTGTCCTCACGAGATTTGGCCTGAATGCAAAAATCACACCATCCTGCAAAAGGTAAATGTGTTGCCATGCGTCGCTCTATCTCAGCTGGGTCTTCTGGCATCTCCGGTTTCGAAGGCTCTATCGACGGACGAGGTCCTTGTAGCTGTTGTTGCAAATAATTCTGTGAAGCATCAACATCCTTCTGGTATCTCTGGTCGAAATAGTTCACCAATCTATCCAACAACTTTCTCTTGGCCCCGCCTCCGTTCAAGCCTAAGAATGCACAAGCCTCCTGAAGCTCTTTCAACTTACTAGTCATTGTCAGCTCCTTGCCTGCCACCCAAACTGAATCTGGAGTTTCGACGTGTCCCCCAGCTGCTCCACCATGAACCAACTCTGGGCTATTAGCCAATTCAAAAGGAACCGACTCCTCAACCGGGAAAACATCTTCTTCAACTCTCTGTGGATCTTGTTCCCTTGACTGGATCGACTCGGCCACCGGCCATCACAAGCAAGAACTCAATGCCTCCATCTTCCATTGAGGAAATGTCAACACCCATGTTGCAAACAACACTCCAGGGATAGGACCTGCCAAAGTACTCAGCACTGAAAGATCTTGTGAATGCTCAATCACCTCCCATGTGTCACCAATCAATGCTATTGTTGTCCGGAACTTCCAAACGTGCTTTGACAGTGCTGTTGCTGGATCTGTGAAGTTTGTCGTTCTTGCCTTGTGAACTGGATTTCCGTTGGAAAGGAACTGCCAACCGTCTTGAACTTCGTTCAAAATGTCACAATCAAACACCACATTCACTCCACGAATTGCACCATTGCAAACCTCTTGAACCTTGCTTGCCACCTTTCTCACATGCCCATAAACACTCAAACTATTCTTTCTGAAGAACACTGGAACCCTGCATTGTCGATCTGGTGAAGAAAGAAGTCCTGCACATTGTTCTCCAGCCTGATTCGAGAATCTTGTTCGATTCTCATTGGTGATCTCTTCGAGAAACCAACCTGACTTGAGCATCCTGCCAAATGAAAGCAAAACGTGCGTGACGTCCGACACAATGAAATCTTCACACAAACAACACATCGACGTCTCTGGAATGCTGTTCAAAAATTCGACTTGGGCCTCACGCATGCCTCCAACACGAAGAGAATTGCCTTGGGCGTCCTCTAGGAAAAGCTGTGGTGCTGCAATCTCACTACCGACGTTCAAACGATCTGAGGGGATCAATGAAACATCTGCACCTGAATCTAAAACGATCCACTCACCTTCAACCGACTGCTTCTGCTCAACTGCTCTCACATGGTGCACTTCCACTTGAGGTTCAAGCACATCGGAATCGTTGCTCAGCCATCGATAGAACGGGTCGTCTGCCAAACAGCCTGCGTCAACACAACATGCCCCATCTTCCTCATCTGTCAAATCGAAAAGCTCTGGAGAAGAACTCAATGTCACTGTTCTGACATTCCAAGCTGTCCAATCATCGTTGTCAGATGCCTCCGACAAAGTGAACAACTCCGGCCTCTGGCTTGAAGGTGTCCCAACATGCCAAACATTGTTTCGACAAGATTCGTTCATGTCGTACAAGTAAACTTGCCTAACCGACTGTCTGCCACTTGCTGCCGTTGAAGCTGTTGTACTCTGAGCCCCAACACTGCTGTACACCGTGCTTCCTGCCACTGAAGGAGCCACTGTCGACCGTTGGTCCGGTTCTTGCCGGACCTCACGAACTCCTCCTCCATCTCTCTCAGGACATTCATTGCCCCAATGTCCAGCACGGCCACAAATCCGGCACCTATCCGGATTCAACTTGCCCTTGCCTTTCGACTTGCTCTTTCCACCTTTCTTTCCTTTGCCTTTCGAATTTCCTTTGTCCTTGCCTTTGCCTTTGGCCCCACGGCCTTTTGCTTTTCCTTTTGACCAGTTGCCCCAACCAGTCCATCCCGTCCAACTCCAAGACGAGTCTTTGCCTTTGCCCTTCTTTCCTTTGCCCTAGGCTTTTCCTTTCTGCTGTACCGCATCTACCTCCATGGCCACCGGCCCATCTGTCGTTTTTGCTGTTGGCTTGTCTCCCAACTGCTTCATAACATCTCCTGCTGTCCAAAAACGTGATGAACGCTCGTACGCAAGAATCTTTTCCTTCACCTCTAAATAACTTGTACCTTCTGTTAGACCCAATGTCAAATGTTGTCGAATGCTTTCTGGACATGCACGCAACAGAACACCCAACAAAATGTCCCTGTCAAATTGCTTTGAACTCAACTGATCATATTGGTTCACCAACAACTCCATGTTCATGATCTGCTCATGCAATGTCTTGCCACCTGTTGTGATGAATGTAGGAAAAGAACTTATGGCCTGTGCCAGTGCCAATGCTCTCTGTCGAGTGTGTGGTGCAAAATGATCTGTCAATGTTTTCCACAACTGAAATCCGTTCCGGCTTTCTGCAATGCCACGTGAAATCTGGAGCGCCGGTCCTTTGAGGTACGAGGTAAGGACCGCGTACAGCTTGTACGCTAAGTCCCAATCTGTTTCGCTCCAGCCTGATTCTTCTAAGACCTCATCAGTTCCTAATTTCTGAAAGAAGCAGTAGCATCAGCCTCATCCTCGAGTTCATCTGCCGGAGTTGCAAAAGGATTTGAATCTGCGTCGAAAATCCTCAAGAATCCAGAGTATTTTGATGCGTCGGATCCTGGAAGTTGGATTGCATGACGGCATTCCTTCCTCAATTGGTTAGCATATGCTGATTCAAGGTTCCTTCAGAGCATCAAACAAGTCGCAGCATATCTGGCCAAGAAGGCATGAAGAAGGTGAGACAGGGGCGATGAATTCCGCAAAACGCTCAGTACTTCTTGTTCTTCATGAAGCGGAGCAAGGTGCAATCGAATCAGGGGCATAAGAGCCCAACGAGCAAACGGTTGCATGTGCTGTTGCAAGTACTGCTTAGGCATTTATCACCCTGTGAGTGCCGTAGCACCACCAAAAAGGCAAGGATGAAAACGATGGAAACGATGGCACAGTCCAAAATTGCAGCATTGCTACTGTGCTCATACCACCAGTGAAAGTGTGCATCAAATAGAAGCGAATTGTTAGTGAGGGAATGGCCCTTTGACCTGGGTCCATTCGTCGCGATTTGCCTTTTTGCCAGCTGGTAGCCACGAATGCGGAACCAAGGAGGCGCCGTCAAAGGAAAACCACGGTCACTCAGCTCGGTATTTCCAAAAAGCCGAGGATGAAGGACAGTGCAAGGTCACCGAAATGGTTCAAAAGAGGTGGCAAGGGAGAGGTGCCTCCCTTTCCTCCCCCAGAGGGGGAGGCACAAGCAGAGCATGTCAGGCAAGTCAAGCGCACAGGGCTTGACACAGAGCGTAAAGCATGACATGCTCCAGGTGTGGGCAGCCATCCTGGACAATTACTGCACTTTGTGTTGCTTTTCATCCATCAGCCTCTTTCCACCGCGGCCATCAGGAGCGGCCAAAACATGCATGCGCCCCATGAACTATGATACTAAGTTAGGAGGTGAAACAGGGTGAGACGCCGTTTTCCTAATTCTGTACACTGTACTCATCCAGAACCACTACACGGGTAGCAGGCTGAGACTGGCTAACTACTCAGTGTCGACGAAGGCAGCTAGCACTGTGTCATTGGCTGGTACACACAGGACCAGCACACGGGTGTTGGTCAGCAGCCTACTTTGCTTATGTAGTCATTATTGGTAAACAAGTGCGCTTGCAGCTTTCAAAAAGACATAACGAGGTATGATTGGGATATGATTGGGGTCTAGCCAGCACACGGGCGCAAGCAGTGACGCAAGACATCCATGAGCACGTCGACACCAACCCTTAATCGAGGGCAGCAAAGGAGTCATCTGCCCATTGATCCTCGTCTTCTTGAGTGCGTGGCAACCATCGAACCCAATTTGGCATATCTAAGTTGTCACAGCGAAGAAAAGCATTTCCTCGAGAGTAGGTGCCCCGCCAGGTCACACTTTGGCCATTTCTCTGAAAGCGACAGAGCTGTGTGCACCCCGCAAAAGCTCGTCGTGCAATATAGAGCAATGTGGGAGGCACGTGCGCCTCTGTTAAGGAGGCACATTTGAGGAAGGCTTCCTGTCGAATCATCCTCAGTACTCCAGGGAGTTTCAATGTTTGCAAGTGTTTGCAGTGTGCAAAGGTACCTCCCATGATTTCTGTGATTTCAGTTCGTGAGAGATCTACTAATTGCAGCTGCATACACCGCTCGCAGGCGCCCGGCCCCATCCAATTAAAATCTGGAGGTAGGGTCAATGCGGTTAAGCCAGCTTCCATGAAGCAGCATTCCGGCAAACATCGCGTCCGGCCGTTCGGATGGTACTCCGTCAGCTCGAAATTGATTTGACGCAGCACTGTACATTTACGAAAGGCTCGGGGCATGAGTTCTGCCTGTGGAGCGAGCTGATTGGCGGCATCATGAGTAGTCCCAATCTGCAGAAGCGCACAGCACTCTTCAAAGACCTGTGCTCCAAACTGCTTGCATCCTGGTGCTATGACTCTGCGCAATGCATAGCAGCGGTGAAAGACTTGCGTTTGCAGGCTGGTTACAGTGCTGTCCAGATGTACAATTTGGAGGTGCTGACAGTTGCGCCAAGCCCCCTCCCCTATTATACGGTAGCCTGCATCAACTTGCACATGCCGCACCTTTGCAACGTGCGCGAAGGCCTGTGGAAAAATCCGATCATAGTCATTGAACGGGACTTGCCGGGCTTTGGCTTCCCCTGGCATTTGCCCCTTATGCTCGGCTTGCTCGAAGCAGGGGCTGACAACAACAGTAAAGCAGTTGCAGTCTCGCAACGTGTGCCAGATTGGGTCAACTAGCTTCTGTTGCGAGTTGCGACAAACAAAGCTTAGTTCGCACCCAAAGGTGCTGCTTTCACCTATCACAGGCAGTTGTTCCATGACTGCATCTTCAAATTCATGCAGTCGGTCGAACTCTTGAATTTCAATTGTTATATGGGCTTCATCGCCAGCTAATGTGATCAAGACCAAATGCATAGTCAGTGCCCTTTCTTCACTCCACTGCGAAGTAGACACCGAGATATGGTCAGCAATCATGGCAGTCTCCCCTCTATATGACTTTGCACTCTTTTCTTCGAGCCCAAAGGGATCGCGTCTACTTACATTTTGCTTGTGCTTCAACTTGTGACTCGCTTGTGACTCGCTTTTGCTAATAGCTTGCTCTGTGTGTAGTGGATAGGACAACTGCACGGGCAGTCATCTGATCGTTGAAGGTTTTTTTCCTAAACAGCCAAACCACAGATTCCTCCAGGAACGACTAGGGCCTGACACCCATCGAAAGCATTAGCTGCAACTTGGATGCCGTGCTGGCCTACTCTGTCACTGCGTTGTGTGAGACATATCAGACTGCTGCACTCCGCAAAGGCACGGTACCCAATGCTGCTGACAAACGGCGGAAGTGCTATTGTACAAAGCGAAACACAAGCTTCAAAGGCTTCAGCGCCTATTTCTGTGAGATGTTTTGGCAGGGTGATTTGCGCCAAGGCTCGACAGTGTGAGAATACTTGCACTTGCACTATTCTCACTCGCGTGTGTGAAAGGTCAATGGCAATTAATTGCTGGCATTGCGCAAAGGCCTTATGACCTATAAACTCAGTTGCTTGCGAAAGGTGGATGTCTTGAATGCCTGACGAATGGAAGCACCCCGTTGGCAATCCTTCTGGTGGGGATGTTAGTTCTTGAATCCCGGTAGTGGCTCTGGTCCGGGGAAGACCTATTTGCGCTAGCCTTATGCAACCTTCAAAGGCATAGGGCGAGATTGTGGCACCACAGGCTAATCTGCAGGGGCGCACTGTAAGCACTCCCACCTGTTCTAGAGCACAACATTCTGCAAAAAGTCGAGCACCTAAGAATAGGCACCCTGGCATCACCACTGTGGTAAGTGCATAACATCCTTGAAATACAGCATTCGCCACTGTAACCACAGAGCTGGGCAGTTTAACTATGGTAAGCGTGTGGCAGTATCGCCATGCCTGTCGCTCAATGGTATGATATCCCGCCTCAACTTGGACATGCCGAAGCCTTTCTACGGCAAAGAATGCTTTGGCAGGAAGAATGCCGGTCCCATTCATCGGAACCGAGATTGCTTTGGGGTGGTCCGCATATTCTTCCCTTCTGATTTGTTCCTTCGAGGATATTACTCGGAGGCTATTCCAGACAGTGAGTTGGTAGCGGTTGTTCTCCCAAAGCTTCTCATGAATGGGGTCACTGAGGGGGCTGTCGGCCTCATCTGACAGAAGTGCCAGCTCACATCCAAAGGTGTCAAGGCCATACTTGTTGGCCAATAGCTCTACTAGGTAATCTTCAAGCATTTCCCAATGATGGTAAATGCTCAGTGGGACAGTAGTTTCAATTTCATTTCCTGCTAACGTGACAAGCCTCAAGGGACAGCGGCAAATGCCTGCCAACTGATCTGCATCGCTGTCTCTGGTATCCATGAGGGATGGTGTTGCAGCAGTAGTTAGGGCTGGTTTGAGCCAATGGCCGCCACCGTTTATTGCATTGGTTCTGACTGTCCGGTTCGTGCTGGTGGTTCCTTTTGTTCCTCTTCGATTTGGTCGCATTCTGTCGCTTGGATGGGGTTGGTGTGGTCCATTGACCCGTAAAACGCTTCAAAAGCTGATCCTGTACGTTCATTATACAGGACCTCCATGTCTTGCAAGTATTGCGAGTGGCAAAACCACCCGACCCTGCGACACCACTCCGCCTCTGTGATGGCATTGTGCTTTGGGAGCGCATAGGGCCGCTCTACTTTGTCTTTGAGGCCAACAGGGTATCCTCCCTGATAGTATTTCTGGAGCAACTCTTGAGGGGTGTAAGTTAGAGTCCCTTTTTTGGCAACAAGCAGCCAGTTTGGCCTTGAGAGAACCACCGCTAGTCCTGTGAGGAGCTATCTGGAGATGATCTCATACTTGTTGCCAATGGAACGAGCTGCATAGGTGTCTTTAGCTCGGAGGAAGAGGCTTTGCCTGAAGGAGAAACACCCTTGTCCGTCCGGCGGTATATACTTGTCATCTTCAACTTCTTCTGTTTCTTCTTCCACTTTATTTGCTCTATCGAGTGCGCCAGAATCGTCTTCTTGCTTTGTCAAGGGAGGCTTTGTTTGTGTGGGGGGTAGCACAGCTTGCCGTACGTCCGGCCACACTGGTACCTCTATTCGAAGAGCGCTCTTATAGGTAGATTGAAAGGAGACCATTTGGCCCAGGTTCCCATCTAGCAGACCTTGCTCGTAAGCAACAGCAAGGCTGGGAGTATCCGGGAGGGTCGCACCATAGGAGGTGTTTGGACGACACTCATTCTCATAGGCGCCTACCACTATGTACGGGCTGTTTGTCTCACTTTCACTATTGTGCTTATAATTCCCTTTTTCTTGAGTGGCTTCTGTGAAGTGCAAGTCTGTTCTCATACGAGCTATTAGTTTGTGCACTAGCTGGACCGGAAAATAGACATGCAGGTGATGGATAGGGAGGTCTGGCGTGCCCAGGCGTTGATTGCGGCCGAAGGACATTACTACTGTTTGCATTAGTGCTAATGTTTTGCCTGTGGCCTCTAGATCCGGCACGCCTCCTTCTTCCTTGGCTTTCTGCACTGGACGCCCGTTGGCTTCTTCAATTTTGGCTTCGCAGGCTTTGGCACAGAAGGATAGGAGGCCATACAACCAGTATTTCGGCTCAGCATATAGCGTTAGCCCTAGCTCGTCCGCCTGCTTGTTTGCGCTGAAGACCGACTTGAGGAAGTGGAAGAGCGACGCTAGCCGTCTGGCCAGCTCCCCTGCAATATTGTTGAAGTCATGGATGATACTTGTCATTACTTCCCTTGGCAATCGTCGAAACTCAACTCCTCGGAAGTTGAGCTCGGCGACACGACGGAATAAGGTTACTCTTAGCATAACACCGATGTGGCGGAGCTGTACACTGAGGCGCGCTAAGGGCCACTCCTGTGGCAAGTTGGCATACAGGCTGAGTGGAGGCGCAACCGGGGCCAAGGCTGTAGACTCCACAACAGAGCTAGAGTCTGCAGGGGCACTGTGTCTCAACGCTTGCATTTGGTACCGAAGTACCGTGCGCATTGCTCTTTGCTCCGCTAGGTGAGTGATATCCGCATCAACCGTTCCCGCTCGGTCATCTGTTTCCTCAAGAAAGATTTCCGTCATGGGAGCTTCGTCTTTCCTGGGCATGTGCGCCCCTGAGTCGCTTGTGGCCGCTGCTGGCATCTTCGGATTCATGACCGCGGTGGCCGTGGGTCTCGTAGCCGCAATGCTCAACAATCCAGTCGCAGGGGGGGCGGCACGTTTAGTCTGGATTGGAGTGCGTCAATCATTGCATGTTCAGGTGCCCTCCCCTTTTGTTGCTCAGTCACTTCAGGTGCCTTGGAATGAGTTGACGGGAGTTCTTGCAGCTTGGGCTGCGCAGCGGCCTGTGGGGCAGGGGCATCGATAACCTCCTCTCCTGTGTCACTTGTGGGGCGGGTTGGGCTGCTATGATGAGCCGTAGAACGGCTTTCTGGGTCCACCCCTTGTGGCGGAGCTGTAGAGACTGCCGGCAGGCTAGATGCCCAACGACTGCGCCTCGTCGCTCTCTCCGGTAGAGCTCTGCCGGTGTTGACTTTGGTGGGAGGCGC
>CAXAMN010004191.1:0-35274 GCA_963970005.1 Durusdinium trenchii
GCCCGGGCGCCTTGTTTGTTTCGCTTGGTTTATCTGCCAAGGGAGTGAGTGCTGCAGCTCGGAAGGCGGATAACAACCCGCTTGTTCCCTTGCATCATGTAGCGCTCCCACCGTTTCACTTGGTGCAAGCCCTGGGCTTCATTATTCAACAGGGAGATCCAATGCAAGCCCCTGCCTTCGTTCTCACAGAGTGCCCTTCTCCCACTCCCCAGGAAATGCATGCACTACTCCGAAGGCACCCACATTACAAATGGGTTGCAATGGACTACATTGCCTTGGCAGTATCGTCCTCTCATCGCCTCAACGTAGGGTATAAGCCCACGGTTGACTCCATGGGCGGTCGATTTTATTCAGTCGGCAATGCCGCGCAACGCCTGCCGCGTCAGGTTCGGCTGCTTCTCTTTGGCAACTCACATTGGGAGATAGACATTAGTGGAGCACACTATGAGCTCATGAGGCGGCAATGCAGGACAGCTGATGTTCATTTATCACTACTGCCAATTACGCAAATGAGAAGCTATCTCACAAGAATTCTTAGGGCACAGATTGCCGAAACTGACATTAGCCTCCTGGTCAAGACATGGCCACTAGTCATCATTAACAGCGCCACTCCACAGGAAGCTATCGAATATCTTAACAAACGCATTCAAATGGAACCGTCACATCACCTGGTGAGCTTTGCACGGGAAGTTTTCGCTGCTAGCCGCTATGCCATGCATCATCCTCCCTCATGGTGCCCCTCTGGGCCAGAAAGGACAGGTCGAGGTGCACCCTTCCACTATTTCGAGGTCCTTGAGCAGCAGGTTGCATGGGCTGCTTACTCCTTCTTGCAACCGCGGGTAGGTTTCGTCTCGGCCATCTGGTTGCATGATGGCTTTTGGGTTGCCCCTCGACCGGAGAATGGCATGCTCGAGGCCCTCAATAACCATCTCTGCCAGACCTTTGGCTTTGACCCTACCGAGCCGCCACTGATGCGATGTGACTCTCTGCAACCCAAGTTTGCCCAGTTGCTGTCTGAATATGCTTCTGCGGCCCCTGTCATCGGTTCGCGCTCCCATGCCTCCTCGCAGGGACCCCTCCCTGAAGTCGTGCGCATACACAGGAAACGCACCTTTACTGGCGCGCACCCAACACAACAAGAAGCACTCGAACAGCGGCTAGCAAAAAGAATTAAAGCGCAACATGCTAAGCGGCAACGCACATGATAATTCGTGCTGTGAGCCAACAAGGCAAGCAGCCCCCTGTTTGAGTAATTTCCCGTCGCTATCTTTGGCAGCGCGTGTTTCTTCCTAGTCAAAATTGTCATGGGAGGAAATGCAGCCACTAGATCTCCTTCCTACTGGCTGCTTGTATTGCTCATTGTCTTTTATTTTGTTATGTGCTTGTCAGTTTTGTGTGACTGGTACAAAGGTTTTGCTCTGATTCCGCTATCTGGGCTCAAACCGCTGCGATACATCAGACAGCCTTCACCAACGAATGGCAAGGGGATTGCTCCTACAATCCCTGTCCTACACAGCAGAACACTGCAGCCCGCGTGAGAGGGTTAGGACCTTAGTCCTGATCCTCGAGGAAAGGAGCACATAGTCTGTAGGCAGTGTCTTCCGAATGAACGTAGGGCCGGGGGGGATTGGACCTCACTCCCCTTGCTCGCCAGATCTATAAACACCCTGACGTGGAAGTATACTTTGTCCAGATCAACATCAAGCTAGCCCAAAGGCAGCTCCCGCTACGACTGGCTGTTGCTGGCTTCCCAAGGACTCCAATCGAGGATGGTACATGCCCTCGAATATTGGAAATGCAATTAGTTGCTGTTCCACCTGAACTGCGCAGCTCCACCTTTGTACTTCCTAGTGGGCAGGTCCTTTTTCCCTTCGAAGATTCACCACACATCACAAATGATGGTGTCCTCCTGCATGGCAGGAGTGCCCTACAAAGGGCAATTGTTTATCGCATTCTTCAACAAACAGAATGTATATCTCCCAATGGATGGGTGGTAGAGCGAGGGCAGGCCAGACCACCAGAACCGGGGGAGGTTGTAGCCTCTTTCCCCTTCTCACAGCTCTATGCCTTGCCAGCTGTACCTGACGCCCCACCTCGTCCGACACCACCAATTCCGCCCTGGTTGTTGCCGCAAAGTCGCCCCACCCCCGTCCAAGAGCAGACAACTCGAACATTTGGAGGTGCAAATTTGCCACAGGCCGACACAGTGCGCCCCCCTGCCCAGCTAGGTGTTTATGCATTGCAGGCTCTTACGGAACAGGATGTGAGTGCTGGTCAGGATGTGCCATACGCGCGACTTAGTAGAGAACTCATCACCCGTGCCAGTACAGTGCGAGTGCTAGCGTGCGACATCCAACGCACCCTTCAAAACATACATGCACGTCGACAGCATTGCAATGTACAGCCAGGGGCCAATGCGTGCTGGGCATTAGCTAGCGAAATGGACATGATACTTACCGCCCTGAGAGAGACGCAGAGTGCTACCACATGAAGGGCTTCCAGAGTTAACCCAGACCAACCTAGGTAACTAAGTTGCGGCTGACCGACTAGCTAGCACACTAGCTCGCATCACGGGCCCCTTTACCTACGTAGCAAGCTACGGGCCACAGTTCTTTCTCCGGTAGTTGTGTTTCTCAAGCTCACCGCATGAGGCTAAAAGAGCCTGCTGCTGTTCAGGCTCGAAGTAGAACAGTGACCGCGCGCCTCTGCCCAGCCTGGTCAAAACAGACAGTAGCTGTTGTTGCCCATGGCCCTCCCTTTCATTGTTGGCCCTCATCAATGCTCCCTCACTCAGGGCCCAGATGGTCGCCCTCAAGTTGAGGTTGTCTTGCGCGTAAGGCTACCACTGGCGGAGTTTTTCGATGCTCTTCTCCTTACACTTGCAGAACAGCGCCCCCTATTTCCACAGGGAGGGCACATGCTTGATCCGGCTACTATAGCCCCAGTCAAAGCAGGTCTGCTGACAAAGGAGCGCAGTAGTCCCCCTGTAAAGGAGGAGGCTTCGCCTAAGCGGAAAACAGCTAGTCGCATACAACCCAAGAAGCCTGCTCATCCTCCCATACAGGTTACACCTGCTGATCCCACTCACGAAAAGCTGCTTGCGGTACTCTCGCAAGCCGCGCAACTCCCTGACACAGTGGAGCGAGGAGGCGCTACTGCTTCTGCAGATCCCCCACCTACTCCCCCGGGGGGAATGGCGAAGCCGCCAACCCTAGCGCCGGCCAGTGATTGGCCTCCCCGACAGGCCACAAGCAGCAGACTCCCGGCACAGCAGTGCATTACACAAGGAAATGTTCATTACCGTGTTACGGAAGACGGCACGCAAGAGCATCTACCACCGCCGCGTGCATTTGCGCACCCAAAGAAGTGCCCTGTCCAGTGAACCTGAGACGAGACTGCTTGCTCCCCTTCCCCACTCTTCCATGGGCCCCCATATTTGTTTCCATTTGTCTCTGCAGACTTTTGGCTCAGAGTGAGAGAAATAGATTGACAGAATAGCTTGACAGCTCTTCTCTTGAATCACATCAGCCGACTCGACTCTCGACCTAGCCTGCGCACATCAGGGTAAAGACGAACTGCAAGTCGAACTAGCCATGCAGGCGCATCCAGAACCTTTGTTCCTGGCAGATGATGGTACCTACGTTGATGTCACTGACTTTGTTCGTTTTGAACTAGACCATCAGGACATTCGATATGGGGTCTTAGACCTCATTGTAACCTTCGTCTATCGGGGGAGGAGAGAGCGGTGCTACTTACTTCATTTCTTCCCGGTTGATGCAGTCAAAGAAAACGTACATACCCCCTTCCCAGAATGGACAGAAGGGTTTGAATTTCCGCCAGCTCTGCTAAAGCTCCGGGCAACTGTTGAAGGGGCCATTATCCCGCTTTATCATCAGGGCTGTATTGCAATCAACACCGGGGGAGCCACAACGTATGGCGCAAAGCGAACTCGACTCCGCAGGATGATTTTACACATACAGCACCACGAAAGCCACCTCCTCAATGTGCTGGCTGAAGCAGTGAGCGCTAGGCCCATTTCTGAGAACGCAGACCCCTTTGACATCTTTCTGCAGACACGCCCCTTTTCAGCCTCCCTTCCTAGGCGAGTAGGCTTCTGGTCCACTACCGACAGACAACAACAGCATGTCCTTCGAGTAGACATGCAACCAGCTGCGCAACCGCCCCCACAGCGTCACACAGACCGTACGCATCACCAGATCGAATCAGCCCTGCATGCAAGAGTGCAAAGTCTGCATGCATTGGTACAGGAAATTGAACAAACAGTGGACTCTTTGCCTCAAGATGTGCAGGGTGCGCTACTCACCCCCCTGACTGACCTACATACCCAGCTGTGTGGCCTGGTTTACGTAGCATGGTTATTTTCTCTATTACACCCACATGCGGATGACCACGATCAGTAGTGGCAGGGCCCCTGATATGCCCCTGACACAACTGTGAGTCTCCCTCCATGGCAGTATAGGTTGAACAGGTGTCCCTGGCACTATGCTTAATACAGTTGATCTTTCATGAAAGCACTTTGCTGCAACGTTTGGCTCACAGCAGGTAGTAGTGCCCTGCATGCAGGAGTGAGGTCAGCCTTAGCTGACTTCATTCGTCTTGCCTTTTCGTGTGCTTTCGCCGCCGGGGCACCTGCCAACCTTAGTTGGCGGGGGCTATACCTGCATTGTCATACAGAGAAACTAGAATGTCACATGACCCGTGGATGGAAGACAGTAATTCACTGGACCTAACGGACACCACAGACAATAGAGTCCATGCTCCCTTTGTCTTCACACGTGACCATGCAGACTGGTTGACCATGGATGGCCAAGCCTGCTTTGCCAGGGGCACGGGAGATAGTGTGGCGCAGTCCCAGGATGAAGCTTATGCAGCACTGACTATGAAAGATACTCTTAGCAGTCCTTTCGGTCTTGACTCTGCTCGGCCTACACTTGGTCTGACTGACGTTCGTGCGCAGCCATCCAAAAAGGACGAGGGGTATGCTGCTCTCGAAACAGAGGGAGAGCTGCCTGATACTACTGCCATCATTCAGACACTCATCTCACACCGAGACCTGATCGTGAACAATCACATGATTTACCTAATTGTGGACAATCGAACACACCTGCTGCTGTCTCATATTGGCCGGCTTTCGCTGCCTGGTGGGCCTCATGCAGAAGTCTGGTGGGTCCCCAAGACGAGAGGACTGACATACTGTGGATCTGTGCTGATGCTACTACTGGCCTTCATAAAGTTCCATACTATTGGGCAGGGGTCTTTGTCCTAGAGGCAGCGCGTTTCCTGTACCCTGCACAGCACTTTGCACTCATTGATAATGACTGTGTGCCAGTTACGCTCTTCGAGGTGCAAGACCTACTGCAGCTAGCACATCAGCAGCACCGATGGGCTGACCTCATAGGGCACGCACGCTCCGAATCTAGCCCTAGTGCTGGGATAGGCATGCTGCTTTTTACAGAAGCGCACTTAGAGTATAATGCAGGTTTGGTCGTATCGATCGGCAATCGCAACAAGCACAGTCCGTTGGAACATGACACGTCTGCCCAGACCCTGGCAAAGAGCCTTCAGGCGGGTCGACTTGCTCTCGTTTCAAGAGCCAGATCACCTGTCAATCCGAGCGACACTGTCATGAGCGGCACCTTGTTTACCCCCTTTGTTGGGATAGCGATGCAGTCCGCCCTTGACCTCTGCATGGTTTGGTCCTTATACGGTCTTTACATGTGTAAGCACTTTTGGCCCATGCCTGTCCCTAGCCCGGAGGGGAAGTCCAATCAAGTGGCCACGGCAATCCCATCCCAGGGCGCTCACCCCAGAAGGAAGAGAGCGAACCCCCTGGGTTACCAGCTGGGCACGAGCCACTTTCGAACAGGGCATACTATCAGTGCTCCCGATGCTAACAGGGCCATGCACAGTTGCGTCACTGCCAGGAGAACACCTTTTCCAGGCCAGTGCATTGCCGCGCAACCGAATGCGACCTGCCATATTTCATGCCTTTGGCAAGGCCAAAATTGGAGCACAGACAGCTCTACGCGAACTGGAGCAGCAGGGTTGGGAAACGCTGCCGATGGCTATAATACTCGGTATGCCCAACCTACCCCCTGCATGGGCCGTTGAGACTTGGAAACCTGTCGGTGGTTGCAAGTTCACAGGCTACTCCTCTGGGGTAACTGGAAACAGTGCATTGCGCTTCTGCCTGCTGGTAAAGTGGCGAGCAATTCGTAACCAAGCGACAGAGCTTTTTCCGGAACAAAGGCAGGTGGACAGCCTTAGCTGTCTTCCTGCAGAGGATGGAGATGCAGAGGTGGAGTCAGTCTCCACACCCTCGTCCGACAACTCTGCCAAAAGAGCGGACCGACTCACTAAAGCAATTGAAGGTGACTCGAAGCAGGGCAGTCAAGCACCTGGCTCTAGATCAAGCACTCCCTGTCCGCAACAGCTATCTCCTTCCCTCTTTGTTCCTTGGAGTCAAGTCGCTAAGCTAAGAGGGGTAGTAGCAGTCCACAAGGACATAGAAGCAAGTCCGTATGAGCAATTGCGAGCTGCGCTGGCGCAACCCAAGTGCCTTGTCCCTGGAGAAAAAGAGCGATTTCTTCAAGCCAATCACGATTTGTTGTGTCACCTTCGAGGCTCATTCATGCCCTTGGAAGGTATCGCACCGCAAGTCTTCGAAGCCACCAGCAGGATGAATTCGTCTGGGTCACAGTCCTATGGATGGTCGCCCAACTCAACGGATATTGGATGGGACACAACTTCCCACCACTGCCGTCGGTATTCCAAATCAACTGTGGAGGGCTGGGGGGAGGTGCCCTTGAAGGTGAAGTCCCCCCGCACTTCCATTGCATGTGCCCTCCCGTGGGAGAAGGTCAAGTCTATGGGCCGTCACTTTCCCCAGCAGATGTCCTCAAAGATCAGGAGTGGGGGGTTGCTTATGGCTGGTCGACCGGAGTGCATGAAGTTGCCACCCTCTTTGCGCTCATACAGAACCCGTGCCAAAAATGGGAAGACCTTGGGTATGGCAAGGCAGCCATACTTTATCAACGCACGCAACTTGTGCTGAAAGCAGCGAGGCTTCTCCCTGCTCACCGACGGTTGCCGCACGAAGCCTTCCTCAGTGGCCTGTGGTGGAAACTGCTCTCGCTGCAGCCACTACGACTCCTTGCCTACTTGCCAGGGCTGGGGTGTCTGCGGCCGACTGAACAAGCAGATCCCACCCATTTTACTGTAAATGGTTTTAGTGCTGGCAGCTACACGGGAGCAGTGATTGCCTTAGCAATTCGTTGCCTCTGGCCAGCCAGTCAGATCACAGCGCGCCTAGGCGCCATTGCAATGCCGAAGAGTGTCTTAGCGGCACTCGTTGCCACTGCAGAGCCTGACAGGCACAACTACTATCTTGTCCATGCTGCTGAAGATTGCTTGTGTGACTGGAAGCCGACAGAGAACGAGCTCGACATGTTGCAACAATCCTTGCACATCACGTATGTAACAGACTCTGCAAGATGGATGGGCAAGCACAAGCACTGTTACTGGCACTGGCTCCAGTGCCAACTCCCTACGGGCAAAATTAGCCTCACCACACTGAAGCTCACACACCCGGATGTTATTCCTCGCCGCGATCGAATTGCCGCTCCGATGCGACTTGCCTCCTGGATTCGATTCGAAACGGCCATGACGAGCGAGGATTGGGAAGGAGCTATCAGTTTGTTGGTGTCCAATCTCCATTGTCCTGACCAGGAATTGCTGGTGCTACTACAGAGCTGTGTAGCAGGACAGCCAATTGCCTCCATGGAAGAAGCGCAGGCGCTGCTGCTCAAAAACTTTCGGGTTGGCAGAGGTAATCAAAGTGCGTGTGCTCAATGGCTGACAGAAATGGCCCGAGACCTGCTAGCACCAATCCCATTCCGAGAGGTTTTCGTCATCCTAGCCCTGTTCCTCCCGCAACTCACATTTGTCGAGGAGGCTGCCGCAAAGAAAGAGCTGTGGAGCAGTCCCACTGTCCGCAAGTTTGGCTTAGTTGTGGATGTCACTCCGACAGCTACGGGGTTACAAGGGATGCATGAATATCGTATAGCCTTTCCGGCGGGGTCACAGTCGGCCATCTTCTGCCCTGCACACTTCCAAAGCTGTAATTATGAGCAACTTGCTAGCAGCCCCTCAAGCACAGTTCATATGGGTTCACAGGCGGGGAAGGCTTATCGACTAGTGCTGGAGGAGCACGGCAAGTGCTATTCAGTCTTAGCACTCTTGCTAGCCTTTGCGACTCCTTCGCGGAAACGCAAAGGAGATGAGGCGCCCAGTGAAAAACTAGGCACTGGGACGTCGCCCTCGTGCCGTTCCCGGAAGATTTTGCGCCGTTGCCCACGTCAGCTGAGACTGGCCTGGTGTGCTCTGCTCCATGGGCTTTCCCGCCCAGCCTCTGCGTGTTGGAATCTAGAGCAACGCGGATCCGAGTTCTGGACATCGCGGAAGCAGGTGACACCGTCACTGCAGATCATCTTTTGCAAATGGCCAGCTTAGCGGCAGAGCATAAGCCCACTGTGCTGGGAATTCCCGGCCAAGCACCCATTCCGTATCAGTTAGAGTGCACAGTAGTCCTACTGCAGAGTCTGCATGCTCTCTTCCAGCTACTGACCTCTGGCAGCACGATGCAACACTGTCCCCAAGCTGCCGGCTTCGCTGTGGCACTAGGCACTGCCGCCCGACATGACAACGGGCACATAGTGTCGATGGCTGCCAGCCTCGCGCTTGCCCTCAGATCTGGCAGATCTACCCTTGCAGTAGCGGGAGTCTTTGGTGCAGGCAAGACCCGATCCCTGACCTTTCTCCTTGCCTGGCTGGCCCTCACCACTCACCTTAAGATTGCAGTAGTACACAAGGAGAATCCGGCAGGCCGGGCAATCACCAAGTTACTCACAGCCTTTGACCTTGGATCAGATCACCAGAGATACTTCGTACGGCCTGTCAGCAGAGAAGAGGCAGAAACCAACATAGCCTGCACTGACTATGACTTGAGAGCAAGCGACGCGGCGTCATACATCCCTGGCTGCCATGTAGTAATCGTCACAACTGGGCTCGTCTGGGATCAGAAAGGGCAGACTCATTCAACGCTCAACACCCATATGGAAAATGTAGACCTACTTATCAGTGAAGAGGCACAGCAGGATATGGACCTCAAATCTGCATTTGCGCCAGCAGTCCCCCGGCAGCCTTTCTTTCGCCTGCTGCTGGGTGACCCCAAGCAGAGCCCAGGTGGAGTGGCCGATGGACAGAGAGCTCATCGCACACTCCTACTCAAAGCACTTAGTGGGCTACGAGCCCCCACTACCTGGTACATGCCGCATGAAATACCAGGGGTCTGCCACATGCTCCTCCGGCACAGTCGAGGCTTTGGCCTTGGCGACCTAGAAGAAACGGCCAAAGTAGTGGGTCACAGGCCACTGGGGAGCAGCTGGTTTCGCCCAGAGAAGGTCAAAGCCACATCTCCCTTCGCCTGTCAGCTACAGTCCACCTACAAAGACCTCTCCAGAGTGGACCTGGACCTCCCGGAAGGACTGTTGGTAGGTCTAGGATATGCAGCCACCAGCCCAGACAGTCCACTCGACTTCCGCCAGGCGCAAACTGCGGCTGAAAGATCGGGAGTCGCAAACCCACACTGCTGGAGTTTAATGTTGCCGACGAGTGCAAGGGTTGCCCAGGAAGTGTATGAGCCGTTGATAGGTATTCAGTATCCCATGTTATGCAGCCGAATGGGAGACACCTGGCAAATAGGCACCACCTCCATTCGAGAGGATCACAAGATTGCCTCAGGCTTACGATTCATCCACTGGTGCCATGCGTCGCCCAATGTGCAAGCAAAACAAAATCCCAAAAATGACCCCGCAGTTCAGGTGTATCAGCATATTGAAGACCAACTTACCAGAGCAGGCTCTGAAGCTGATGACATCTTGGCCCTCACAACCACCCGAGAAGGGGCCACGAATCTACGCAATTATTTCTACATTGCCGGTAAGAAGGCGAATGCAGAGACAGCAGTCAAGGTAGCAGGAGCCACGGCCAAGCATTGCATCGTCATTCATGGGGATTCCACCTTTCTCAGTGGCGAAGGACGCAACCTGGACTATGACCAGGAGTGCTTCACTCGAGCGAATGTAGCATACAGCCGGGCCACGGACCTTACCATCCTGGCATGTCCATTAAATATGCAAGGGATGCCTGGGGCCCTGCAAGTCCTAGCAGCCCTTCTGCATGGTGTCCAGACGATACATACCTATGACAGTAACAAAGAGCCCAACATCGTAGGCTCCCTGGACCTTACGGCCACACAAGTGGCACAGGCCACGACCTTTTTCCAACAGGCGCTCCTGCCTCACCCTATGTGGTGTGGCCCCCTGCCGGTCTGTCTTGTAGAACACCATCACGGTAAGGTTAGGCGCTTACGCCTCGTCTTAGCCACAATTACGCATCTAACCAAAGCGGAAATTAACAGCCTTGTCGAAGGGCCCTACCTGCCTGGTGGCACTGTCCTGCATGACCTCGTCTATGGATGTGCAGCAGATGCCTCGATTGAGCCAGAGTGGCTAGTCATAACAGATGGGCAGCAGCCAGGACACTGGCGACTCCTCCACAACAGCTCGGGCCCAGGGCGACGATGCAGCGTAGGAAGCTCCCTACGCTATCAACCGACGCCGAGTATGCGCGAGCAGCGTAGTGCACAGGATTATGCTCTCGAAGCTCTGCGCCGTGTGTACTTCTATGATGCATGGAGAGCGCAGCCGGTCTTGGATGCCATAGGCTCTGATCTCATCCTGCCATCGCGACCAGGCCTTTTAGTGCATGGCTGCTACTGGCCTCAGCAAAGTCCGCCGCCTGAGGTCCTTTCTGTCTCTGATCGTGACCCAGACAATGAGGAACATGCAGCTCAAGAAGGGCAGATGCCATCCTCTCCTGCAGAGACAGACGATGCAATGGCTGAGGAAGCCACACAAGACGTCGTCCTGGTCCACAGTCGCCCACTATCCCGAGCACAGAGAAACCAGAGGACGATGATGCCCACATGGAAGATACTGATAGTGCCAGCAGCTCTTCCACAGAAGCGGGTGATTGCCTTAGCAATCGTCCTGTTTCTCCTGTTCCACGTCCCGAGCAAGTGGACAGGCGGGCGGCTGGCGATGATGCAAGGCGGGTGATACCCCCACAGAACGTGAACCATCCCAGTGATAGCCCCGGGTCGCACTTCTCTGAGTCCCCAATCAAACGAAGACCAGGGCCTAAGGCTCGTACTGGGAGAGCGCAACCAAAAAAGTCACGCAAATCACCTGCCTCAACATCCAGGCAACCGCTCGACAGCGTTCCAGAACATGCGCAACCGCCGGCCACGCTAAATGATCTAGCCAGTCGAAGCGCTCCAAGGCAGGAGACCCCAGCGCGCAGAAACCCAGAGACGCCGCCTGACTGCCCTGGCTCAGCGCAAGAGCGCCCAGAAGCCATGACAGAAATTGATATTGTCAGTGATCAAGAGCAAGCAGAGCGCGGAGGCACAGCCGCCACTGATCTCCAGCTGGAATCCGAACAGAGAGCCATGCAGATTTTGTACGACTATCAAAAGGCAGCGGGAGCCACCAGAGAAGCTCACGGGCAAAAGGTGCCGCTCCCCTCCATACAGACCTACAGTGACCTGCCTAGAGAATGGCCGATGGCGAGGCTTGCTGTCTCCAGCAAGCAAATCAACCGCCTTGTCCGCACGTTCCTCTGGAGGAGAGTGACTGAGCAAGCTCTCCATGGCTCCTCGTTTATAGACATTCCAGATGAGATCAACCAGGCCTACGTTGGCGATCTTCTCCTCATCAGTGAAGCTTTCGCTGCCCCTCTGTCTAATCTCTTTGCTTTCGTAAAAAATGGGCATCCAGCATGCCCTTTCATTCCACAGAAGCAGCTTGCTCTCTATGCAAACCCTCGTTTCTGGCAATATGGCCTCCTAGCTTTCATTGCGAGGTGCTGTTCCTTTGACAATCAACACAGAGATCAGGGTACAGGAGCAGCCCAAGCTAGGGAAGGAAAATCGCAGACCACAAAAGAAAAAGATGTAGACGCCCTCACCTTCATGCGCACTGTCATCATGTCCTTCGTCAGGGGGATGGAGTATGGAGAACAAACGCTACCTACCAATGACCTGTTTGTTTATCTACCAGTCCAGATCCTGCCTGACCTGGTCACAGCCATGGAGCAACAGGGCTTCAAGCCAGTAGAGGTGAAGGGGGGCTCTGGATATCGGCCAAAAGAAGAGGGGGCTGAAGACAACCCATTGATCGTAGTGGGAGTGCACACCAAAGACAGTGTTTATGATCGATACCCCCGCATGCCGAATACTCCCTGGGCCGAAAGAGCGTACTCTAGTGGAGCCCTTGACCCGTCTTTGGGACAAGCCTTCGCTTTCCCCTCCCTGTTGCAACTGCGAATGCGCATTGAAGTCCCCGGGTGGAGAGATCTGGCAACAGCCAGAAATCCCACAGTTGATCAGCCAGCAGAAGAGGACTCTGACTCAGACGACACCGGGTCAGCAGAACGGTCGCCGCGACTTGCTCTCCCAGTGCCGGTGGGAATGGCAGAAACGCAGGCAGACGAAGCAGACGAAGCCACAGAGGACGAGGCCATGAACGCTGAACCCAGCTATGCCTTTGCCAAGGGGTATGGAAGTTTTGGCATAGGCTACACTAGACTAGCAACGGCGCTAGGCAATTTCGAGCAAGGGGACAACGGCGCAGAAAGCACAGTGGTAGCACAATGGTTGACCTCCGGGCTCAGAATTGCCATGTCCCGCACAGGGTGGAATCTGATATCTACCCGCTACAGCTTGACTAAGGTCCCTAGTCCTGTCCTCAGTGTGTACTACTGCAAAGGATATCCTCTCACTCCGAAGATGGCAGATCGTCCATACAACCAATATGGCACGACTCACTACTCCGAAGAGAAATGGGATGAGCTCTGCAGATGGCTCACTAGGAACCCCACGTTCAGGCTCCAACTCGCGAGCCATAAGAAGGCACTTAGGGATCACATGGGCTACAGTCAGGAAACCGCTGATCCAAGCAACAAAGCCCGCCGCACTGAAGCAGGAAGTTCCACAACTGCAGCAGGGTCTTCCTGGCACAGCAAGCCTCCCCCCCCACCTTCGCCCTCAGGGTGGTCCTACGGGTGGTGGCAGTAGTGTAGTCCTCATCAGGAGTCTCCACACACCACAACAGCCTCCGTGTCGCGCAACCTCCACCATGAGATGGGTGACCTTAGTCACCTTCTCTATTGGGGCGTAGTTGCCACTATGGCTTTACAAAGGACACACCTCCTGTACCACAGTTGTTTGGCTCAAGCAAACCAAGCACCTACATAGCAATGCCGCCCCTCCAAGATCGCTTTGAGGTTAACCTTGAGTTGGTTACCGTAGCTGGCACGGAATATACGATGCAAGCAAACCTCACCCACTATGAGGATATAGCAGAGCTTGAAGATGACATCCTCTGCTTTCTGCCGACTGTGTCTGAGCTAGATGTCTTTGGCTGTGAATTAGAGTTGCTCAACCTCGAAACGCAGCGACCCCTGCCAGAGGCATTCCGCACTGAGCTCTTGCATCGACCGCAGCTCCAAATTGTTGTTCGTCCCTGCATGGTAGATGGGCATTCCATCTGGCAGTTCCAGGATGACGGCAAGGAGAGCTACCCCAAAGCTGTTCGTGTCCCGGCCAACCCGAGAGGGGAAATTGCAGATAGAGCTTTCTACGCGGCACCATCAATCCGACACGTAGAAGTGGCAACTGGCATCCAACATATAGGAATTGCGGCCTGGCAGAGTTGCTAGCAATTACAGATTGTCAAGCTTCCAATTTCGGTCGTCAGTCTGGCGGAAGGGACTTTCATGGGGTGCTATGTGCTGCGTCAGGTCGCTGCACCAGGGTGTGTCCACTATGGGCAAAGGGTGTTCGCTGAGTGCTGTTCCCTAGGCAGCGTTGGGGTCAAGTGCGACTCAGAGGACAGCAGCGTCCTGGCACCAGGCGCGCAGCTTGGCAGATATGCCTGTGAGAGTTGCCTCACGCTTGCAACTGTCACCTTTAACACGGATCGTACGAATAAACCACGAGCACTGCCTGAAGGCGCATGCTGTGGAGCAGGCATTGAGCAGCTGTGTTTGCCGCATGACTTTCACAACATCGGGCCGAGGGCCTGTGAAAATTGCAAAAGTCTAGTGGAAGTCAACCTCATGAGCACAGAGATCACAGCCCTGCTCTCTTCCACCTTTGCCCACTGTGTAGCGTTGCAGTGCATATGGCTTCCACCTCGCCTCATACAGATCGGAAAAGAAGCCTTCCTTAATTGTGTGGTGCTGCAGGAAGTTGTCATCCCGACAGAGCTCAGTGAAATAGGCAACCGTGCCTTCTGCGGGTGCGAGCAGCTGCAACGTTTTACCCTCCTAGATTGGGGAGACGTTGAACAGTGGGTGCAGGCAGAGCACAATGCTTTTTTTATGTGCGACAAATTTGAAAAACCTCATTGGCTAGAATTGCTCCCCGCGGAAGGACCAGATTCTGATGCCTTTGACGAGGAACTCAGCCACGAATATTGCCACTATCATGCCAGTCCAGGGTAGACTTTACGGAGCTACACTGCCATGAACATTGCCATGCCAACCGCTCTGACTAGGAGCCAAACCATGTGTACCCTTAGCTTTGTGCCAGGCCATGAGAGGCTCAAGGGAGGTGCCTTAGCATCTGTCTTAAGGACACAGCCCCGGCCGTAGGAACAGCCCATGCGCAGACTGGACACCAGTGGCTCGCACAATGATAGCAAATAGCCTACCGCAAAAAGAGTTTGACAGTTCATCCATGAATAGCACTCCCATCGAAAAGGAGCCAGTCATGGAATGCCCCCTGTTGCTGACAACGCTTTCGGGGGTAACCTTTCAGGTCTCTCTTAGTGTCGCCAAGTTCGACCGATTTACAGATTTAGAAGACCAGGTTATGGATTATCTGGCCTCGGTCACTGACCTCCCAGTTTTTGGGTGCGTCATTGACTTTTTACACACCACCACGCAAACCTACCTAGAAGACCCAATTTGGGATAAGTTGCAGCAGGGTAGAGAATATACCATTGTCTTCAGGGACTGTAGTGTTACCCTGCGAGAACAAGAACAGCTCGGTGGTTATCCTATTGATCAAGTCCCCTTAGCTGTTCACGTCCCAATGAACTCAGAAGAAACTGTCCCAGAATGGGCCTTTGCAGGTGTGCCACGCTTGCGACACGTTAGCGTCGAGTCAGGGATCAGGCTCATAGGAGCAGAGGCGTGGCAAGATTGCCGGCAACTCCGCATCGTCAAACTGCCGGCCACAGTGGTAGGCATTGCAGATAATGCCTTCCGGGACTGCAAGCTCCTAAATAGTGTCTTGGCTCCGGGTTGTCGCGATTTTGGTTACAAAGCCTTTTCAGAATGTTGTTCCTTGCAGCGTGTGTATGCATCGGGTGGAGCTGTAAATGTGTTCAGCGGGGAAACCAATTTTGGGCAATACCTCTTCCAAGGGTGCATCAACCTTGCAGAGGTCACCGTGAGTGAGGTTTCATCCCCCCGATCTGAATTGAACGGGTTAACCCAGCAAGACAGGACCAGAGAGCTAGCTCCGGGCTGCCTCAGCTCTACAGGCATCTACACGCTCGTTCTCCCAAAGCACTTTGTAGCCATAGGAGCGCACGCTTGTGACAGTTGTCGACTGCTCAACAGTGTTGACCTCCGTAACACCATGATTGAAGAAATTCCGGAATTCACTTTTGGCCACTGCACTAGCCTTCGGGAAGTCTTCCTACCGACAACCCTCCATACAATCCGAGTTAAAGCCTTTATGAACTGTGCCGCCCTTGTTGAGCTTGCCATTCCACCTGCTCTCAAGTATATTGGAAGTAGGGCTTTCTTGGACTGCACTGCCCTTCGAAGGCTGGTCAAAATGCCCGGAACACGCAGATGGCATGGGGTTTATGCTGAAGAAAATGCTTTTGCCATCTGTCCGGCCATGAAATGGCCACCCTGGCTGCACATGATCCCAGACATGGGCTACACCCCTGGCTTAGGATAGAGGATCATTCCTCCATCCACAGCAGTCGTGGCCCTGATATCAATTTTGTTAGGGTCTGGGTGCGAGCCTTAGCTCGGGTCCGGAGTAGGCCAGCAACTGCGAAATAGTACTCCTCAACACGAGTCACTAACCATAGTTGCCCTCCGTTATACACGGAGTAAGTGCCCAGAGGCTGTCGGATAGAGAAGGGTCTCGGCGTGGCGGTGATGTCGACAACGGCAAATCGTCCACCTGCCAGACACAGCAGTCGGTCACTGGTTTAGGTGTCAAATGCCGCGGGACGTTGGCGCCCCGAGATGCAAGTTTTCGACGCCATAGCATTCGATGACCTATAACGCAAATGACCTTGAGCGACACAAACTATCTAGCACCAGCCTCAGCGAAGCTATGCTTCGGAGCCAGGAGAGAAGCAAGTGTGACGTGAGCGGTGAGTTGAGCCAAGTGTCAGTTTTGAGCATTAGAAAAGGATGATTTCCAGGCATATGCGGCAAGCGAAATGCACAGACACCAAGCAGAACCATGACCTCTTCTCGCCATCCGCTGCGAAGTGAGCCGATAGGAGCGAGAACCTTAGTTCTGCGTTCCTACACGGCGGGTGGTAGATAGTGGCAATGAAGGATGCCCAGGGGGAACCTTAGTTCCCGCTGTTGATGTCCGACACTTCCAATTTTGTACAAAGAGGTACAGATATCACGCTAGGAGAGCTCAATGTTTCACAGGTTTCACACGGGCCTTGCACGCACCTCTCACCTTTTGCCATTAAACAGCGCCGCACAGACTCAAGTGACATCCCCCTTTTTGGCACCGTGGTGTGCCGAAGGGTGTTGGGTCTGCCTCCCCACGGGGAGGTGGTGCCCGATTCACCCTTAGCTGCAGGCTTCTCTCGCTAGGAATTGCCGCCGTAATTGAATTCTGTCTGGCAGCATGTGACTGACCTTGTATGCGCCACCGGTTGAACGGGTTGTGCTACAAGTATGGTCTTTTCCATGGATTGCTGCTTAGATCTTCGTACATTCGGTTGGCCTGACTACAACCACTGCTGGAGCATTGCGAGACACCTGACCTGCAAAGTGACCTTGTTTTGCCACACTGTGGTGTGGCCGCTGGTCATCAACACTTGGTAAGGAAAGTCCGTTTGAAGCCTTCTAGGCGGCTTTCCATGAACACAGCTTGCGCTGCAGTCCCCTTCTTTTGCGAATTCAGGCCCACTAGTTGTCACTAGTCTCTGTTTCACACGTTTCACCTAGTGTATAGGGAAGACTACAAGATGGTGGAGTCGGCCTGCGGGCTTGGGTGTTTGTTTTTGGGTTGGTTTTTTGGGGTCTTCGTTCCATTCTCCACCATCTGCCTTTCTTCCCTTCCTTCAACGATGACTTGGGCACCATGCCCACACGGCGTCCGCACTCGTGGAAAAAAAAACAAGCAAAGTCGCAAAAAGGCTTCAAAGGGACCTCACTTCACAAAAATGAGTGACCAGCGGCCACACTCCAGTGCGGCAAAATCATGGTCACGGTGCAGGTCAGGAGTATCGCAATGCTCCAACGTCGACTGCATCCCTGGCAAGTGGGGTGGCGTAGCTGTGCGGCATGCCGTGGAAAAGACCTTTCTTGTGGCACAACCCGTTCAACCGGTTGCACTTACAAGTCCAGTGGCATGCTTCCAATCGGCGATCAATAAGTGGCGGCCATAATCGACGAAAGCCTGCAGGTAATGGTGCGAAAAGGCCCCCCCCCGAAGGGAGGTCAGCTCAGCACCCTTTGGCACTCAAAGGTGCCAAATAGCAAACAGAGTGGGGTGTCTTCTAGGTCTATGAAGCGCTGCACCATTGCAAAAGGTGATCGGCTGCATGCAAGGCCCGTGTGAAACAGGTGAAACAGGTGAAACTTTGGACAATCCTAGCATGGTATCTGTACCTCTTTGTACAAAATTGGAAATGTCGGACATCAACAAAGGGAACTAAGGTCCGCCTGTTAGGAACGAAGAGCTAAGGCTCTCACTCCTATTGGCTCACAGCATTGCGAATGGCGAGAAGAGGTTATTTAGTGCTTGCGCATCTTGCTTGCCGTACTCCGCTGTCGGTTAGCTTGTCCCCCATTCCAGCCACAGGATTGCCGGCTCTGGCAGGTCTGAGCAGTTTTCTTCCCTGTGACTACTGGCATCTGTCGACAGCTCTCAGCATTGCCTGGACTAGACGGGTTATCCAGTTTGTTCAGGGACACTGGTCTTTGGCAATGTGCAGGTTATTTTCTTTTGCTTGCCCCTAGCTCTAGGTGCAGGCGTCTCGCCATGATACTCATGAGTGGAACCTCCTATGGAAGGGTACAATTGCGATGTTTCTCAGCTCCCCTATGGAATTTGTCCTGGTGTGATTTTTGGCCTACCTTGGACTCACGCTAAGGCGCGTGCCCAGACTCTTAACGAGTAACTGCGATACAGCGCTTGCTGCAGCCAAAAAGGCTTGTTTTCATCCAAGACCAGGGGTGTACCCCATGTCCGGGATCATGTGCAGCCAGGGTGGCCATCGCATAGCAGGACAAATGGCGAAAGCATTCTCTTCAGCATAGACTCCTCGCCACTTATGCCTTCCTGGCATCTTGGCAAGCCTGCTAAAGACAGTGCAATCTAGGAAGGCCCTACTTCCTATGTACCTCAGCGAGGGCGGAATGGCAAGCTCAACTAGGGCTGCACAGTTCATGAAGGCTTTGACTCGGATTGCATGGAGAGTTGTCGGAAGGAGGACTTCTCTGAGACTGGTGCAGTGCACAAAGGCGAATTCCGGAATTTCCTCAACATTGGTGTTGCAAAGGTCTACACTCTTAAGCAGTCGGCAACTGTCGCATGCATGCGCTCCGATAGCTACAAAATGCATTGGGAGAGCAAGTGTGGTGATTCCCGTAGAGCTAAGACAGCCCGGCGTCAACTCACTGGTCCTAGCTTGCAGTACTGACTCTCGGGGGGATGGAAGCTCACTTAAGGTAACCTCAGCTAGGTTAATACACCCTTGAAAGAGGTATTGTCCTAACCTGGCTTCACTATTGAACACATTTGCAATCCCTTCCGATGCATACACCCATTGCAAGGAACAACATTCCGCAAAGGCTTTATACCCAAAGTCTCGGCAACCCGGAGCCAGGACGCTGTTTAGTAGTTTGCAGTCACGGAAGACGTTATCGGAAATGCCTACCACTGTGGCCGGCAGTTTGACGATGCGGAGCTGCCGGCAGTTTTGCCAAGCCTCTGCTTCAATGAGCCTGATGCCTGACTCTACACTGGCGTGTCTCAGGCGTGGAACCCCTGCAAAGGCCCCTTCTGGGACAATTCCCTCTGGGTTCATGGGGACATGAACTGCTAGCGGAATGTGATGGATAGGGCAATCCTCAAGTTCTGCTTGAGATGGCAGGATAACACTGCAGTTTCGAAAGACAATAGTGTATTCCGTGCCTTGCTGTAGCTTGTCCCAGATTGGGTCCTCTAGGTATATCTGTGTGGCAGTTTGTAGAAAGTCAATGAAGCACCCAAATACTTTGAGATCAGTAACAGAAACGAGATAGTCCATGACCTGGTCTTCTAGATCCTCAAAGCGGTCAAACTTTGCAACACTGAGAGAGACCTGAAAAGTCTCTCCCGAAAGCGTAGTCAGCATCAGGGAGTATTCCATGACCGGCTCCTTTTCAGGGGGAGTACTAATCATGGATGAATCATCAAATTCCATGTGCGACAGGCTATTTGCAATGATTGTTTGAGCCAAAAGTGTCTGGGTCTGCTTGTGGGCTGTTCCCAAGGCCATGGATTCTGAAGACAGATGCTAAGGCACCCACCTAGAGTCTACCATGGGCTGGCATGATATTGGGAATATTCGCGGTAGAGTTCCTCGTCAAAAGCATCCGAATCAGGTCCCTCCGCAGGGAGCAGCTCCACCCACTGGGGTTTTTCAAACTTGTCACACATAAAGAAGGCATTGTGCTCTGCTTGCACCCACTGTTCAATGTCACCCCAGTCCAGGGGGGTAAATCGTTGCAGCTGCTCACACCCACAAAATGCACGGTTGCCTATATCACTGAGCTCCGTCGGGATGACAACTTCTTGCAGTGCCACGCAATTCAGGAAAACTTCTTTGCCAATTAGCGTGAGTCGTGGCGGGAGCCATATACAGTTTAAGGCGACACAGTGGGCAAATGTGGAAGAGGGGAGGGCTGTGATCTCCGTGCCCATGAGGTTGACCTCCACAAGGCTTTTACAATTCTCACAGGCCCGCGGCCCGATATTGTGGAAGTCACTCGGTAGGCAGAGCTGTTCAATGCCTGCGCCGCAGAATGCCCCTTCAGGCAGCCCTCGAGGTTTGTTAGTATGATCCATGTCAAAGGTGATGGTGGCAAGTGTGAGGCAACTCTCGAAGGCATATTTACCTAGTTGTGCCCCTGGTGCAAGGACGTTGCTGTCCTCTGTTTCATGACTGGCCCCAACTCGACTTAGGGAGCAGCACTCCGCAAACACCCTTGGACCGTATTGGATACACCCCGGAGCGGCCACCTCTCGCAGCACATAGCACCCTTGGAAAGCCCCTTCCGCCAGACTTATGACCGAGGGTGGGAGCTTGACAATTTGTAGTTGCTGACACGTCTGCCAAGCTGCAACTCCTACATGTTGAATGCCAGTTGCCACTTCTACATGCCGGAGCGAAGGTGCAGCATAAAATGCTCTGTCGGCAATTGCCCCCCGCGGGTTGGGCGGGACACGAACAGCTTTGGGGTAGCTCTCCTTGCCGTCATCCTGGAACTGCCAGATGGAATGCCCATCTACCATACAGGGACGAACTACAATTTGGAGCTGCGGTCGTTGCAGGAGCGCAGTGCGGAATGCCTCTGGCAGGGGTTGCTGCGTGTGGAGGTTGAGCAACTCCAGTTCACAGCCGAAGACATCTAAATCAGAGACTGTCGGCAGAAAGCAGAGAATGTCATCTTCAAGCTCTGCTGCATCCTCATAGTGGGAGAGGTCTGCCTGCATTGCATATACCGTACCTGCTATGGTAACCAACTCGAGGTTGATCTCATAACGGTCTTGGTAAGTCGGCGTTGTCGCGTAGGCGGTAGCTCGAGCGTGCTTGCTAAGTTTGCTTGAGCCAAATTACAGAGACACCGAAGATATAATCATTGCGAACCCTATTATGACAATTAGGCCACAAGAAGGAGGGTGGCTAAGGCCACCCACCTCCTGGAGAGGATCGAGCGATGCGGAGACGGTTGCTGAGCGGGATGACTCCTACTGCCGACTACCTTACTGCCACCAACCATAGGACCACCCATAGGGCGAGGGCGATGGGGAGGGCCTACTGTGCCAGGAAGACCACGCTGCCGACGAGGAGCTTCCCGATCCTGGCGGGGGGACAGTTCGGCGAGCTTTATTACTTGGGTCAGGGGCTTCTTGACTGTAGCCCATGTGGTCTCGAAGCGCCTGCTTGTGGTCCGCGAGTTGAAATCTAAAGTTGGGGTTCCCAGTGAGCCATGCACAGAGCTGATCCCATCGTTCTTCGGTATAGAGATGTGTGCCATATTGGTTGTATGGGCGATCTGCCATCTTCGGAGTGAAGGGATATCCATTGTGGTAGTAGTCGCTGAGGACACCCCCAGGGACTTTGGTCAGCATCAGGCGGGGAGACAGCAGGTGCCATCCTGTGCGGGCCATGGCAACACGTAGCCCAGAGGTCAGCCACTGAGCCACGACAGCACTTTTTGCTTCGACGCTCCCTTGCTCAAAATTGCCGAGCGCCGTTGCTAATCGGGTATAACCTATGCCGAACCGTCCATATCCCTTGGCAAAGGCATAGTTGGGTTCAGCCGTCGTGTCCTCGTCCTCCGTGGCCTCTTCAGTGCCAACTTCTGGTGGTTCAGCAAGCCCCACTGGCACGGGGAGAGCAAGCTTAGGCGACCGTTCAGCTGACCCAGTAGCGTCAGAGGCAGAGTCTTCTTCTGCAGGCAGGTCTGCAGTGGGGTGTTTGGCAGTTGTCAGGTCTCGCCACAAGGGGACTTCGATGCGCAGCCTCAGCTGCAGAAGGGAGGGAAACGAGAAAGCTTGTCCAAAGACGGGTCAAGGGCACCACTAAAGTAGGCTCTTTCTGCCCAGGACGTATCCGGCATTCGGGGGTACCGGTCATAAACAATGTCTTTAGTGTGCACTCCCACCACGAGCAAGGGGTTGTCCTCAGCATCCTCTTCTTTTGGCCGGTGCCCATAACCCCCTTTCACTTCCGCAGGCGTGAAGCCCTGCCGCTCCATGGCTACAACCAGGTCAGGCAGGATTTGTACTGGCAGGTAGACAAAGAGGTCATTGGTGGGTAGTGTCTGTTCCCCATGCTCCATTCCCCTAACAAAGGACATGATGACAGTGCGCATAAAGGTAAGGGCATCGACATCTTTTTCCTTTGTCGTCTGTGATTTTCCTTCCTCTACTTGTGCTGTTCCTGGACCCTGGTGTCTGTGTTGATTATCAAAGGAACAGCACCTCGCAATGAAAGCGAGGAGGCCATATTGCCAGAATCGGGGGTTTGCATAGAGGGCGAGCTGTTTGTGAGTGATGAAGGGACATGCTGGATGCCCACTCTTCACAAAAGCAAAAAGGTTGGATAGGGGAGCAGCAAAGGCTTCACTTATACGGAGAAGATCCCCTATATAGGCCTGGTTGATTTCATCCGGAATGTTAACAAAGGAGGAGCCTCGAAGTGCTTGTTCTGTAACCCTCCTCCAGAGGAATGTACGGACGAGGCGATTAATTTGCTTGCTGGAAATAGCAAGCCTCGCCATTGGCCATTCCCTAGGAAGGTCACTATAGGTCTGTAATGCGGGGAGCGGCGCCCTTTGCCTGGCAGTTTCTCTGGCCGTTCGAGCCGCATTTTGATAGTCGTATAGGGCCTGCATGGCTCTCTGCTCGGATTCCAATTGGAGATCAGTGTCGGCCGTGCCTCCACGCTCTGCAGGTGGTGTCGTAGGATTCCTGCAAGCGGGAGCTACCGGATTTTGAGTATTCTGACTGGCCAGGTCTGCCAGTGTGGCCGGTGGTTGCTCATGTTCAGGAATGCTGCCGAGTGGTTGCCTGGATGGTGGAGCAAGTGATTTCCGTAACTTCTTGGACTGAGCTCGCCCGGCACTGGCCTTGGACCCCGGTCTTCGTTTGATTGGGGACTCAGATGATTGTGATGTGGGGCTGCTACTTGGGGGGTCCACATCCTGTGGAGGTAGCACGCTTCCTGCATCATCTTCTGCCTCCAACATTTCATCTCGCGCGGGACATGCATCAGGAAAGGCCGGACGATTGCTAAGGCAATCACCCTCTTCTTCTGCAGAGGAGGTGCTAGCACTAGCATCATCTGCCATGTGCGCGTCATCTTCCTCCGGGTGCTCTGTGCTCGGGATAGTGGGCGACTCGGAGGAGGAACTGTGGATTGAGACTGCTTCATTTGCGTCTTCTTCAGCCATTGCCGCATCTGTCACCGCAAGGGAGGTCGGCGATTCTCCCTCTTGCACTTCTTGTTCCTCTTTGTCTGGGTCACGGTCAGAGATAGAGAGGACCTCAGGTGTCAGGTTTGGCCGAGGCCAGTAACAGCCATGCTCTAAAAGGCCTGGTTTCGGTGGAAGGACAAGGTCAGATTCAGGGGCATCAAGGACTGGCTGCACTCTCCACGCGTCATAGAAGTACACCCGGTGCAGTGCTTCAAAGGTATAATCCTGCGCACTGCGCTGTTCACGTGCGCTTGGTGTTGGTTGATAGTGTAGGGAGCTTCCCACGCTACATCGTTGCCCTGGGCCAGAGCTGTTGTGGAGAAGTCTCCAACGTCCTGGCTGCTGCCCATCCGTGATGACTAGCCACTCTGGCTCAAGCGAAGCATCAGCTGCGTAACCATAGACAAGGTAATGCAAGACCGTACCACCAGGCAGGTAGGGCCCTTCTACTAGGCTGGTAATTTCCGCTTTGGTCAAATGCGTAATCGTGGCTAAGACGAGGCGTAAGCGCACCTTACCGTGATGGTGTTCTGCGAGACAGACCGGCAGAGGGCCGAGCCACATTGGATGGGGCAGAAGCGCATGTTGGAAGAATGTCGTGGCTTGCGCAACCTGAGTGGCTCGAAGGTCCAAGGAGCCGAAGATGTTAGGCTCTTTGTTGCTGTCATAGGTATATATTGTTTGGACACCATGCAGGAGGGCTGCTAAGACTTGCAGGGCCCCAGGCATTCCTTGCATGTTCAATGGGCGTGCTAAGATGGTGAGGTCAGTGGCTCGGCTGTATGCCACATTCGCTCGTGTGAAGCACTCCTGGTCGTAATCTAGGTGGCGTCCTTCACCACTGAGGAAGGTTGACACCCCGTGAATGACGATGCAATGCTTGGCCGTGGCGCCTGCCACCTTGACTGCAGTCTCTGCATTCGCCTTCTTACCGGCAATGGAGAAATAATTGCGTAGGTTCGTGGCCCCTTCCCGGGTGGTTGTAAGGGCCAAGATGTCATCCGTGTCAGAGCCTGCTTTGGCGAGTTGGTCCTCGAGGTGTTGATACACTCTTACTGTAGGGTCATTGTTTGGGTTTTGCCGTGCCTGCACATTGGGCGAAGCATGGCACCAGTGGACAAAGCGTAGGCCTGTGGCAATCCGTTGATCCTCTCGGATTGAGGTGGTACCTATTTGCCAAGTATCTCCTATTCGGCTGCGCAACATGGGATACTGAATTCCTATTAACGGCTCGTACACTTCTTGGGCCACTCTTGCACTCGTTGGCAGCATCAAGCTCCAGCAGTGTGGGCTCGCAACTCCCGATCTCTCAGCCGCAGTTTGCGCCTGTCGAAAGTCAAGCGGGCTGTCTGGGCTGGTAGCTGCATAGCCTAGACCCACCAGCAGTCCTTCCGGGAGATCCAGGTCTACTCTGGAGAGGTCTTTGTAGGTGGACTGTAACTGGCAAGCGAAAGAGGACGTGGCTTGGACCTTCTCCGGGCGAAACCAGCTACTCCCTAGGGGCCTGTGGCCCGCTACTTTGGCAGTTTCTTCTAGGTCACTAAGGCCAAAGCCTCGGCCGTGTCGGAGGAATCCCGCCCTCGCTGAAATATATTGGAAGTAGGGCTTTCTTGGATTGCACTGCCCTTAAGAGGCTCGTCAAGATGCCAGGAAGACACAAATGGCGAGGAGTCCATGCCGAAGAAAATGCTTTTGCCATTTGTCCGGATATGAGATGGCCACCCTGGCTGCATATGATCCCGGACATGGGATATACCCCTGGTCTGGGATGAAGACACGTCCCTCTGACCACAGCTATCGCGGTCTCACCATCACCCATCAAGAGTCTGGCGCGCCTTAGCTCGAGTCCAGAGTAGGCCAGAAGTCACATCAAAGTACTTTTCACCTTACATAACTAGCTATAGTTGCCTTCCGTGAAACAGGGGGGTGATTAGAAATCGTCGCTGTCGAATCGAAACAGGTTTCCTCTAAGCGTCTATGTCATGCACTTCTTTGGGCTCAAACCAGGGAATCCCGAGTGCAGAGCATGCCTGAAGACGTAGGTGGAGCCAGTCCACGACAAAGTCGGGGAGAGCCAGGGGCACGGCCCCTCATACTGCTTGCGCTGGCAGGCGACGAACTGCCCGTCACGGTGGATCCTACTGCGCATGTCAGTCTTCAGAGCTTTGAGAATGCGGCGTTAGAAAGGGTCCCCACCTAGGAAGCAATACCACACTCGGGTGCGAACTGCAATTTGTGCAAACGAACACCCTACAGATCCTTGTAGACCCAACTCAGTACGCACTAAGTACCAACCACAGGTATATGTGATCGCTCGGCAATGCGTGGTAGAGGCAGTACACAAGGGGCAGCTAAAAGGGGAAGTCAAGGCAATCCGGGTGCCGCGTGGTAGAAATGACAAAATTTCCCCACAAGCCTTTTCCTTTTGCGCAGAAATCCGTCACGCACTCGTTAAGAGCGGTGTCAAGATTGTCGGAGAGGCTGCGTGGAGGAGCTGTCGACAGTTGCAAATCTTCCACTTGCCAGACACAGTCGTCAGCCTATTGCATGGCGCCTTTAGCTGGTGCCAAATTCTACGAGCAGTGGTTGCCTCCGGTTGCAAGCATTTCGGCGCTACAGTATTCGAAGAGTGTCGCTCCTTAACGAGGGTGGGCACGGCTCAATGCCCTAGCAATCGGCTAGCCCCCCAAGCCCAACTGAGGCCTCGAGCTTTTCAAGCACGCACAGCTCTGAGTCACATCAATTTAGGCATGCCAGAGCCGGATGCAGCGCACCCAAACCGATGCTTGCCGGATTGCTGTTTTCTGGAGGCTGGCTTTGCCGCACTTGCCTTGCCGACAGACTTTAACAGGATAGGCTCCGCCGCCTGTGCGAGCTGCCAACAGCTGCAAACTGTTGATCTGTCCCAAGCAGACGTGCTTGAGATTTTGGGCTCCGCTTTCGCACACTGTTCGCAGTTGCAACAACTCTGCCTTTCCCGCAACTTGAGGATCATTGAGCAAGAAGCCTTTCTCTCTACAGGAGGTTTCCACTCCACCATCCCTGCTTTACATTGCGCGACGCGCTTTTGCAGGTTGCGCGCAACTTCGAGCAATACGCAAGCAAGGAAAAAGTAAAACATGGCGAGGGACATATGCCCGACCCAATGCCTTTGACAAATGTGAGCAACTCGATCAGCCCAAATGGCTCCGATTTTTGCCGGCCGATGCCAATGATTTATGGAGAGAAGACTTTCTAGAACCTGCACCAAAGGCCAGCAATGCTTTCGCGGCGGGAATGGTGCATAAGCACTCCGCCAGGAAGCTACGTCAAGTGAAATGTGCAAACATTGAGCAGAGTCGCCAACTTGTTTTCGACATTCACGATGCAGTGAGCCAATGGGAATGAGAGCCTTGGCTCCTCGTTCCCAACAGGCGGGTGGTAGAGAGTGGCAATGGAGGATGCCCAGGGGGCTTAGTTCCTTCTGTTGATGTCCGACATTGCCAATTTTGTACAAAGAGGCGCATATACCATGCTAGGATAGGTCCACGGTCTCACCTGTTTCACACGGGCCTTGCACGCAACAGGACAATGCTTTTGCAATGACGCAGCATTTCTCAAGGTTAGGGCGCACCCCGTTCTGGCACCTTTGTGTGCCGAAGGGTGCAGAGATGACCTCCCTTCGGGGGGGTGAGCCTTTCGCACCCTTACCTGCAGGCTTTCGTCGTTTGCTATGGCCGCCACTGCCTGAACACTACCAACTACTATGCCTCTTGACTTGTATGTGCAACCAGTTGCAAGGGTTGTGCTACAAGAAAGGAATTTTCCACGGCATGATCTGCATAGCAACCACTGATCCACTTAGGCAAGGATCAGACCTGCGTTAAAGCATACCAATGCCCGGGACTTGCATTGTGACCAGGTTTTTGCCACTCTGTGCAGTGGCCGCTGGTCACTGGTAATAGTGATGTGAAGTCCATTTGACGACTTCGTTGAGATTTTGCTAGAGCACAAACCCTCGCTGCCATGCTCTTCTTTCGTGAATTCAGGCCCATAGATAGTCAGCAGTCATCGTCTCACTTGTTTCACCCTAGTACAGAGGAAGTACGACTTGGTGGTGGAGTCTCGGCCTGTGGGCTGTGGTTGGTTTTGTTTGGTTTGTTGCTGGGTTGTCTTTGTCCTTTTCTCCACCATCTGATTGTATTTCCCTTCCTTCAATGATGACCTGGGCACCATGCCCACACGGCGTCCGTACTCGTGGAAAAAAATCCTCGACAGGCACTTACTCGACTTTCTAGTCGAACACTCTCCCATTATTACCATTGTGGTCATCCTTCCTGTCGAGAAGAAGATCGACCGTACCATCAATATGGCAATATCACTTGTACGGACGACCAGTGGGATCGGCTCTGCGCCTGGCTTACAACGGATCCAACATTCCGGAGTAAAATTGAGCGCCATAAGAACTAAAAGAAAAACAGGGGGCAAAAGAGACGATCTCGGCAATCGAACCAAAGCCCGGCGTATCGCCCCTCCCCCCAGGCGTGAGCAGCTCTTTTTCTGCCGCTCGTCCCTTCCGCAATCGGCCCCCCCGCCGCCTCCTCCACGAGGGTGGTGGCAATAAAGCAAGACTCCGCGACAGCCACCACTGGCAGCTGGATTTCCCAACTGTCCTAATCTCCCCCATGAAAGTGGTGGCCTTAGCCATTGTTTTCCTCCGCTGTTAGGGATTTCTTTCCTGTTGTCAATGCAACACTCTGGCTCAAACAGGCTGAGTAGGCATGCTCGGAACCCACAGCGATGATGCCGCTTGACCATGATCAATACGCCATTAACATCCACCTGGTGACAATGGCAGGCAATGAGTGTCCTATGCAAGCCAATCTGACCCATTATGAGGACCTCACACAATTGGAAGATGACATCCTCAGCTTTCTGCCAACCGTTTCCGACATTGATGTCTTTGGCTGCGAAGTTGATCCATAGCGCTCGACAGCAGAAGAAGCTGCAAATTATAGTTCGGCCCTGCCTGGAAGAGGGCCACTCTATCTGGCACTTCCAAGAGAGTGGCAGAGAGAGCTGCCCTAAAGCTGTACACGTCCCTTTCAATCCGCGCAAAGAAATTGCCGACAGAGCTTTCCATGCAGCACCGATGCTCCGACATGTGGAAGTTGCTGCAGGCGCAAAGCACGTAGGCTTTGCAGCCTGGCAAGGTTGCCAACAGTTGCAGATGGTCAAACTCCCTCCCTCAGTCATCGGCAAACTTGGCTATGGAGGTGTTATTCATGTTGACTGGCTGGGACTTCGCGAAGGAGGGGAAAAAAGTCTACAACCTTCGGTGACTTGTGCTCATCCCTTGGGGGTCGCATTTGACCTAAGCAAGTCAGAGTCGCGCATCGCTAGCGTCTACAATACAGAGCACGAATTGTCTAAACATGACTCGTTAGTTCTTCGTGGACGCCTGGGGTTTGCTGACAGCTTTTTGCATGGCCGGCTGGGTGGACTCTTGTTGAAGAAACTAATGGAGCATGCTTACTCACGCCAGAAGACTCTTGACCCTTGCACCAAGCAAGCGCTTGAGGCCATGAAGCTGCGACTAGAGCTTGGGCGGCCGGTTGAAATCTCTGACAAAGAGGTGATTCAGTGGTACATCTACACTGATGCTGCATATGTACAATCCAGCAAGAATGGTGGCTTGGGAGCCGTTATCTTGGATTGTGAAGGCAAGTGTGACGCATGGTTTGGCATGAGCTTGGATCAAGAACAATGTAAAAAATTTTGGCATCGATCATCTATGAGCTGGAATTACTTGCAGCAGTGCTGGCTTTCTGGGTTTGGGATGATAGACTCTCAAACTGCCTCATCACATGGTTTGGAGATAATGACACTGTTCGCTTTTCTCTTATCCGTGGATCTGGCTCAGGTTGTTGGGGAGAGGCCTTGATGGAGTTTTATCTTCAACGTGAAGTAGAGCTTAATACTCAGACTTGGTTTGCCCGAGTTCCTACAGAGGCCAACCTCAGTGATTGGCCGTCACGCCTATGCAGGCATGAGCTCTTGAAAGATGACACGGATTGCTCAGAAACTGCGCTCGACAAATTTCGGAGCTTGAGTGATTTCGTGATTGAACATGTTGGGTTGGACGAACAAAATAGGGGGATAACCAATCGTTCATCCCCCATTCGGAAAAGAAGCGTCGAGTCCTGAAGAGTTGTGCAAGACACCAAACATGCAGAAGACGACAGAACTCGTTGAAAACGATTTTGTTGTCATTTGCATGTTTTGCATTGGAGTTTTCATCAATGATGTCTGTTGCATTTTATGAGTTCAGGGGAGGGAAGTGGTGGGCGCCACTTTAGTGTGGCGTTTAGTGCTTGAAACAAGCCCACCCACCCTCACCTTGGCGTTCGCCAGTTATCACTTTTGCAAGAGTGACCGACTTTTAGGCCAGACCCAGGGCCAGAGCCAATCGTTCATCCCCCATTCGGAAAAGAAGCGTCGAGTTCTGAAGAGTTGTGCAAGACACCAAACATGCAGAAGACACAAAGATCTCAATCATTTGGGGAGTGAAAACAGGATGAAATATAATTACCGCAGCTCTGTGAATTATTGTGTTTTGAATTTTATAATGTGAGCATTGTAAAAGTATCTCTTTAATTTGACCTGTTTCACTACTTCATGTTTTTGAGACTTCAGGCTTGTCCTTCCCACCCACACCACCCTGGGATAAGCTTTCGTCGTTGTACCAGGGCCGAGACCCAAGCTAGGCTGATGCTGTCCGTTGGAGCGTAAAATGTAGAATTTTTCATGGAACTACACAAAAAAAACCTCACCTGGAGTTTTGGCCAAGCAAGGTAGAAGCCAATGTCGGTCGTTGTTTTTCCCTGTGGGGGGGAAAACATCTATGCACTGAATGTTTTGCTTTGTGACACGGTGAACACAATCCCACGGGCTCCATTTGTCAAACCACGTACTTACCCAATACTGAAATTGTTTTTTTGACCTTCCATTTTGCACACATTTTTTTGGAACGGTCACACCTGATGCGTCACCTTGGCTAGAGCTAAACCATGGACAAATTTACAGATGTAATGCCTTTGTCAATGCATCATGTTGTTTGGAGTTTGTGGTTTGTTCATGACAAGTATCTCCAGTGCATCATCCATTTGCATTTGACACACAATTGAAGATTGAACGTTTTTTTCGGGCAACGCGTTGACGGTGCACACCGTTTTCAAGAAACATATCTTCGCCGTGAGACTCGTTTACAGCATGCATAACAAACCCGATTTTGATGTACACTTGATGCAATGTCCGGGATTTTGCCACAAGCGCTGATGCTTTTGGAGGCAACTTTGTTGTGATGCGTTGTGTTAGCAATCCACTATGTGAGTGAAGGCGATCACTGCATGGATGCTTGCAACCAGTTCAGCTGTTGCCGATGCTGCAACAGCTGCTGGAGTGCACAATGAAGTGTCCCAACAAAATTTATGTCCTTGCACGATGCTGAAATAGTGGTTGTGAAAAGTGTTTGTGCATTGTGAACGACGCACGTGGTCAATCCTGCGTTTGTGTGAGTTAGGCATTGACCGTTGGGAGCAGCATACTTCTGGCAGCTCTCGTGGGTGCAGACGACTTAGGGACCTATAGTTGACAAACGTTCAAGGGTCATGCAGCATGCGCATGAGCATTGAATGGTGATGGCACAAGGCCCTGGCACTTTCATTGAAGAAGGAAAAGGCACAACCGCATTGTCATGTCAGTCCAGAGGGACGCTCATGCATCCTTCTTGACTCGAGGTCAGTTCGTTTCCTCGGAATGACTTCAGAGATGATTTCCGGAAGTCAATGCCAGAGAACCTGACAGAAGAGGAGAATGAAGTGCGTCCTTGTGACTAGTGACTAGCAGTAAGGCCAGGAACTATTAGTAGTGTCCTTGTTCGTAGTAGCGGTGCCCTTTGTTCCTAGTAGTTTATATTGATTTAATGTTTTCATTGTTGAACCTTTGTTGGCATTGGTAGCCGTAGCTTCAGGATTTCATCAACATGGGTATGCCAGCCGAACCTCACCTCGAAGGAGGGCAGGAAACCCAGACTTTGGGACTGTTTGCAGACGCCTGATATCATTCAAGTTCCTGCAGGTTCCTGCCACCAACGCGGCTTATTCACAGCAATAGCACTGAAGCTTTCACATTTGACAACGAGATCTCTAGCTGCATCAGATTTCAGACATCTTCCACTCGACCAGTTAGGAAAGGTTGTGCGTGGCAGTGATACTAATTTTCTGAGACAAAGTCTTGCAACATGTCATTGCACAAACCTTTAGGAATTGCAGTGGCCAGTTCCTGGTGCTGCATCGTCCAACTCATGACAGGCTCATTACAGTGTTCCAAACAAAATGTTTTATTGTAAGAACAAACATTGTAGACATGAATGCGTACATTTGGTTGGAGGCCATCGCTAGTAGGTTGGAGTCCATCGTTAGTATTGTGGACAAACCTGAATATGCAGTCTATCAGAAGTTGCGTGTTTGCCCATTTTTATCAACATGCCTGTGCCAGTAGATTAGATGCATCTGGTGCCTATCGATATGGCGACCACTTCGCTGGAAAAAAGTGGAGCCTGGCTTGTGTTAGACAATGGCGATTTTGCAGATTTGAGAGAGAGGACGCTACTAGGAACAAAGGGCATCGCTACTAGGGGCAAGGAGGCTACTAGTAGCTCCTGGCCTTACTATTAGGAGCAAGAGGACGCTACTAGGAGCAAAGGGCATTTGGTTTCAATGACTCGCAGGCGATTGTGGGAGCTACGCTTCAGGTTCCATTTCAAGCGTCGGGTTTCACTCTCGGACCTCTTTTTTGGTGCTGAACTGGAGGAGCCTTTTCACGATTTTCAAGTGTGGAAGTGTTTTTAGTTTTCCAAGCATATTATGGAAAACAAAAAGATACTTCTTCTCCCTAGTAGCGATGGCCGCCAACCTAATAGCGATGGCCTCCGCCTAGTAATGCAAAACTGTGTCGAACTGAACATCAATTTTCACATTTAGTTTAGTTCTGTAACTCTTTGCGTTCGTGGCGATCCGGAGACCTTTCATGCAGGAATACGTGCCTGTGAATGCTGCCACAAAAAGAGTGATGGATCTCTCAGCAGGAGGCTGAGAAAAGGTGTCATGGAATGAGATGCAATGAAAAGACAGGCACTCTGATGTTCGAAGAGTAGTTTAACTAGTTTTTTGTAGTATCCTCTTCTGAGGTGGCTGGCATGCGCCAAGTAGTTGGCGACCGTTTATATCACACTCTTGGTGATGAAAGTGGAGTGGCTTGCCAGCTTCACGTAGCTTACTACTTACTACTAGCGATGGCCTCAAACCTAATTGCAATGGCCTCCAACCTACTAGCCATGGCCTCCAACCTTATAGGAATGGCCTCCACACTACTAGCTTTGCAAGCAATCATGCAAGATCATGAAAGAAGCGTTTTGCAAACTGAGGATGGAGAGAGGGAAAGGCCTGCCATTTTGCTGCCACTTTGGGCAATTGCCCCAGCAGTTGGTTTCTTTCCCATGGCCTTTTCCAGCGCAATGGTAATGAATTAGGTGCTGGCTTTGTTTTAATTACGGCGATGACGTCTTCGAAGATCTATTTTGGCATTTCTATGCATTTCTACGTCTGAACATGGCTTGGCCCTAGGCCTTTGACCAATTCATCGAGACTGCGGAGGGTGAGACTCCTCCCGATTTGACAGATCCCAATCTCCCTGTCAGAATCCTGGGGGCCCGAAGTGCCACGCTAGTAGTAACAGGTGCCTTACTACTAGTAACAAGTGCCACGCTACTAGGAACAAGTGCCTTACTAGTAGTAACAAGAAGCTATTAGAAACAAGAAGCTATTAGAAACAAGTGCCACGCTAGTAGTAACAGGTGCCTTACTAGTAGTAACAAGGACGCTACTAGGGGCTCCTGGCCTTACTACTAGGAGCAAGGACGCTACTAGGAGCAAAGGGCTGTTTTGGGCTTTGCCCTCACTCACTGCTTTCAACGATTGGTTTCTCAGGGGGCACACTTGGCCAGTGGGTCTTTCTGAGGCCTATGGGCACAAACGAGTGGGTCAAATCCGCGAATACAAGCGCATGATTGATGGTTTAGATCTCAGGCCGCCCAATGCCGGATGGGTGGTTGGTTTTCGGGGGGTCAGTGTTGCACAGATAGCTGCAAGCCAATCCGTGTCTGCGATCTATGAAACAAGAGATGAATCACAGGTGCCACTTTCTTGCTAGTAGATACTAGCTACTAGTAGCGATGCCCTTGTTACTAGTTACTAGTAGCGATGGCCTCCAACCTATGAGCGGAGATGATCTTGGAGTATGGGCGGAAATGTACCCTCCCCGTGTTCTTAAGAGAGGCTGAGAGGGACTAAACTAGTTCTTCGCGATGTGACAGGTCAACCCCCTCACAACTTCTATTTTTTCTTTTTTGGAATCGACGATGCAAGACGGGTAGGCATCGCTCTTAGGGTGGAGGCCATCGCTATCAGAAACAAAGAAACAAAGAACAATGGTAGACTGTTAGACATCGAATCATCGGAGTTGAAACACTTTCAACCACAAGACACGATGCGGGGGTGTTTGCGCTCGTGGCAGGCCTGGACCCACTTTTACCTTTTGTTTCTGGGGCGTGTCCAGATTCTGCGATGTGATGCTGTGGCAGGCCACATGTCCAAAACATTTATGATTCTGGTAGTATCAGTGCATCAGTCACTGCCAGTGTTGTTTTATTCTTTTGAAGGCCAGTGGCATTCCGATCTTCACACCGATCGATCTTAACCTCTACTGTGGTAAGCCTCCTCTCAACTTGGTCCTGTACACGCTCAAAGGTGGCAACCAGTTTTTGTGGCAACCAGCATCTGAAGATGTTTTTTTTTTGGTTTTGTTCTATTTGGTTTTTGATGTCATGATGTCACCATTTATCTTTTCAGGTGACGAGGAGGACAAACGCCACCTACAGTCCAGGAAAACCTACTACTTTCGGTGTTGCTTCTGGAGCTCGCTGAAGCGCCCAGACAAGGTGCTGTTTTTTGATGGAGATCCATGCTTGAAGCTTGAGGGTCAGAGTGAAACATGAAAACGCTTTGAGGATGTCGTTATGAAGCTTGCTGGACGTTCCCTTGATTTGTTGAAGCGACAGCCTGGCGTTGTTTAACAACATTTACGCCAACTCACATTCAGCATTGTGCCAGGAAGACGGAAACATCTCAGTAATTTGCCAAAAGCACCTGCACCTCTTTCCATTTTTGGGCTCAACGTTTTTCAGCGCAGGCCTCAGGAATTCAGCACTTGCAAGAATAGAAACCACAAGTGATTTGGTTTACCAAGTGGTCAAAGTTTTTTGGCTCTAGTTTTTCAAGATGAAATTTGACTTGCAACTTACCTCCAAAGCTGGTCACATTTGTTTCCTTTGTCTCTTGTTTCCAGTGTGTCTGGTTTTGGATTTACCAGTTTGGTGCGGGTGCACAGGCATGTCGCATGGGTGACTGAGCTAGGCCTGTAGAGCTCCATCCAACAAAGCACATCAACGTCATCGAGACGTGACGTGTCCAAGTTTTGACCAAAGCAATATCGATGGCCTCCAACCTAGTATCGATGGCCTCCAACCTAGTAGCGATGGCCTCCAACCTAGTAGCGATG